>QVRM01004856.1:0-64764 GCA_003439945.1 Dermanyssus gallinae
TCACAAACGTGAAGACTGAGAAGCAGAGACCAACTCTATCACAACTTCTACGACTGCTAGCTACAAAGAGTAATCGAACTGCGAGAACAACAACAACAACAACAACGGCAATAGCAACAACAGCGACCACTAACTACAACGAAAGATAGACACAGACCGTGCAAAGGGAGTTGGCGTGGCAGGCGGCTCTTTAGAGATGGAAGGTTGCGGCCCAAGCGGCGTCAGTGCTTCGCTAATGCGTCGCTTACGTTAAGGCTAACTGTTTCTGGCTGCTGCTGCAAGAGCCAAGCAACGCATGATAAGCTGAATTTCAACTCGGGCGCCCTGTCATCAATCTTTCCGACTAAGCGCAATTTTCTTGCGCTCAAAGATCAACGCACGAGTTTTGCATCGATGTCTGAGAGGCTCAGCAGAGTGATAAGTGGCGTTGACCTCAAAATAGCTGCAAAACCAAGTACACTCATAATAGGCATGCGCGGTCAATGCAAGCACGTAACACACAATAACCATCAATGAAACAAATGACGACGACGACGACCTCGTAACTAACACCAACAACACAAGACAATTATAATACCGATAACAGAGATCACATCGACATCAATGTCAGTACTGATGCTAGCACATTCGTAATGAACACTATAAAGCCATTACGGCAACGCCACAGCAAAAACCGAGGGAACAGCAGCAGCAACAACAATAATAACGAGCAGTTATAACTGTACTAATAAATCTTTAAGTTGAAAATACATGGTGTTTTTTTATGCATTATAGTTAATACATTTTATCACTCTAATATGAACTAATTTAAGCATTCCTCCGCTTAAAACCTCTAAATAGCCAGCTCGCTCCTGGCGTAGATTCAGGATAAAAGCCTCATAAGTCAACGTCGTAGAGCAAGTGCAGTCTATATATATATATATATATATATATATATATATATATATTATATATATATATATATATATATATATATATATTAATGCTTCGTATAATTGCGCAGCTTCTCGTTGACTCTAAAAATTGTCGGACATCGGCGTCAGACAAACGCGCTGTAGAAGTTGAGAGAAAGATAAGAAAACTCGAGTTTTGCAGCAAAAGATGCGAGTGCTAACTCCGCTTTACATTAGCTCTGCAAACGCAGACCAGGATCACTCTTACGCTGAGCAGTTCTAACGCAGTTAATTGGTCTGCCAATCGCAATAAGATTTTTCGTTGACCTAACCGAAAAGTAAAAGCTAACAGTGTTGTTTTAATCGTTGTTGATCCAAAACCAAAATAATTAATGAGTAGTACGAAATACCGCTGTTATTTTTTTGCACTGTGCATCCAATCGTTGCATGGCAATTTAGTGCATTGGGTTAAGGGACGACAGTCGCTCCATTATATACTCGAAGCAGTCTTGTGTTTAATAGATAGCGCTAGTCTATATCTGCGTGGAATACTTGATAATCAGATGTCTTGTGGTGTGTGTGAGGCGGTATTACGTGCTAAAAGCTAGTCATTTGGTTAGCAGATTTTAAGCATATAAATTCCCTGTTAAACCTTCGTACATCAGTAGAGGTTCCCATTGTGTGTACATAATTACCTATTTTCAGGGAAATCGTATTAACGCGAAATCTACACAATGCTGAACCCACAATCCTAGCGTTGATTGCGAGAGTGACTGATAAGGGCACTTTTCAATGAGATCGCACTCAAACGAGAGTACGACAAGCTTATTTAAGGTTTCATATGTTAATAGTCAAATGTTAGTTGTTACTGCTACGGCCTATATGGCAGTCCTTCCGCCGGCGATGGAAGCGACCCCACTACCGCCACTGCGTAGCCACGTTAAACTTCTATGGAGATACGCTGCACCAGGTACTCCCCGGCTCGCCACAACAGTTACCCTCTCTCCAAGCTCCTTGAGGAACTTGACGGTCGCCTCACCCATTGGCCCTAACGTTTCAATGGCGATCGGCTAAATTACGTACTGCGGTGAGAGCTCCCTGTGCATCGACAATTTGCGACATTCAGCAAGACGTGCTTCCCGACTTGTGCGCGTAATGTAACTGCTGGCAAGTGTACATGAAACCGTCGCGTTCCACACTAGCAGACGACCCCGTTCCCATGGTGCAAGGGTTTTTCATCTGGGCATAGGAGGCTCTTGGCGCGCATGCCAAGAGGCTCTTTCACTGAAAGAATCTGGACGCTCTGCTGAACACGGTGTACGACATCGTTGATAGCGAAATGTATTGGATGACGACCGGCATTGAACAGGACAGCGCATATTCCGCTGTAGCGGTAACTTTACAGACGTGCTCTGCGCAAACAGCCTCCCCAAGCCGCACACCCGAGACGATGCGGAATGTATTATTGTCCAGCATCGTTCCCAGTTGCGGATAACCTAACACACATTTGGTCCCAAGAGTCTTAACGAGTCCAAAAGGGCCAGTGGCTCACCCTGTCTGAATACGGTCGTGTTCGCATACCCCATCGTGGAGAATATTGCAGAACCCGCTGGGGAATACTTACAAACACGTTAAGCCCGTTGAGCCTGAACCAGGCCAGAAAGTTTTCTCAGTACAGTTGACCCAGGGGGCCACAACGAGGGCGGCCTTGAGACTACGAACATTGCGGGCAAGAACCGCCCCCTCCACTTTATCATGTCAAGACCAGCTTTACTTCTGAATCACTTTCAGTGTGCACTCTGCCCATGTTTCTGGTACATGGCCTTCATTGAGGCAACGGTTAAAGATACCTCTGATTAGTGGCCGAAGCAAACAGAAATATTTCAGATGTTAATATCTCACAAGATCTCGGCGAATTCAAAACAAGCCTGCGTATTGGGGGAGAGTGTAGGATCGCAGCGCCTGTTAAGCGGCGCGGGCGTAAACAGCGTCGGTTGGCGGCAGTGCCGAAGCGTGTGTTGTTTGAGCGAGAGAATAGCGAACTCGTAACGGTTGCCGGCCGGTCTGGGGCTGGGGGTGGTGGACACTACAACTGGCATTCATCAAATCGATCGACCGACACTTGTTCCCCCCACTCTTCATCGGGCCTAGCCGCAAGTGGTGCATCAAGCGGAACAGTATTTCATTATCTAAGTATAGCCTCAATATTGCTGCGCAGCATCTCGGCAGCAAAATGGAGGAAGTAGTAGCACTATTCTGCGGTTGCCTCGTTAGGAACAAGATAAGTCTGCAGTTGAACTTCCATAACCAACTTCTGTTCTTGCCTTAACGAGAAATGTTCCTTTTTCACCTTTGTTGCGTGCCGATATAACTTGCGCATCTCGGAGTGCTTTTAAATGGTCATAGCTGCTAGAAGCCACAATCAGAGGACATGCTCTGCGTCTCCCGTTTCTCCCTGAAAGCGATTTGAACGGTCGACGGAGCGAATATCCTGTGCATAAGGCAGGTCTTTGTGGCCTGTGGCGTATTCCGCTACTTAAGCGAAACAGTGGGGTACTCTACTATTTTGCCTCTTGAGCGACTCTCTCTATATTAGGGCTACTTGCAATGATCTTGGTCCTGGGTGGTAAGTTGTTTCGGCGGTCGAGCCCAGTCGCGTGGTGCATTTGCGTGCGCCTTGCGAAAACACATCCGTTGATGTTAAATACTGACTAAGAGTCAGTCTGAAAAAGTTTAGGATGTATGAAAAATGGGCACACAAGGGCCGTTGGCTAGCGTTACTTCTGTTGGAATCCCCAAATACTGATATGGTCCTCAGGCGTCTAAGTCAATAAGAAAACCTTTAGTGCTTAAATGAGACGGCTTAGACATAGACGCCATACCAGGAATACTCTGGCAATCATGATCGGCTCATTTGGATTTGCAGCAGGCCACGTTTGACATATTTCACAGCGATAAAAGTGATTGATGTCAGCAGTCATTGCAGACCAAGCGACGGCTGCCGCAGAACTTTGCTACTGCGAGCCTTTGGAACGTTCATCCGGTTGGCTGGACGTTCCAATGACGGATCCGCGTTAGTAGACCGTTATCGACGTGACCTTCCTCACGATAAGGCCAGTAAACCTTGGCTGCATGAGTATCTGCAGCTTTTCACCCTTGGTGATCGATTCACGATACTCGGCTAAACAATAATCTGTCACTGGCTGTCTAACCACCGCTCGAATGGCTGTTTTGCAGTCGACGATCTCCGAGGATGGATTGCGAAACAAATGATCGGCGTGCTGCACTTGGAAAGGAACTTGATGAAAGGGCCTCCATCTAATATTCTGTAGGGGCAGGGGCTTCGTTTCGATTATGCGTCATGTTACGCTGGCCACACACAACGTCGTAAAACTTTCTACAACCAAAGACAATAGCATGCATCTGTTGCAGCACGATCTGAGTGTATTTCTTCTGCCTCTCTGCCAACGAAAGACTCGCATGAGTTACTAGGCGTCCACCCTGAAGAAGGACTGCGCCGACGCCAAGCCTGATGCGCACACCGAGAAGTCGATGGACTAATCCGGTGCAAAAAATTCAACACAGGAATCTTAACGAGCTTTTTTTCTTAAACAATTTCAAATGGTTCTATGTAACGCTCCTCCCAAATAAATAACGCATCGCTCCGCAGCATGTCGCGGAAAAGCGCTGTGAGATCTCAGTAGTGGTTAACAAAACTTTGCCGCAAATTTTGCTAAAAACGCTTGATTTCTTCTGAAACTTCTTTGGCGCATCGGGGAGCCGCCACGTTTTGAATGTATGTGATAGGGCTTCTCTAACCATCTCACCAGTCTCGCATTTCACTCAGCTCATACGATCAGGTAATTGTTCACGTCTTTAAATCGTCATCGGCCGGACTCTGAAACTAAGAAGCACAAGAAATACCATATGGCATATTTAAGCAACAAAATCGAACTGTATGATGAATGTGCCTTGCTTTGACCAGCCCCATTATAATCTGCTCCACATGCTTTATTAGACATATTTGCCAGTTTGGCAGAGGCCGAAATTACCAAGAATCCCTGGTCGGGACGCACCAAGCGGCTTCGCTCACACCTTAGTCTCGTAATTTGAAGAGACGCGAGCATGTCTGGGCGAAACCGATTGGCGATCAAGCAGATCAAGGAAAACGTTCGATACTTTTCCGTCTGACTGTTCGTTCTATTAAAACCACCGTACAGGCGCCAACCCACTACAAAGGTGACCTATGCCTTTCTCCTGTTTTCGCTGTCCGGATGAAATACCGATGGCAACCGCGCTATGATAATTTCCTGTCGGGCCAGTGGCGTATCTGTAAGCATTGTAGAGACTGACTTGCCACTTCTGACACCAAGTTGATCGGTCTCTACATCTAACTACTTGGAAAGAAACACAGCCGACACAGCGGGACTTACCTATCCCGAAGTACAGGACCCCCCGCGAAATGGTATAAAAGAGTTCGTGGAATACATCCTGTGTTCGACCCAAACATGAAAGTTGGAAGCGAAAGTTGCACAGGAAGTGCTAAAAACAAAGCACAGAAGATGCAAAGAGAGACAGAATCTTTTTAAGGCCAGCGCGGCTGAAGAAAGCGCAACTTTGAATCAAACGGGTTCGCAAGGGCTGGGACAAAGTGCGCTTGACAGGTGGGGGAACCCGTGAGTGATCCCGGCCCAATGATCCGATAGGGCACTCGCCACTTCTCCTGATGGCCCATAGCACTGTTCTTTGGAGATCTGGGTCATCAGAAAGTAAAGCTTAAGGGGGGAGGTGCGTTTAGTGGGTATGGGTCTCAGCGGCGTAACATCCATCCGCTGGGGTCGAGTCCCACACAGCTCGAGATGGAAACTCCTTCTCGTAGCAGTAGTGCGTAACTGCATTTAACCCTCCTCCACAAAAAAAAACAGCCGACATGTATGCCAGGCAGTGATCGTTTTACATTACATTTCCTGTGTCATCTGCTATAATGATCCAAAACTTAAGCGTCGAAAAATTGAAGCTCTATGAGAATGTAAAATAAATTAGTTCTATATAGCGAGTAAGGCACGATAACGCAAAAGATTCCCATTAAAACGGTTACTGAATTCACTTCTTCAATCAACCGTTTAAGAAGTTGCAGATCGACCAGCTAAGCCTTGTCATGCTTGCCTGCCGTAATGTCCCCTCTTTCGGAGTATAATTTCAAACGGCTGCGCCCGGAAGCACTGTAGGCAGGTGAGTGCTTGATCCGTCATGATCGAGTTGTCGTTGTGAGCAAGATTTCACGAGGCGCAAGACGTTCTAAACGCGTTAGCAGCGGGTCTGTTCGTGGTCGGTTCACTCAAAGTTCAGAACGACGAAAAACCCCCGAAATCATGAAAAGAACAAATAATATCCATACAAGATAAACAAAGGACTCGAATCCTGGTCACGACACCAATGTAGAGTTTCGGGGGAGATATTGTTTAAGTGATTTTAGTAGATTTCTATTTGCTATTTGCGGGAGTAAACAAGCCATTCTTGGCGGTTAGGTACAATGACTAGTCATTTAATTTATTAATATGTCACACATTCGTAGCAGACGGCCGGCAGCGGGACCAGCATATTTGAATACCTTTCTCCCTCTTCCCACCGAGCATGGCGCCAATGAGAGAAGGTGCTGAGAGAGTACGAGTTGTAACAACCGCTCCCGCAGAGTAGGCTCATAATATTTGCATTATTCCAAGATTTTCTGACAGAGGCCATTATGTCCACCTATTTCCAGCACGAATGGAAGAGAGACGTCTCACCCACACTAGGGACCCGCTTGCGATGAACGAGAAATGTATCCCACCAATAACATTTACGGGGATCCAGCGAGCGGCTGAAAGGACGCCAGAGGGCACGGCTCTAGGACCAGAGGCAAATTGAGTGCCACATAAAGGAAAGCTCAGCAGCCTTTAAAATAGTCGTGGTCATACTACTGAGGGAGGGATAGTTTCCAGAAGATTGAAAGAAGAATCGCTTGGTACTTGTCCCAATTCCACGGAGGGAACCATGCTCGGTCTCAGCCTAAAAGCCCAATCCTAAGTACTGTTCCCTCGCCCAATTAACGCGCGGCCAAACGAAAACACGGTCAATTGCGGGCTGGGTTATCGACACAATAACTGCAGGTGCACACAAGGCTCCGTGCTAGAACATTTTTTCCGCGAGCTGAGTGGGGCAAAACGCAGGGAGAAAGCGTACATGACTCAATCCAATCCGATCGCACTACTCCCCCCCCATAAACTTTTTTTATGCCAACACCAGTGAAATTTGGTCATCTACCTGAGTATCCGATTAAAGGCCGTGATTGCCCTGTCCTCCAGGATAGTCTGTGTGCTAGACATGACCACCAGTGTAATATCATCCGCGTAGGCGATTGATAGAGAGGCTCAAACAGAGGTGATGCAGCCAGTGCGACACTGTATCAGTTTTAAAAGCCGCGCCTGCAATTATCAGCAGCTGCAGTTCCTGCAACGGTGGCAGCAAGTTGATCGATGCCCTACCATGCAAAAGACGGCTGCTCTGATCATCGACGGCGGCGCCTTTGAAATAGCAGTCAGTCTGGCAGTCGCAGTAGTAGTAGTAGTATAGCAAATATAGTCAGCAGGCAGGCACTCCCGGAACAATCCGATCCCCTTCTGGCCACCTGCTTTGCAGCACCAACGAGATGATAATACTCTTTTTCTGTACGACGACGACAACCACTGGGAGACAAACGAAGACTGGACCAGTATATATATATATATATATATATATATATATATATATATCTATATATATATATATATATATATATATTATATATGAAGATTGTCAAGGAAAACAAAAAAGAGATACTTACACTCTCGCCGCCAAGTGATTATTCCACTGACATAGGCGTGAGCGCGGCCAGTCCAAATAGATAGACCAGCAGAGCCTCTTCACTCCCCGCTGTTACGCATATTTCTTATCCTACTTTCGGGATAGTTCGACACATACTATTAACAAGTGCCTCCGTGCGGGAAAGCACAAAATGCCGCGCACCATACGCAATGTAACAAAACAGTGGTAGAGGCTTGCAAGTTAAGAAATATAATGGAGCTAAACGTTTCGCTGCGGACGTTGCTGGAGGACGCGGAGAAGTGGATCGGGAGCCTACGAGTCTTACTGGAGGCGGTACAGAAGGAACGAGGTAAGTTGGTGGCGCGGCCTCCTCAATCCTCCGACCCTTCGGCGATCTGCCTGCGCCCCGGCGGACCCTCAGGCTGCCCGAGTCATCCTCGGAACAAAGGTTGACTCGGAGGTACTTGCCAGTCTCGCTGCTCAATTTCCCTCCTTACCAGGGATGCTTAAACAGGCCCCAGATGCGGTGGCAGTGTTGCATACTATAGACATCTGGAAGTCCCGCGCTGGGTCTCCGGGCCACGGTGGCGAGGATCGCCAACTTGTCGTAGGCATTCTACACACCAGCAATGAGGCCCCTGCGATGAGGCCCCCACCGTACCCAACCCTGGCGGGACAGATGTCTGCCAGGGTCAGAGCCGGAGAAGGTCTGACATGGGCCGACATAGTGAAGAGCCTACGGGCTCACCTGGCCAACAGCACACAAGTGAAGTCGGCCGTTAGCGGCCTCGTCAGGAACATCGACGGTGACGTCATCATCTGACTACGGGGCATTACCCGTAACCTCGGGGCTCAGTTGGCCTACGATATCAGCAAGACAACTGGCCGCCAGGCTAAAAACCAAATGAATGACGGCTGACGGCTGGCACGAAGTGGCCTTACGGAGCACTGACTCCCTGGCCAGTTTTAGAAAGGTAGAGGCAGATATCCGTCAGCTGTCGAGCCCAATGGCATGGTGGCATGCGTCTGTCGTTGATGAGGATCGCCAGACTATGCGGCATGGAACCCCTCAGGAAGAGTGACGATCAAGTTTCTCCAGGTAAACCTCAATCGGTGCCAGACGGCCAACGACCTACTGGACGCATACACACAACACCAAGTGGGCCTCTGCCTCATATTAGAACCAAATATACCTCGTTCTATACCTAACATGTATACTTATGCACAAAGTGCCTTCTTGTGAATGTTTCTTCTGCACAACAATGTCGTTGTATATTCGTGTCATTTTTTCCCGAATAAAACTCTGCAACTCCGACCTGGATAGACTATCGGTGTCAATAGCATCTCATCGGTACCCGAAGCACTCACTGCTCGGGGGGACTTCAATGCAGTGCACACTGCCTAGGGGGCTGCCACACCACCGACAACGGCGCGACTCTTCTTGACTGGATATCCGAGCATACCATGACTCTGGCCAACCATGGCGATGTTCCCACGTTCGCGCGCCAAGGGCAAACATCGTTTTCAGACCTCACCATTTGGGAAGTCCCGGAGAACGAGGATACCCTAAGTGACTACCGTTATTTTACGTTTGAACTGCTTTCGCGGATCACGCGTCGCCCCGGAACGCCGAGCCGCACCTGGCAGATGCCGTGCATCAAAAAGCAGCTATGGAGTCTTTCTTTAGCAACCGGTTGACTTGCTTGGCGAACACTTCACTAGACGAAAAGGCCCTGGCTACAGTCCTGACAGCTGTGTGCCGGGAGGCCAGAGGTTCGACCAGACGTGGCGGCATGGGACGGCGGCTTGCTCGGATATTTAGACAGCCCGCGCAGACTTTAAGGGGGGTTTAAGGCTTAAAATACATTTAAGTACGATGTTTTTTCGATTGTTTACATTCGAATGGTGCAGACGTGTCTTGACTGAGCTCTGTGTTCTGTGCAAGTTTTAACTTAACTTTCGACTGTCTTGAGGTTGTGCTGTGCTGAGGTGATTCTACTAGAGCCAGTGCATTCGTAGAGCAATGCCGGTTCAACGGAGTTCGCCTTTAAAGCCACCAATTCCACCATTAATAGCATCGGAGCCAACCGAAGAATTGCCAGATGATACCCGTGAAGTGCAAAACGACACCCGTGTTGGTGCTGCTACAAAAGCGGTCTCCACTGCTGCTACTGACGTCACCAAGCAACAGCCGCCGGCATGTACTGACGACAAAAGTGCACCCGATGCAGATGGGGAGGAGAAGAACAATAAACGGAAAGCCAGCAGTCCGCCTCTACAGCAACAGCTGAGCAAGGCTAATGAGAAGAAAAAAATGAAATTGACAGTCTCAGCAGCAAAGAAGCAGTCAGCTGGAGAACAGCCAGTGGAGAGTGGCAACGGCGGTGACAGCAGAGAAGCTTATCCCGCGGATAGTTGACACCATTGTGGCTCAAGTAGGCGCTGTTATCGAAAAACTAATCGCGTCGATCATCCCAGGGCTGTCTCTGAACTCTCGGCCGGTATCTGCGGAACAATTGACTCCCGCGTCCCAGTCTGGTGGGATAGACATCCGTAAAGAGATAGAAAATGCAATAAAAGCGGTCTTCACCCCTGCACAAGCAGAAGACTTAATCGAAGATCCGGCTTCCCTGCGATCTTGTGTCTCAGAGGGCTCACAGGTGGTACAGACCGAAAATTTGTAATGACCAGTCGGCAAACTGATATCCGACGCTGAGTCTCGTCAACCACGCAGACAGAACAACTCGCTGGTCAACTACAAGCAGACACGCCCACTTAACCGATAACATCTAACCGACTACTAAACCAACAACTTCAAACCGACCCTGGACAACCTTTTCACACCGCCGACTATTTTCCGAAAGTCGTGGAAATCAAATCTAAGGTAAACATTATATCTTGCACACCCCGCTCTCTTAGAAGCCATGTTGCAGCAGAATTATCTAAAACTATAAATGATCTGTGCTCGTCTGCCTCACCGGAAAATTGGGAACGGCTATTTGCTTTCCCTTCTCTAGTGTTTAGCATCCCCGCAAAAAAAGAAAAAGGACGCACCCTTACATCAGTTATTCGGGAAAACCTGGCACGCTTCCGTCGGAGAGCTAAAATAGGTGAAAACCCTCACCTGTGTGTAACAAAACGCGGGATGCCCTCGCCGTGCGACACTGACATCCGGCGGTCAAAAATGGTACAGACGAAACTGGCTCAGGGAGATATGTCGTCGGCCGCCCGCACGCTTTTGTCTACCAGTGAATCCACAAACTCTCGAGAGCCTCATAGCCAAGCACCCCGAACACCCCCCAGACGCAACCTTCCCAGACGCACCAGCGACCAAACCACCTGGATCTGAAATCTCCGTTACCCCAGCGGAGATCCGCAATGCAATTAGAAGTTTCCCTAACTGCTTCAGCGGGGGGCCCCGATGGACTTCGCCCTCGCCACTTAAAGGATCTCATTGGCAGACAGAATGAAAACAGTAATCCTTTGCTGCTCTCTCTGTGCCGCTTTGTTACCCTGGCCATCAATGGACAACTACCAGAATTTATATTGCCAATATTTTTCCAATTATATATTTTTATAGTTTCGGTTTCGGTTTCGACCGGTGTGCATCGCCACAGACTGCTCTTATCAATTTTTGGCGATTTTATCAAATTTTAGTGCTTTTTATTAGTGTTCAAGAAGTTTACTGTGAAAGCGTGTACATCGTGTTGCTGCAGTTTTGTGGATATCTGCAGGTGCTAGCTCGAGAGTCTTATCTTAAACTTTGCACTAGTCAAATACTTGTTTGTTTTTAAACTTATTTTAAATAGATTTAGTTTTATTTTAATTCAAATTTGTGCTTAAACTATGACATATTGTGCTTTGTGAGAACTTGTGTTTTTGAGATATCTCTGTGAAATGATGCATCAACCGAGGTTGGGCGTACTGCCAGAAAAAGGCGTCTTCCCTTGGAGATGAGTTTTAACTTTGAAACGCCAGCTGTGCACCGTTCAACACGACGGCGACAACAGATCTCAACGCCATCAGCACCGCGTATTACTCCAGCCATCGCATGTATTTACTGCGGTGGATTGTTCAGTGTGGAAGAACCTAAGTGCGATGGATTTGTATGCATTCATTGTGAGAAAAGAATTAATAAGGAAGTGTTGGAAACAAATCTCTCAAACATTGTGGGAGACCAGCAGAGTCAGAACTTGCTGTGATAAAAACTATTGTGAAATTGTTGGTAAAACTTTGTGTGCTTTTAAAAATGCTCTTGAAGATCTTAAGAATATGATTTTAACTACCGACAAAAATTACGCTGAAAAATTCAAGACCATTTTTAATCAATTGAACAGCCTTAAAGCCTGCTGTAAGACGCACACAGCTGGCTTCCCCTCCTCCCCCCAAACCAAGATGCCGCCCACTTTGGCCAGTGTAACATCGGCTATTGTGCAAAGTCCTGTCATTGTCGATCATGACACTGCAGCAGAACTGGCATCAACCTCTTCCCTTTCCCCAGCACGAGTGGCATTGCAAGTGGACGCCGTGACAAGCAAGTCCCTGCTGCCGACGGCTGAGGGAGGTGGTGGGGGTGGAGGGATTGTGAAGAATAGCGAGATGACAAATAGAGAGCAGACGACGACAAGAGAGTGGAAGCTGGTGACAGCGAAAAGTCGACGGGCGGCGCAGAAGAGTCATAATAAACGCGAGGAGCAGCAGATATATAAACATCAACAACTGAACAAAACAACAACAATAGAAGACGAAACAAAATCGAAAAGGAGAGAGATGAACAAGAAGAAAATATCTAATTCAAACGGCACGCAGCAGTTAATGAGAATGAATCATGAACTGCCCAGAGGCGTTTTAGTCGTTGGCAGCTCGAATGTAAAGCGCGTTAAGACATTTGTGATGAACGCCATCGGGAATGACAAACGTTGCGATATTAATAGTCATGGAGGGGCAACTATGCGCACTACAATTGAATATGCATTAGGTAAATTGCGCCGTGATACTCGCCGCTTCAATCTAGTCATTCTCCATTTAGGACTTAATGATGTGATAAATAGTGCTGCACGACAAGGTTGCTCAATTTCCGAAGTATGGTCCGAAATTGAGTGTGCGCTTAATGATCTTGTCAGTTTTATCTACAAATACAATATTCGACTAATTGTCTGCTCCATTCCCATTGCAGTGGGCTATGAAGAGGAGTGTAGGTATATTAACCAACAATTAAGATGCAAATTCGACATGAGTACCATTGTTTTTAAAGATTTTAGTTACATTCAAAAGAAAGCCACAAATATGCATGTTGATGGAGTGCATTTTGGAGTTCATGGTGCTCGGTTGGTTGCTCGACATATCTCTCGCGAGATAGCCAACCACCTGGACATAGCCGTCCAGTTGGATCTTACACAACCATCATTTAAAAACGGTCGTAAAATGGCGGAACGTAGTTCTTATTTTCGGGACAATATAAAAGCTCCACAAAAATTGAAAATAAAGTCCCATTTCAAGCATCCATTAAAAACAATCAAGCCCTCCGACTCGGAACCTCCGGTCTACAATTGGCATCATTTTCCCCCTCTACCATCGAATCTAATCGCCCCATTCAATCCAGCAGTTCCGCCTCCCCCACTCCCCCCGTGGCTACTTGCGCTCTAAAATGTTTATATTTCAATGCACGCTCGATTGGAAAGGACGATCGGGTTCAATTGCTCAATTCATATACCGCCTTACATAATATTGATTTAATTTTTATAACTGAAACGTGGTTAGGTGTAGGCGGAAGACACGTTACAAATAGTGAATTAAGCTGTGATGATAGGTATTCAGTACTCCGGTGTGATCGCGGCTCTCGAGGAGGCGGTGTTTGTATATTAGTTAGAAAAACGCTTAAGTTTTGTGAGGTCAAATTAGATGATGATATTGAAGCATTAGCGCTTGACGTGTATTCAAAATCGTGTTCAGTCAGGATGGCATGCTTTTATGCTACAAATGCTGGATCGCTGCCTGAGCGCAAGAATCGCATAAATAGAATATGTGATTCTTTTGAAAATATATATGATAGTTCTAAACCAATTTTAATTGTAGGCGATTTTAACCTTCCAAGAATTGACTGAGAAAATGTGTCCCTTTTAGATTCACAAACCATGGAGGCTACGTTTACAAATGCCTGTATAACAAATGGTTTATATCAGCAAGTGACTGAAATTACGCGTCCTCCAGTGGATGTAAGAGACTCAAGCGACAAGGTTGGGCCAGAATATATTACAAACTTAAGTGATTTATCTAATCATACAAACAGTCATCTGTCAGATGAATCAAGCTCAATTTTGACACAAAACGAAGACCCTAAAGGAACATTGATTGATTTGGTTCTTACAACCGATCCTGGTATAATAGAAGATATATCTGTTTTTAAATCCCCGATGCCCTCCGACCATAACGCGATCTCTTTTAATCTTTTATTCGATTCCGAATATCCCCCTATTGAGAAGGGAGGGTATAATTTCTTTAAGGGTGATTACGACCAAATCATAGAAAAACTGTCACTTGAACCGTGGAGACATATATTCTTAAACTGTGAAACCGTAGATGATATGTATAATTGTTTTGTTTCTCAGATGCACGCTGTGATCGAGGAATTTATTCCCAAACGCACCGGCAAGTCTAAAAATAACACTAGACTTCATGAGTATATCTCTAGTCTAGAATCACTTATTGAAAATGATGCGAGTCCGCGGTTTGCGACCAAACTGCGTAGAGCGAGCAGAAGGCTTCGGGTATTGGAAGAATCCAATCTCGATTTTAAAGATTCTAAGTCGTTTTTTAGGTATGCCAATAAACGCTTAAGGGGTAAAGAGGATATAACAGCACTGAAAACAAGCAATACGGTTATCACTGATGACATCTCCAAAGCAGATGCCTTCAAAAACTTCTTTTCCTCTGTTTACGTGGCCCAACCAGGTCCAACAAAAACACTTAGTTTCTCGTCACCAACGCCATCAAGATGTCCGTATTTATTTGTGTCGGAATATAATATCTTAAAGAAAATAAATCAACTCCCATCTAAATGTAGCCTCACCCCAGACTGTATCCCTCCATTATTTTATAAAAGAGTGGCGCATGTTATAACTGAGCCGATCTCATTAATTTATGCTAGGTCTTACGAAGAAGGTGTTGTGCCTGATTTTTTCCGACAATCCGTAATTACGCCTGTACATAAAAAAGGATCTAAATCGAATGTTGATAACTATAGACCTGTGGCACAATCATCAATAGCGTGTATATTATTTGAAAAATTACTTGTGGATCACATATTTAACTTCATGTAGTCTGAGGAAATGCTTGACGAGCAGCAACATGGCTTTACTAAGGGCAAATCTACAGCAACGCAGCTAGTTGAAATGGTTCAAGATTGGGCCATTTATATTAACAAAAAGAAAGCATTTGATTGTATATACTTTGATTTTTCTAAAGCATTTGACAGAGTAAACCATTTTAAACTTTTACAGAAACTAATTGACCTAAATATAGACAAGCACAGTGTTTTATGGATATCAAGTTATCTAACGAATCGAAGGTTTTGTGTGCGGGTCAACAACAGTTTTAGTCAGTATGGGGTGTGTCCCTCGGGCGTGCCTCAGGGATCATGTCTGGGCCCATTGTTATTCTGTATATTCATTTTAGATCTTAAAAACGTTATACCCGGAGCCCTTAAGCACAAACTATATGCAGATGATCTTAAACTTTACGGGCCATCTGGCACAAAGGCTGACAGGGAAATATTACAGAAAACAATTGACTCCATCTCCGATTGGTGCGTCAAAAATGATATGATCATTTCGGTCCCTAAATGCGCCGTTGTGTGTCTGAAGGAGGGCCACGTCTACACACTTGATGGACAGGATATACCCAGAGTAAACAGCATTCGCGATCTTGGGGTAACGATAACACCGGAGCTAGATTTTAACATTCACATTACGCAGACCATTCAATCTGCTAGTCTTATATGTAACATGATATTTCGTTGTTTTATTATCGAATGTCCATTGTTTTATATCCGCCTCTATAATAGCCTTGTACCTCCCAAATTCATCTACAGCTGTGAAGTCTGGCGGCCGTATTTAAAGAAACATATTGATGCAATTGAAAAAGTTCAGTCTAAATTCCTTCGACGTGTTGCATTGAGATGTAAGGTAGAGCGTAGCAGTCTCGACTTACTACCTATATCAGAACGACACTCGAGAGCAGATTTTAAAATGTACGCACGAATATCTCAGTCGAATAGACTCCCTATCTTTTTTAATATTCGAAACAACAATCTGCGCAGTACTCAAACCATATCGTCAAAAATAGTTGCACGATCTGACCGAATCAACAATATGTTTTCGTGGCGGATGGCGAGAATGTTGAGAACTATGAATTCGTGATATAATATTATAAACTTTACTTTTACATATATATCACGCACTGATACTATTGCGTCCTTGTATATGGTTCATTTTTCTTTATGCGTCTTATATTGTGCATTGTATATATTGAATAACCAACTTGTGAATAACCATGTATATAATTATATTCCCTTTGAAAACAATAAAGGAGCACTTGAATTGAATTGAATTGAATTGAAAAAAAAATATTTTACGGAGCTTCCCTGATCGCTCTCCGGAAGAAGGGCGGCGGAATAAGACCCATTGCAGTGGGGCTCACTCTACGAAGACTTGTTGGCAAAGTCCTCGTCAAGAAATCAATCAAGAATATTGTTGAGTTAGTTGCCCCACTGCAACTTGGCTGTGGTATTAAGGAGGGTACAGAAGCTGCCGTACATGCCACCGCTGCATACATTGAATCACACCGAGCCGCAAACCATAAAATCTTAGTAAAGTTGGATTTTCAAAATGGCTTTATCATGATGCGAAGAGACCACATTTTGAATTCGGGTTAACAGCGAACCCCTGAGCTGTACGCCGCTATCTACCAGATGTATCGTTTCCCGTCCAACCTCTATTGGCAAGGAAAGACTATACTGTCAAAGTGTGGGGTGCAGCAGGGCGACCTGTGTGGGCCTGCCCTCTTCTGCATAGGATTATATGAGCTTCAGGCACGATTGCAGTCAGAATTGCGACCGTGGTACTTAGACGATGGACTACTTGCAGGCGATTTGCCTGGTGTCCTTTCCGACATTAAGAAGGTCCAGGACTTCGAGGCGGTCTCGGGCTTGAAGCTCAACGACAGTAAATGTGAGCTCCTCGTTTTATCGCACAACGACAGGGAGGAAACTGCTGCCGCAGTGCGAGCAAAACTTCCCAATATCAAGTGGCTAACGGAGGAAAAACTCCAAAAGAGGCTCACAGATGCGAAACGGTGGTGCAGTAGATTAAAACATCTAGGCGCACACCCAGCCCTCTATCTTCTACGGCAAAGCCTTTCCACGCCTCGTTTAATTTATCTTCTGCGATGTTCTCCCTCGTACAAGAGAGATGACCTGCTCCACGTTTTCGACGAACTCCTCCGAACGACACTCGAGTGCTTACTCAACGTGCGCCTAGGAAACAACGCATGGGCCCAAGCTACGCTGCCCGTCAGCGCAGGTGGCTTCGGTGTCCGTACAACTAAAAATCTGGCCCTGTCGTGCTACGTGGGCTCAATCACAGAGTTTAAACATCTGATTGCTTCCATAGGCCCGGAAAGTACATTAGAGGTGATCGAACGGGCTTCGCGTACGAGCCTGGATGAATTTGAGGCGCGATGGGAGGCTCTACCGGCTTCCCCAACGCAAGAGTTTCTCGACCGCATTGTCGTGGAGCTGAAACAGGCCTCTCTCCTGTCTCAGGCGCAAACCACGGCTGACAAGGCTAGATTACAAGCTTGCTTCGATCCGTTGAATGGCAAGTGGCTTCAAGCCCTACTTGTCTGGCACGTTACCGTGTCGTGTATATTGGCCAGGAGCTACGTCGCTCGAACAAGCCAGAAAGCTGGTGCCTCTGCTTGTCTTGCGGAGGACCGCAAGTTAGCGAAGTACAGATAACTCAATCCGCAGTTTATCGTCCAGCCAATTGCCATAGAAACTTACGGACCCATGGGTGAAGAAACGTCACGATTTTTAAAGAGCTTAGAAAAAGACTAAACGAAGTCTCAAGGAATCCTCGTTCTGGAGAGTTCCTTCTGCAGCGAGTATCGATCGAGCTTCAGCGGGGAAACGCGGCATCAGTCGAAGGGTCCCTTCCCTCCGCCGAAGGGTTCCCTGAGACCCAGTAGGAATAATGATGTTCTTAATACAATTTTGATTCAATAAAATGAATTGGTTTACGTACGACTGAGCAAAAGCATACAGGGATTTGTTGTCCTCTTAACATGCTCACGCTCAGACAGTGTAGGACTCAGCCACCAAACAGCAAGTCTCAAGCAAGCTTTGGCGCTTGGCAAGAGTCGAGCCGTAGGCTTGAGGCAATACCTACTAAAACCCTACATATATGCACGACAATGCTAGATAAAAGTATCCGCCCTAAGATGACCTTCAGGCCTGCGGGACCCTTGACACAGAAGAGAACTACGCGCAGGCGGCGGGGAAATGTCGAGTCGCGTGTGGCAAGCGATTCTGTCTGCTTTTCACCATTCTTCTTTTTCCGGCATAATTTGCCTATATAATACGTTAAATAGGCTTCGCCGCCGAGTCCCGGTTTTTGACCGACGTGAGCATGTGTGCAACTAACTCTTTCATCGTCTCTTTTGGGCATGCCTCGTCTTGTCTCGGCTCATGCGGCGCATCTCAGGGCCGTACGTTCCGGAAAGTCTACCTCGTCGCAGTGCAGATATTGCGTTGAGTCAACCTTTCCTATACTGTTTATACGGTTTTTTACGGTGGTAAGTAAGACGACCCCCGAGAGATTCATCCATCGGCGGATGTTTAGAATAAGGTTCCTTACAGGCGCTCCTTTTTGTCCGTCCGGGATACTGCTCCACTCCTTCTGCCACCGATCGAGTGTTATCTTGCGTTCTTCCTCGATTTGCTTAGCTAGGTCATTCCACAGCCGCCGACGTTCAGCTGCCTTTAGGTCCCAGAGCACGAGCGAGGCCGCCATACTTAGGGTGCGATACCCCCGAATGATACGAAAAGCGTCGATCCGCTGAACCTTCCCCAAGAACTTCGTCGTAGCGTATGCGTCCATTGTAGACGACAACCAAACTGGCAAGCCAAACAGGGTGATGGACTCGGACACGAACATCAGTAGTCTCCGTTGGCTATCTCTGGGCAGTGCGTGTTGGGCAACAGCCGGGCAATGTCATCTGCCGCCTTTTGCGCCTTTGCGGCCGGTATTCTGACATGAAGGATTCCCTCGGTCCTCGATCCAGATGTATACCCAGGTATCTTGCGGTGTCCTTTAGCTCAATGTTTTCGTCGGACAGCGTAAGCTTTAAAGGGTCGCATTTCTTGTGCCCGATGAGTAGAATCGCCTTACTCTTCTGAGAGGCGAGTGTTAGGTCGGCACCTCTCATCCATCTATCGATATCCGCTAACGCAATATTGGCGTATGTCTTTAGCTCCATCTTGGTCCTGACTCTGATGGTCACCGCAAGATCATCCGCGTAGGCGAGTAATTCTACTCCCAGTGAAAGGTGCGGAATGTTTAGGACTTCATCGCATGCCAGAATCCAGAGGAGTGGTCCAATGCCTGAACCCTGCGGCACTCCGGCAGTCATGTCCACTTCCGCAAAAGTCGTTAATGGATCCTCCATGATAGCCTCGGCTCTTTTGGCCAAAGGGCTCAACAGGCAGATTGGGCGGTATGGCCCTTGGGCAGAAGCACAAGCTCGGCGGCCGTCCAGCTCCCAGAAAGCTTGTCCGTACGAATGACCTTTGTAATGATCCTCGCCACGAGCGAAGAATACTCTCTAAATAGGAATGTTACTGCTCCCGCCGGTATTTCATCCAATCCTGGTGCCTTTCCAAACTTGATCATTTCCGCCGCAGCAGCAATTTCGCCCGGAGTGACCCCTAGGACGTCAGTCTGCTCCATTTCACCATCCGTTAGCGTCTCAAAAGCTGACCAATCAAAACAGGAGTGATGTGGGTAAAAAGTGTTAATCACCCGAAGCTTCTCGTCTTCCTCCAGATGCTTACTCCTTGCTCCGCCAATATTGCTCCTGGTGATCTTGTACGGCTTGCCTCATGGAACCGAGTCAACCTGCATATCAGATCTCGCCAACAAGCTTCCTTGCTTTTGCTAATCTCTCTTCGCAAGCAGCCTTTCGCCCTTTTGTACTCGATATTTAGTCGGTGGGTTTGCTCGGTGTCCTCCTCACTCATTCGCGCTCAGGTCTAAATACGTCTACAGCGCATGCACTTCCTCTGAGCCAACGTCTTTCCGCCAGAACACTGGCCTTGTTCTCATGCTGCGTCTCGCGGGTGGAGTAGATGCTTTTCGGCACGCATTTTTAAATAGACTGTATAAGTCGTCTGCTATTTCCGGTATTCCGTGGCTCTCAAGCAGCCATTCACATACTTCCTTTAATACATCATTACCCTTTATCCGCCATACATGTTGCCTGGCTTGAGGTGGTTTCGTATCCCTGTTTCCAGCTCCCATTACCCTGAACTCTATACAGTGGTGATCGCTGAGATTCTCCTCTTCCGTTAGCACCTGCCACTCAATGATCATGTCTGCGTGCGATTTCTTTGCAGATTGTAAGGTCAATCCTTGACTTTCCATTGACGTCCAGCGGGGCAACGCGATCTCAGTTTTGGGGTCGCTTGCCGAATGATGCACACCAGGGCTGTTATAGGCTGAAAGTTAACACGTTCACTTACACAGGATTGTAATATAAATTGGTTAATAAAATTAGAATAATTGTATGAAGGTGTGGCTTGAAAAAAAAAAAGGTCAATCCAGGATCTTCTTTCTCTTGAGGAGCAGTATGTAGCCTCACAGGGGTTCAAGGTCATGTCTTCTCTGGCTATCCATTCCATAACAGCCTGCCCTCTGCTATTGCTTTCTTCGAGCCCCACACGGGCGACGCAGCGTTGAAGTCACCGGTAAATATAACCAGCGGCTCTAAACTGGCCCGCGCCGACATTGTAATGTCCTCAAGTTGATCTTACAGGTTCGCTAGTGACCCGTTGGGGATACTATAACATGAATAAATAGGACCAAGGTTATTGAGCTCAACCCAGGCGAATCCTTTGCCGCTTTCTGCTCCGATAAATTTATATTTTAAACTTCTTCTGTTTTTCACGATGCAGCTACTTTTTCCGTCCTCAACCGTGAACCTGAAGCCGTCAACCTGAAGCTACCTGCTTAAGGGGGAAGGAAGCCCTGCGCCCGTGGAGTATCTACTCCGTATAGACGGGACACATGATAGACCTTGCATCATGTCCTTTCACTTCGCATGTGTAACAAGCCTTCGCATTCTCACTGTTCTTAGCAATGTGGTCTACTTGTCCGCATTTGTGACAAACCTAGCCATTGACTGGTGGGTTCTTGCACTCCGGGCCGCGAATTTCCCTCCACCGCATGTGCGCGGCCTGTCTACCTTAAAGGAGATGTTGGTACCCACCAGCGAAGCGACGGTTTTCGAAATATCTTCCTCGGTTGTCTGCGGGAGAAGCTGCTTGATCAACAGCCTTCTTTCTCGCAGACTAACCTTATCAAGGACGGTCTCCTTCAAATCTCCTCCATTCGAATCTATTATTCAACTATGAATATTCCTAATTATACATTAAAATTGATTATTTTGCTATAAATATTTATATTTATACAATACAATATATTATTTACCTATACATATTCCTTGTTATACATTTAAATTTATTAGTTTGCTAGAATATTCCTAAGTATACATTAAAATATATTATTTACATGTAAATCATTTTTATTATACTTGAAATCTATCATTTAACTATAAATCTTCTTAATCATACAACAAACCTTATTATTTAGCTATAAATCTTCCTCATTATAAATTGAAATCTATGATTTAACTATAAATATTATTTATTGTACATTAAAATATATTATTTAACTATAAATGTTCCTTATTATAAATTAAAAAATATTATTTAACTATAAAGTTTTCTTATTATATATTGAAATCTACTATTTAGCTATGAATATTCCTTATGATTCATTAAAATCTATTAATTTGCTATAAATATACCTTATGATAACACTAAATCTTTTATCTAACCACAAATATTCCCAATTATACATTAAATGTTATTATTTAACTATAAATATTTTAAATTAAAATCTATGATACAACTATAAATCTTCCTAATTATACATTAAAATCTATTATTTAACTATAAATCATCCTATTTTTTTATGCTGAAACCTTTCAGCATTAATATGGGGGATTACGGGAAAGGTGATGTTCATGCGTCACCACAGCCAGTGACTAGTGTGGGACTCACAAACCCACTGACACCCGCCTCCCCCCCACCCCCAGAGAACAGTAACTGCTAGGTATAGCTTCGTATCTATGGAAGTGGCTAGTTCGCCTCTCCTCCCTGCTCCAGCCTTCCTACAATCGCCAATCGCAATTCCAGGCCGCCGCTGAAGTCATCATATGGATGACGACCTCGTTGACAGGTCGGCCTCGCGCAGCGGCGGCCCCCGCGTTCCGCGCTTCCCGGAGGGTCCCGCAATGCAGAACTGTGTGCGCTACACCATCCGGTTCCCCCGAGTCGCATAGTACGCAGGAGTCGACTTGAGCTTTGTTAATTTAATTAACCATACACGCCTGGAATTGACCGTGGCCGGTCAGCACCTGGGACGCATTATAAGATAGCTCGCCGTGTCTGCAGTCGTACCATTGCCGTAGGTCCGGGATTAGATTTTTGGTCCAGCAATCCTTGGTGACCTCCCCAGGAGCTAGAATTAAATTAAAATCATTTTTTAAGGAGGTTGTTTTTAATTCTAGACTATCCTCCGTCCCCTACGGGCTTGGAACTTAACCTGAGGTATATCTTCAATGCACCGAGGGCCGGACATGTTAAGATATCTAGGGTTTCCCCAACAGTCCTTGTGGCAGCATGGCCGCTGACTCTCAGCGGTATGGTTTATCATCTATTCTTAATAAGCATCGCTCAAAGAAAATTCGATCAACAACAGGGATCGAACCGGCGACACCCCGGTAGATGACAACCATGACTAGCGCACTAGTCCCCTAGACCACGCCGCCACATTCCCCAGGAGCTGCTGCCGTCACCCATTCTTTCTGCCAAGAGTCCAGGTGGAAGACTACTATATGCCATAGTTTCATCCTTAGCTTCTTAGCCACCTTTAGCGTGTAGTGAATTTATTTGATTTAGCAGACAAATGGAACAAGACAATGGATGCAGAAAGAATCCGACCGGAATGAGACAGCAGCAGAACTAAGTGGTGCGGTAATGATAAGCGAATGACGTACATTGCTGTCCCTTTCTTTGAAGTGAGCCACCGCTGATTGGTTAGAATGAGTACAAGACAATAATCAGTACAAGACAGTACCGACACTATACTGGGTTTGCACTCGAACGGGAAGTTCGGGTTACAATGCGAACCAAGGAAAAGTTGACTTTGCTTCACTTGAGACTTCCGAAAAAATCTGCTTAATGGATTTGAATACATAGCTTAGTCTTTGTGCGGGTTTATTATTGATTGTTGTACTGAGTTATATTGAAAAACGGTCTCCCTTGTGAACCACGATCACAAAGAAACACATAATCTCTGCATTTTGTTAGTATAGAATATACGGTAACTCGTCCTCTGGCGTGCATGGGCGCGGTTACAGAAACCTTCACCGGAACTTAAGTTAACAAGAATTACAACTCCCTAAAGTGTTAAGCATACACTTGGAGATACCATATATATATATATATATATAGAGAGAGAGAGAGAGAGCGTGAGAAACGTCCCCGATTTCTATACCATCGAAAAAGGAACTTACGTTAACAAGAATTACAACTCCCTAAAGTACTGACTATTTGCTTGCAGATACTATGTATATATATATATATATATATATATATATATATATATATATATATATATTTAGATATTCCGAAAGATGTAGTGACTGCCGCTGGGGTCCCGTCGTCGGCCCCTACCGATCAAGTAGGGCCGGCCGTGTTGCCTTCCAAAATAAGTGCTTCAGCGTTGCCGGCTTCATGCCAGAAAGACAATGAGTATAGATCCGCAGATCTATATAACACCTCCGCAGTAGACAAGAAAAACAATAGAGTAGCAGCTGCGAGGATTGCACGTATGCGCCACGCCACGTCGCCTTACCTCCTTAGATCGTACGCAATAGTGCAAGAATAAGCAAGCATACACTCCTGGCAACCGCTATCAGCAGGATGGTGTATATAATACAGGTCGGCAACGTTAGAATGTACTCATAACTGTAAATAACATATATGAAGTTCTATACATACATACATAATAGCTTTATTAATAGGTTTACAATACTGCGCATACAGAGAAAGCACACTTCACATAAACATATATTCACCACGGTTCTAAAAGTCGAGTCAACGGAACTGCTCTATCGCATTGTTGAAGGTGATTTAAGTCACACTGTCTCTCGCAGAGTTTGCACTAGCATAACGAGGAAATTTCATGGAACTTCTCTCAAATACAGATTTTCATGTGGAAGCCATGTACAGCAAATCGTGCAATTAGGTGTCTATTCTCGTAGTTGCAGCGCTTCCACGAACTACACGTCATTGCCTGGGTTTCATAAAAGAGCGGGTGTCTGCCTTTTTATTCTCCCATTCAGACATGTACTCGTTAAAAGCTGCCGTTTTCGGTAACACGTGTATTTTTTGTAAATTCTCAACAAGTGGCGGAGTCGACGCCAGTAAATAGACTAATCTGTTGAGACTAGTGCGGTGGAGTCTTAGCGCCTTCTTTAGAAAAGCGGCCTTGATTTGGCCAAGCGCCTTAAAGTTTAACTTCGATAGATGCGGCCATATCACCTGTAAACCGTAAGAAGCAGTAGACGCAATCTTCATGTTAAAGAGATGAACGGCAACGTTCATTGATAGTTTATGAGGGTCTCGGATACTATGAAAGGACTGTAGTCCTTTCCAAATTTGTTCATCAATGTGCCTCGAGAAGTTCGTACCTCGAGACGAGAACATAACCCCTAGGTTTGAGAAGTTCGAGCCAAATTCTATAGATTTTGAACCTAACCGTAGTTCGTCGATTCCAGCCAATTTCTCTTCACGTCTAATCTTCATTGCCTTTGTTTTATTTATATTTATTTCCAACTTTCCAATCGATGAACGTAATGCTGCAAGGTCGCAAGGGATTGTTGCAAATGGAATCGACTGCGAGAATATAGCACCAAGTCGTCTGCATACATAAGGACGTCTACCTGCAAGTGCCGACTCCGTATCTCTTCAGGAAGGTCTCTCACCAGCACCGAAAACAGCAGGGGGCTAAGATTATCACCTTGGGCAACACCAGTGGTCTGTTAGATCGCCATGTGTTTAGCGGCTCCGTCATCTATAATAACGAATCCTTCCTGTAAAATGCCTTTAATGAGCTCCAATATATTCAATGAGATCCCGCAAAAAGCCAGCTTGTCAAGTATAATCGTTTGTGCGGCCGTATCAAAGGCCGCTTTAAAGTCTACAAATCAGCAAATATTAGGTAAGTCAAAAAGTTCGTCGGCTTTTTTACCCGATTTTAAAGAGCCTTATTTATGCAGACAACAGTATTTTTATTCAATGATATATTGACCGTTTTGTTCGATAACCTTCGCCCATCGCCTCGGTAGATCCATGATTCTTTTCTCCCAGAACGTCTTGTCCTTCTCGTCGAAATACTGAGTGAGGTGATTTTTTATAGCCTCCAAAGATTCAAATGTTGTGCCATCAAGGGAGTTCTGGAGAGACCTGAACAAGTGATAATCAGATGGTGAGAGGTCGGGACTATAAGCTGGGTGCGGCAGAACATCCTAGTCAAACTCCGCCAATTTTTGCCGGGTGGCCATGTTGAAAAGTGACGCCCCACCTGTTTGACAATTTCGGGCGCTTCGTTGCTACTGCAGCCTTCAAATCTTCGAGTTGTCTGCAGTAGACGACGGAGTTAATCGTCTGACCCATTGAAAGCAGCTCAAAATACACGACGCCCTTACAGTCCCATCAGCAGCACAGCATAACCTTCTTCTGATGAATTTCTGGTTTAGGGATAGCTGCGGCCTGAGAACCTCTGGGGACCCAACTTCTTTTCTGTGTTACGTTTCTGTAGAGTATCCATTTTTCATCGCCGGTTATCAATCTCCTCAGAAATGGCTCATTCGAGTTCTTCCGGAGGAGTGCGTGACAGGTATCGACTCACCCTTCAAGCTGCCTATCATTGAGGTCGTGTGGTAGCCAGATATTCCGCTTGCACGAGAAACCTGCATCATGGAGGCGATTCCAAACGGTTCCGTGGGAGACTCCCGTTACATCTTCAATTTCCTTTATGGTCAAACCTGGGTTCGAAGTAACCAGGCTTATGACTTCGTCGGTCTCCACAACATTGGGTCGTCCTGACCTCGGTTCATCTTCGAGATTGAAGTTTCCAGCTTTGAAACGGGCGAATCGCTTTTCGACTGTGGATTTGTGTACTGAGTTTTCGCCGTAGACTGCACATATCCTCCGAGTTGTTTGCGCTGCATTTATGCCTTCACGGTAGGAGAACAACATAATGTGTCGAAAATGCGTATTTTTATCCTCCATTGCAAACAGCTGCCAATTCCGCAAACGAAACGGTAAAGTTGGAACCGGTATACCGTCGCGCCGCCACGGGTCTGCTCCTGAATGTACACACCCAGGCGCACTCTCAGGCGGCCCTGCTGCAGAGCGCGGGAATTTCAAAAATGTGGTCCCAGAAAGCCGACGAACTTTTTGACTTACCTAATAGATAAGCCCCTTTAGTTTGAAGTGCCCGTTGTATCGAATTTAGAAGTACAGCACATGCTGTCATTGTTGGCCGGCCCCTTCTGAAGCCATGTTGTTGCTCCGGCAGCTTTCTGTTAACCTCAAGAAAATGTTCTAATCGACTAGCTAGGATAGCCGATAGAAGTTGTAGATTGCGCTCTTCTTTGCGATACCTCGGTAAGACGATGGTGCCAACGGATTCCTATTCCCTTTAGGGATAATGCCAAAAAGACTGGTTTTCCATTCAGAGGGTAGTTGGCCCGTTTTCGTCACCTCGTTAAAAAGTCTGGTGAAGCAAGGCGCAAGGTAAATCGCTTGTCTGAGATGCTCATTTGTGACCAAATCGAGCCCCGGGGCCTTACCGGACGATGCTTTCATTATTGAGTCGATAACTTCAGAATTGCTAAAAGGCCGCGACAGGGCTTGACGGGCTTCAGTGACGCGCTCGTCCCACACTGACATTACCACAGCAGCGCAGCTCGGAACGGTTATGGCACTGGCAAACATTTGACGGAAATGAGCATTTAGTGTGTCATGTGGGATAGGACACGCAGTAACGCGCCTGTCTGTATGCAGCCACTTATGAGGTCGTTGTTGCGCTTCTAGGAGCAGCTTGCATTGTTTTCGTTCTTCATATTCGTTTATGGCGTTCTTTACAACTCTTCTATAGTCACGACTTAATCTAGTATAAAAATACGTCATCTCCGGGTGAATTTTTGCTAAAATGTTTGCTTGAATCATATAATGTTTGTAGGAAGCGCACTCCTGATTGTACCATAGCGTGCTTTCTGTTTATTCGCTTGCTTTCTGTTTGTTGCTTTAGTTGAGCGCTACAGTAATGGCACTTTGAATGCTGGTGGCATAGGATTCCACGTTGATCACGGTTGGCACTGGGTATATGCTTCGCCAAGTAACAGTCAAAAGGCTGAGATTCAGATTGCGACTTAGACAAAACCGCCCGCAATCTGTAGATTGCGGTTGAATTGATATTTCCATTGCAACGTGTAGGTGCCACCTTGCACCGAACGCCAGAGTCTTCTCCTGCACCTACCTTGTCATTACATGGGTTAGCATTTGTGGTGAAAATGTCAATCGTATATTGTCCGTGAGGCGCGACGAAGGTCGAATATTCAGCTGTAGATATAACCCACATACTGCGAGATGCCAAGGCGTTGAGTAGTGATACCGTTCTTAAACATCTTGGTTTGTCAAGCCGACAGTTCAGATCACCACATAGTACAGTCACTTTGTGTAAGTCCAGCATGTCGAGGCATAGTACTAGTTTCTCCAGCAGTGTTGAAATAGCTTCTGAAGGACTTGAATATATTGCAATGACGTTGATGGCGGTTCATGTTAGGACTACGCAGTTATCCTCTTTTGTAGCATGTTTTTGCGCCAGCGAGCTTGCTGTTAAACAACACTGCAACTCCCCCACTTGATCTGCCCGGTCCCTCTGTTTGTACACCCAGACATTCCGTTATACACCAACTTGGGACGACTGTAATTTTGGTGGCCCATGTCTCAGTAAGGACCAACACGTCATACTGCTCAGCTAAAGGAAGAAGTGGGTAACTTGATTTAATGCCTTCACAGTTCCATTGAAAAAAATTAAGTAGCGATCTCTTGTCTTGAGTATGTTGCGGTTGTTTTTGTACTGGTGCGTCTGCTACTGCTGTGCAAGCCGGTCACGAGCCTCCAGGAGGCCTGTCGCGCTTGCTCGTTTTTACACCTTGGTTATATGATAGCGTGCGAAGTGTATCGCGCAAGGAAGCTTCAATAGAGTGTTGCAAGGTACAGAGCAGAGAGAGAAACAACTTTTACCGCTGTTTGAACCGCTTTGATGATAGAGGGGACAACCTTGTCTAGTACACCTTGTACAAGATCTGCAGCTATGCCCATTGAAGGCAACGCTTTTTCGCTCTTTTCCACAGGCTTTGACTTTGACTGTCCAACTTCTCGAGTGTTCACTGCGTCGTTGTTCACCTTCGTACCATTCTTTACCACAGTTGACCAGCTGCGCTTCGAAAAGTTATCAGACGGTTGAACGTATTCTACGGGGACGCAAAGTGGTAGAGTTGGGGCCTCAGGTACTGGAAATAACATATGACAAAACTTAAGGGTTTTGACGATGCAGACATACCAGAACCGCCGCGCGCACCATTCGGGCACGATTCGTACGTCAACTCCAACTTCATCGTCACAGCGATGATGACAACAAACAATAGGTTCAACGATGGAGAGGATGCTAACGTCGTATGAAAGGGTACTAACGTCAAGATAACCAGGCTGACTGGCTTAAATTAAGCATATTTCAATGGCAACTTTGAGCAGGTTGAGAAATAAGACTTTACAGATCTCCTAAACCCGGCGGTTTGACCAGAATAATAATTCGGCAATCGCGGGACCAGCTAAAGCCGTACTGGGAGCGTATTCAGGACTGCGGCAACGCCCAAATGATGAAAGTAACGCAATGGAGGAGAGTTCCGGAGGAAATTGTGTGTTGTCCTTCTGGTAGGGCATTACGTCTTTCCAAAAATGCTGTGAGACGTCGGGTGAGGATGCTGGACAACAGTTTGTAGGTGCAGCACTTTTTCACTATCCCTCCCCAGGACTTGGGCTCTGTTGGATCACACTTTCCTTTTGGGATTACGACCATAGTGCGTTCTCTCTAAGCTTCTGGATTTTTTTTGCTGGACAGGCACACATTGAATAAGGCAGTCCAATAATGTACAAACGCCATGGCTCCTTTAATCTGCTCATTTAAAATCCTGTCTGGACCACATGCTTTCCGGTTGGGTAACCTGAAGATGGCCTCCGTGACTTCGGCAACTGTGAACTCACGTTAGAAGATCCACGATGTCTTCAAGGTCGTTTGGCAGCCAGCAGGAGTAGTAATACGCTACCTCGACAGGAATCGTGTCGTATGAGCTCAGGATCTCCCTGAAGTGTACCTGGAGCCTCTCCGGATCAACGGGACAGCTTGGTCTAGCAGGTCTTGAGAATTGTGGCCAAACGTGTGGGGTTTGGGTAGCTTCGTCTAGAAGCTTCGCCTCCTGCCTCTCCTCACACTTTAGTTTTGCGTTCTTCAAGCAGTCTTTATACAATTTCTTGACTTGGGCGACGGACGACCCGGGACATAGCTGTCGCCGTCTTAACTCTCTTACCTGGAGAGAGAACTGCTTTACCGCTGAACATTCAGGGTTCCACCACGGCCTGGCGGGTGGAGGTCGTTTCGGGACTACACAATTCTTTAGCGTGGCGCTCAGAAATTTAAGCCCACGCCTGGGCTTTCGTTGCATGGGTAAATAATCGAGGCAGCTTCTTGGAGCTTGAGGATGTCGAGCTTTTTACTTCCTGTTTTTTTTTGCTTCTACATAGTTGTGCAAAACCTGTTTGCGGTAGAACCATTCAACGCATGAGCTGATCATATAAACGGGTTTGACAGAAAGTTCCAATAATTTGAATCACACTCAACGCAATCTAGCAAAAGACGAGTATTCGGATTAAAGATAGTCCCAAAAAGTCTATGTGTTGTTTTGTTTTACGTTGAAACTTTTGCGTTCGTAAAATGTTGTCTTTACATCCAAAAACGGATCTCCTCAGGCAATCGCACATTTAATTCATTTTCATACCAAAGTGATGGTACTGCGTTACGTAGTTGCCGAGTAACTGAGCTTTTTCGACATCCATATCAAAGGTGAAGGGATAGCATACTTGCTAGCGTTTTGACCTGTTTCCAAAAATAAATCACTCGCGCTCCTTCAGAGACACACAAGATTTTTTCTTGCCAACACCTTTACCATGAGCAGTTTTGCGCGGACTTTGATTCTAAGTTTTCTCGGGCTGTGATCCTAAGTTCGCACAGGCTTTAATTCGAAGTGTGCGCGGGCCTTGATTCGGAGTTCGCGCCATTCGAGGCGCCAAGGCGGCATAACAAAATCCGCCAAAGTGGGAGCAGGCGGCCTGCCAAATTCTATAGAAAACCAAGTATTGGGCTCTAAAAACATCGTGTCATTGTATCGCGAACTGCAGACTGCATTCTAAGTTCGTGATGAACCGGTTTACAAATGCGGAAAAAGTTGTCACGCTCTGTATTTACGGTGAAGCACGTTGTGAAACGCGAGAGCCCCGCGACGGTTGTAAGAAGAGCGTTTTCCAAATAGACTCATACCTAATAGTCGCACGTTTTCGAATATATAGACAATCAGTCACGTGAAAGTGGGCCATCCCATGGCCGTTACTACAACAATGGATGGCCACGGACGACGAGAACGGCAGATTTGGAACAGCTCATCCTTTAAGAACTAACCGAGCGACCTTCTCCAAGCATTATGCAGTTGTCTGCATATGCCGGAGTTCGTTCCGCTACTGTACAAAGGATACTGGCCGACGAAGGATTGCGTCCATACCGGTCTCAGCGAATTTCAACTCTGCGGTCCAGTGACTACCAGCTACATACTGAATACTGTCGACAGTTTTTGGAGACGATGAACATACTAGGTAGATTCCTTGGACACTTGATCCGTCGTCTGCGTGGCGTCTTCATCCACCTTATATCCTATCTTATCGTTGTTGCTGTCCGTCCTTTTCATCTCCTTGCGTTCTCGTCGTTCTTTTATTTTTGCCTTTTTACTACTTCCTATCCCCTCTCCACCCACGCGGACGCTGAGGTTGTCCTGAGCAGCAGTAACAGTGGTAACCGCGTCTACTGAGCTACTAGCAGAGTTGGCATCAGCAGCAGGGAACTTTTAGCTTAAAACGTTCTTTTTATTTAAATAATTTACTGATGTAAATATGTAAAGATTATTTATGGATTCTTTTAAAACTGACGTTTTAATAATAGAGAAAATTATGTCTAAACATTAGGCATCTCAGCTAGCTGCAATTTAAATATGAAAATAGGTATTTAATGGTACAAAGCAAGCACATTAATTAAACAATTCGATTGTTCAGATGTATTGATTCGAGCGGCATTTATTATTTTATTAGTTGTAGATTATCGCGCCCTACCATTTATGTGTCATGTATATCACACGTGTCTCACAAATGTCATCTCTAAGCAAAAAATGTTTTGGCCCTATATTGCTTTGAGGCAGACAATCACATATGCTCTTTGTCTGCTTCGCTTTCTTCGGTATCACAGCAATCCAAATAAATTGGTGCAAGTCGATGCGTCTTAGTTAGAAGGTATTTTGGAATTTCACGTACGAGCAACGCTATATAGAGGCAACCTGAAATATAATTGCGACGCCTTAGTTATCAACTGCGGGCATTTTAAATGGATGAAAATATCGGCTGATTGAGCACATAATTAACTCCTCTCTACCATGTTAACTGAATATAATTTGGTCAATAAAAATAAATGCCGAAAATGTAAAACAACGTATAATTCCGCAATATCGAAGCGTGAATACATTAACAGTTCTTATACTCTAAAAGTTGCTTAGCTATATATAGGATAGTTTACAGACACGCTCAATCCGGGAATTGTACTTCATACATATATATATATATATATATATATATATAACCCCGCTCGAAGTTCATTCGCATAGGACGAAAACTATATATATATATATATATATATATATATATATATATATGTATTTGCATACGAAATCGTCTACTAGGTGGCAGAAAGGTATTTAATAACGGCTTCTTCTATACTAGATTCTATTGTTGCAATGGCAATCCAGAGTGCGGAATAAAGAGCATATGCAGCATTAAATAGAATCTACTTATCCAAGTAAAGTACAATGTGCTACGTATGCAGCATAACGGTAAGGGAAGCGAAAAGTCGACAAAGCACGTTAACGACTCTTCCCCTGGATCATCATCATGTCTGTCTGTCTAACTCAGTCGGAACCAGCAACGATAGAGAGCGCTTTCATAGCGTTCAGCTTATCTCGGTGATACTGTGATGCTTCAGTGTCTGTCCGACAGTTTTGGTTGAGCGACGGGAAGCACTTCTGTAGGCGACTCGTCGCCTCACCCCAATGCATAGTCTGAAACAAAGATCATCAACAACAGTGACTAGCCACAACAGAACAGCATAGCAATGCAAAAAATGTATATATATATATATATATATATATATATATATATATATATATATATATATATATATATATATATATATATATATATATATATATTATATATATATATATATATATATATATATTTATATATATATATATATATATATATATATATATACATATATATATATATATACATATACGTCATATGCGTTACCGAATGTATAAAGTGGTGCGCGGAGGTACATTTGAGTAGGGACTAAAAGATAGTAAATAGTGGTGTGTTTCTCTAGAGCTATGACGAGAGATGAGTAGGTCACTTATGCGTGCACTCAATCTCGATATGCCTGCCGAAAAATCTTAATGACCCCGCAATCGCGGCTTGCATTTGGCGCCAAAATGATCGTCATGAAAAGACTGATTTTGCTTGAATGTGTTAATTTTGACATTTGCCTGAATGTGTTAGTTTTGAGCGCTGCTTAATTTTTACGAATTCTCTTCTAAACGACTATGTCGCATCTTCTGGCCGGCGTTAGATTCTCTTCAGAAGAAACACGGACAGGACGGTGCGCTTAGTTTCTGTATAGGAGGACTGGTTGTCTCGCAATAGCACATTTTATGCTCCTATGTTGGGCAACAACACCAGTGCCACAAATTGTAGTAACTTCGCGCTCACTCCGAAACAAGACTTCTCAGAGACCATGTTCCATTGAACAATATTTGCTTTTACGAGCTCTACAATTCTTTATATCACTCTCGGTTCTGTGGTAGAAGGGTTACGAACTGCTTGTGGTGAACAAACAGTGTCCCGAAACACAATGCATACGTAATACCGTCAATTACGCGACGGACGTTAATAATGATGAGAAAACGTTGAGAGAGATCGTAAATTCATACTCAGTAATCGCCAAATTACTACAGGGAGATAGCTAAGAAATTTGAAATATCTAGTTGACCAATTGTATGTCTTGCGCAGTCTTACTTCTCCAAGGGGCTCGGCTACCACGGCTTCAAAATATCCGCTACTTTAGATACTAAAAATATAGCCGCTGGCAGGTACTCTCGATTTCAAAATAGAAGATGGCACCGGGCGACATAACCTTACAGCTCATACAAAATATATTCGCGTTTGAAGAGTATAGTCATGACGCCTACAAATTGTTCGTTGTGTTACAAATAGTTGCTTGCGTACTCTGTGATTTACCTGGGACAGGATAAGTGCCTGCAGACACGGCTGTATGTAATCGATGCGATGTTCGTACATCGTTGGCAACTCGGAACGCAGGAGAGCGTTCTGAGCCTCCAGTTCATTGCCCAGTGTCTCCACCTGACGGCGGCACTCCGCAAGCTTGGCTATGTTGTTTCCTACGTAAAATGAGCAAATCGAATCATACTATATTAATCTGTACTCATAAGGTGGTGATTATTATTATTGTTATTCATTAATACAGATTGTAGTATGTGCAACGCATACGATCTTAATCAATCCAATCATGTTTATTTCACTCAAATTGAGTATAATATACGCTTCATTGAATAGCGTATATTATACTCAATTAACACCATACTACCGACAGCATACACGGCGTGTTTTGTTTCCCTGCTTAAAGGTCTACTGGTTAGTCGCATACGCGAGGGTGACGTTAACAGACGCATAAGTGCACAAGAGGTGGTATTGGTATGGCTTATTGGTGACACATCAGTTCATCGTGCTAGGATTTACAGAACAAAACCGAATTACGCGTATTCTTAACAAAACTGATCACATGTTGAGCCACTATTAAGGTATGGATGCCAGGTGTGGAACCCTCCAAGACTAAATAATCTTGGATTACTAGAAATAATGCAGCGTCGCTTTTTAAGACGAGAGTGAAAAGCGATGTCGAACGAAAAGGCACGCGCTCGAGCTTAAATCCGTGACCGAGCTATTTAAAGAAGCTGACATGAGACAGCTGCGCCGCTTGAGTAAGAATGAGGATCTGTTTGATGTAATGTATGAGGTAAAAGCAACGCCGAGCCGGGAAGGGTTTGCCTTTAGGCCTCCAACCCAGACTACTAATGCTTAAGTGTCGCACCTGTATCCATGGAGATTTGTGAAGCAATTGAACAAATGAGAACTAAAATTGTTATATGCCCCCATTTTATAATAAAAAATTGAGCGTTTCAATCACTGTGGTTTTCACAGATGCGTAAAAAACAGGTACATTTAACAAAACAACATCATAAGCAAGTAAGAAGCTCTAGGCCTCACTACAATTTTTAATACATATTTGGATTATGCACCATAAATAATAAAATACTTCATAAATACAAACATAAAATATTTCATATAATACAATATTATATAATTGGCTGTACAAAAACAACCTACCTATCATTCTGTAAAATTGTATCAACTAGGCTAAATACGATATAGATTCAAACATATAGTTAGCACGAGTGAAACAAGTATTATTTTGATTTCACGTACAAACTGGGTTGCGGTGGCACAAACACGAATACTTTTTGGTGAATAGCTCCAGGTTGTAGGGGGACGGCATAGAATTATATAAGAGTGTATATTGAAGATCGGGGAGCGGCTAATTCTAGCCAGCGGAGATAATCGAGCGGGCGATTTCCTCAGACAGCGTCTGTCGCTGGATGTGCAACGGGGCAATGCGGCCTCGGTTCCTCCAGGGAGAGGAACCCTCCAGAAATGGCTGGTCCCTACACTGGACCCCCCGTAATGGTGCACACGTTCGCAGGGACCCAAATGTCATGGTCCGACATATATATATATATATATATACTGGTTATCTCGCAGAGTGTACATTGTTTTTACAACGTGTATTTGACAAGATTGAAACCAACTGTGCAGAAATCAGGCAGTCCTACAAGATGAGAAAGAAGAACGTAATGCTTAAGAGAATTAAACGCAGCTGTAATGTAAAAAAGGTTAAAACATTCCTGGATAGAGTTAATCAAATTCAAGTAATTTAAAAACTTCTAGCCACACATGAGGTAAACCCAGCTCAGTAGGCCGGGCCTCTCGAAAACCAAACTGACTGACCGAAAGAAAATTAGACAATTGCAGGTGACGGGTGCCAAACCAGTGACAACCACCTTTTCAAAAACTTTAGATACATATTCAACAATTCAGATTGAACGATAGTTAGTCTTTCATTCTAAACACTGGACCTACAATAGAGTATTTAAGGAGTGACGAAACGGTGTCCGTTCGAAATGACAGGTCTCGACTGGGCCAGATGGCATACCGCAGTGATCTAATACTACCTACCAGAGTTAGGCGCTCGACTGTATATGAGCGAAGGGTAGCAAATTGGCCATTTAGTTTATCAGCAATAGCCGGCTTTTGCTTTTATAATTATTTTGTCAAACTTGATTTACACGAATTTCTCTGGCGTTCCTGGACGTGGCGCTCTGCGATACCTTTGCAAACTGTTTACGTAGGCAGGAGTATTAGCTTGAATGCCAGCCGTACGTTTTATTGACACCATGTCTTAGTCGACAAAGTCCCACTAAAAACCTCTATGCCTGTATGTCAATCCTATATGCTGATATCATTATATAAGCAAAAGACTACCAATCAGTTTACTATTAAAAACCACAATAACCACTTTCGGGTTCCACACATAAGCCATCGTTAAAAAAAACAGTAAGTAGAGTGTTGTCTACGAATAAAATTCTAAGATTCATACTTTACCTAGTATAGTGTATTACAGCTATATATTGCCATTACGGATATTGCCGGAATTTGCTACATTTTCTAAATGCGAAAATGGTACTTCCAAAACGTAGCATTTTAGCGTACATGCTGTCGCATTCACTTTATTATATCTTGGTACATGTGCTACGCGTCCGTGCCAAGAATAGCACAGTGCCTCCTTATGGCCTCCTCAAAATGCTTGTCTTTTTAAATGTCTTAAGTTGCAAGTTGCTGCAAATGTTAGCATGTCGATGACTTGACACCGGCGCATGATATTTAACCGATAGAGCGAGCTTAGCAGTACTAGGCCCCACGTCGGCCTAGCTATTATGACCACTAAGTACCTCTATACCGACTGAGTTCCTTAATTTCCGTCGATGAGCGCGTTGTTAAAAAACACTATAGTGCAGTCATGTGCATCACAGCAGTGCCTATAACGCATATTGTTTCTCGTGAATATTTCAAGACTGTTTTTGTGCGTAGCCTGCGTCGCCGCTAATTTTGAACCGCGGAGTAGTCTACTGTATGTTCCACTGTTTACGGGTTTCGACTATATCCTGCTCTTGAATAAGCACTGTCATTAAAACATTAACATGGCATCAGAGAGTCAAAAACATCTTATTGCTGTACTAAAACAAAACGTGTAACTCAAGTAGTTAAACAAAGTTCATTATTAGTTTGTATTAGTCCGTTTCTTAAACAGTATCTTCAAATCTGGTATAGGATCGAGAAGGATTTATTTTTCCGTAAGGCTAATGCCCGTGTACGGTTGTATGTATATTTATTTATATATATATATATATATATATATATATATATATATATATATATATATATATATATATGCTCAACCCGATTGAATTTTAGCATTCCCGTAGCATTACTTGTAGGCTTCCCGCGCTTACCAACGTTTAGAACGCAAATTCAATTGCAGGCTCGCCTACTCCGGGCGCCTTTGTCTAGTGGTCGATCATTTAAAATATTGTTTTCTTTTTTCTGAGAAAAAGCGATGCACTCGTTGTCTCCCATATATGCAGAAAACCTGACCGTAAACAAATGTTTCTTGTTATCGTTGTCGAGGTTATGTTACACTCTCTCTCTTGCCTCTTGTTTGCCGTGTCCACTTTGTCCCTACAATTCAAATCACACTAGACTGTAATATGATAAGGCTCGAGTTCACACCCACAGAAAGGCCTGGTATCGACGTGCAAACGCGTAATAATTTACTTAGGCACCAAGGAAAACGCGTCAAAATAACAACCCACGTTGCGAATGCCGACGTGTGCTACTCTATTCGGTTGTCGTTATAAAACGAATTGCCCGAGTAATAATCCCTATGAAAACCCGAAAGCGATCTTACATCTACTAGCAAAAGAGCAGTCGAGATAGATCGATAGCACTGCAACTACGGCAAATGTGACAAATCAAAGAAAACGAAGCGCTGTGAAGGTAGAAAGAGAGCTCAATAGGATCGTCAAGTTGACCTATAACGAACATGGAAGAGAAAAAAAGATAGAGCTTGATAGTTATGCAATATAAACACAGTAAGGAAGCAAGCTACAAGTGTAAATGGTTTAACAACTATCATAATATCATCAAGCGCTTACCAGTGGCCTCCTTCGTCTCCAGTTTGGCGACCTTCTGCGTCATTCGCTGATACTCCTGTACCAGCTGGTCTCTCTTTTTTACAGCTGTCTGGACATCCGGAAATGTACTCTGATATCTCTTCATGGGATCAACCAGACAACGGCGTACGGCAATTACCTATAATCAATTTATAACAGACATTTGCTGAATTTGCGTCTATAAGAATAATTTGCCAAAATATTTATAACTCAAAGCTTAATATACAACTAGCTATACAGTATATAAAGACCTTAATTACTACCTGATTACACACCTTTTCGGCTTTCAGACTTACGCAGAAAAATATCACCCATTACACCGACGAGGGGATGCAGTTATTGGTAAGGTGATTAAAATGTTTGGAGATTCTCTAATTCGAAACCTCGGCTTTAGTGAGTCACGAAATCTAGTTTTTAGGACGTGATTATTTAAACGAAAAACATTCTGGATTAGTGCGGTTAAGAACCGTGCCTGTTAGAAGACTCCTTTCTCCAGAACATATCAAGCTGTTTGTTTTTTGTCAGTGGAGTTAAAGGTAATGTAATGTAAATAGGTCCTTCTAGATATGTGAAAAATTCCTCGTACTTGAAGGAAACGATAAGGATGTGCCTTAAAAACCAGCTTCAAATGACAAAGCACTGCATAACTAGCAATAGCAAAGGCTTTCAATATGCTATGCTAAAATCTAAGACCGGGCTATTCCTATATATATATATATATATATATATATACATATATCATTGATACTTGTACTGTTGTTAGCTGCTCTCGCCGTGTTATTCGAGAGATTAAGAATAATTCCAGTGATACATGTACAGGGTATTCGTATCATCGTGGTTACAAAGGACCGAGGGAAGCCAACATTTAAGGAGGGCGAATCTACATGTGTTGCCGCAGGCGCCAGCTATGTGTGTGTATCAGTGTAGCGTAACGTAATTGACACACGACTTGCTGTTTGTGCGTGTGTTAGCTATTCAACAGGACAAACGACATTGAGGACGAACGGACAGCACGAGCGCGACTCTTGCCCTTGATGGACCAAAGCGTGTGGAACATTCTAAAAGAAGATAATTCCGAATTATAGCTCCTATTCGCAGAGGGAATGATCGTGCACCCGTTTACACGGATAACAGGGTGTCTGTTTTGTTTTGGAGTGTGGATATATATATATATATATATATATATATATATATATATATATGAGCGACAACTATATTCTTACATGATCGTCGACGGCCTGGTCCATCTCGGAAGCATAACATAACCATTCCTCGATAGTACGCCGCAGGTCTTCGTGTTCTTTGCAAAAATCATCGTTGACGAGATCACCGCAGAGCTTCTTCTCCGATTGGTACAACGCTGTGCAATTGGATTCATTTAGTAAAGGAAAACAGAAAAATTACGATCGGAAACATGTCATATCGGTTATATTTTATACTATTTATAGATGAACAACGCGTGCGTATATATGTATGTCTCCTACCATAAGCACGGTTACCCAGGTTTTGCTACTAAGATAGCAAGTGGACCCAAACTCAACCCCAACTCAGTGACACAACAATATAGCTAGTGAGCTCGCTCATTCAAGTAGTAGTATCCATCGCATGATATATTCTATTAAAAAAAATAACCACACCTTGTCGAAATCAGTTGGACACTGATAGTATTTGCATTACATATGAACTTACTAACTGCCGCTCTTTCATAGCACTAGAAAAGACAAAAACAGTGTATCAAAGCTTCACAGCTATAGATTCCATCTAGTTGACGAAACGGATTCATCATGAAGTGGCAGGAGCACGTTTCGAACACAAACATTGTAGTTGATAAGTCACACATTTTCTTGGACAAGAGTTCTGGTAGGTTCTATACTCGAATTCGTATATATATATATATATATATAACACCCATTGAAAGTTTGTAATGAAAAATATATTGAGTGTATGAAACTGACCAAGCATCATATCTTCATACTTCTTGGCACTCTTGTGAAGCTTCTTCGAATTGATTTCAAGTCGGTGGTATCTGGAGACAACCTCGTCGACAGACGAATTCGGACCTTCGCATTCCGGACTGGTTGGCGTATCTTTCCCTCCAGGCCGCGATGAAAGCCGTTTCAGAGGGTTCCTGGCAAGAGTCAATAAATAACCGACAAAGAACACAACAATCAACAATAATTATATTTCTCCTAATAGTCACAGTTAAATAAACACCTTAGTTTGCACATGCATGTGCCCTCGATCTCTCGGAAGGAAGATTTCGTTCTGGTTCCGAAGCCCCCAAGCATCTCAAACTTGAGTCGGCTGAATAGATATCCTGTAGATTTTTATATCATCTCATAGGGGAGGAAAATGAAAAGGTTAAGCATGGAAAAAATTGTAATCCAGGTACATTTTTGGACCAAGAGTGACCGCCATATTTTTTTCATACCACCACATGAAATCCGTCACGACTACGTTGATAGAGGTGGCCGTCGCGTGTTAAATACCAATACAGTAGTTGTCAAAGTTCTTCGCAAAATTATTCCATTCTATTCGGGCCGATATGACCTAAAGCGCCATTCCGCTCACCTGCTGAACTACTTGGAGACAGAAGCTCCATGGAGCCCTGCCTAGCGTAGACGTAAGTACGCGCCCAGCAATGCTGCTGTATAAGAGAACGACGTCTGGCTTTTCTCTTTCTTCCTAACTTTCCTCCAACTTTTCCGTGCGATTTAGCATAACATTTCATTCAACAACCCTTTACAGCCCCTTTTCTATTAGAAATGACACTTAGCTGTGCATTGCGTCCTACACGAAAATCCTATATCAGAGCAAATAAGATCATTGAATTCGCAACTAAGTTTGTACTCTACCAAAGCGTAACATCTAAGATCTTAAGCTTCGATTCGCTAAGATTGGCACTAAAACCTTGTTTACAATTGGTACCGACTAACTTTTTGGCTCGGACTGACTAGACATCCAGAACATAGGATGTTTGCATGGCGTCTAGCTCAACCTTCCTCGAAAGCCGCCGACTTTGGCGAGGTTGTTTTCTTGTAATGGAGCACTTATCTGTGGTTGTAATAAGGCCCCCTGCTAAAGCGTGTGTGAATGTATATATATATATATATATATATATATATATATATAACATAGCGATCAATAAACTTAGAACCGATAGTACCTAAGCACTGCGAACGTGCACGAGCTGATGTGAATGTGTATCTGTGATTGCAGTTTATTGCTTCGAGAACAGTGATGATGTTGATACTTGTGAGATGCTGAACGTCGTCATAGGTCGGGAATCACCATCAGTCCACTGTTTTCGCACTCAGCCTAATCTAGTTACAACATGATGCTTTAGCTTAACGTAACCGACTTAAAACGTTTTCGGCAAAAAGAGCGCATTTTAAATATAGACGATCAAGCGTTGCACAACGCATATCTTCCTTCCTATTCATATATATATATACATAAATAGAAAACATAAGCAATATATAAAGTACATGAATCGTTGCATACAAGTAAGCATATCGCGTTCATTTACCAACTCATGATCTTCTCTTTGACATCTAGGACCTTCAATTAGGCCCGATGTGTCAAACTGGTGTGAAGAATCATTAAGTCTTCGTTTGGGAAGGTTTCGAACGCACGACACTTGTAAATATTTACTTCGATTAGCAGACAATCCTGCACCCGGAGGCAGTTCGTCCAGTGAATGTTTGCTCCATCACTCATTTGTTGTTACGATAAAATATAGAAACTGTATACGCTAAATTCATTCATATTATAAAGCAAGTTATATTAACATTAAGATCACAACTTAGTTTGTGTACTAAAAAGTTTAACCTGTGGGCTGCGAGCACCTACTTCCGGGTGGCGCTTTGATGCGCTAGAAATGGCGCTAAAACCGTTCGAATACTCTTTGTTTACAATTGGTACCGGCTATGCTCTAACTTGAACTGGCTAGAGAGCAAACAATAAGCTTGGAACCGATATAGTTAGATATTGTTAAAAGAACGCTGATGTTTGAATGTTTATGTGATTACTATTTATTGTCTCGAGATCAGTGATAAAGGTGGCACTTGTGAAATGCTGTCGTCGGAACTCGGGAATCGCCTCTGACGTTCGTTATTGTTTAACAAATTGTTCCTGTGCATCGCTGTTTGCTGTAAGAAACGTGTTTACTACTGTAGTTTATCACATAGAAAGCTCAACATGTCAACTGAAATATTTTGTGTTTTTCCTCATTCAGTAAAGCTTATCACACAATCAAATTGACTTAGGTAATGCCGTACGTTGTTATAGTATTGTACGTTCATGAATGTCGATTCATCAGCATTGTACATGTTCGAATTAATTCGAAAGAAATATGAGCTTGTTGATGAACTATACTTCGAAAACGTTTTAAAATTAAGTAAGCCTATCGGAGACCAATCATTATACGACCGGTTATTCGGGCGAATACATGCGTTCAATCGAAATATTGTTGCCCGCTCTTCGCCACTTGTCATTTTTGAGAAGCGCGGGATTTTCTTAAATAACGTGTGAACCGTTGAGTGGGCCATTAGCATCGTTCAGCATACGCTTTTTCATTATCTTACAGGTAATTTACGAAATTGGCCAACTGTGGAAGCACGAAATTTTCTGCGTGAATGCAAACAACAGAAGAACAAACGAGTGGACATTTGATAGAGTTGGCCTGTCGTGCTCGAAAGACATAAGACGCTAGGTAAATTGCACTTCGCTTTACAAATAACAAGTTTTAGAGATTACAGTGACTCATGCAAGATGTCAGCCAAATACCAAAATGTTACCTCACATCTAGCCTGTAATATCTATATCAAAGTAATGTCGATTCCTTTAAGTAGCAGTATCTAGCAGCCCTGAGTGTAGTATCATCTCTCTGATCCAGATAAACCCCGAAGGACTAGCTCTATTCGTTGGAACGGTATTATATGTTGTTATTGTAAAACCGAGTCAAATGAGCCAATTGATTGATGAAAGTGTTTTGAGTGTAGCACTTTACTTGTCGTATGCCAACTGTAGCCACCACCATGTGATGACAAACTGACGATATTAATCATCTCCTGATACCGCGGCTGAGGAGCTACTTGCCTGAATTATTTGAAAAGCTGTTTCGCTAAGTATCGGTAGGTCATGTACCATATAGGCTGATCTAGCGTCAAAACAGTAGGACCTTTTCACATATTATTATTATTATTATTTAGTTAATACAATTGTGAGGTATGAACGTTTAAATCATGTTTATCCTGCTCTGTTCGCTTTCTGTCAGTTCATGGCGCCTATAATGGAAGCCACGTTCCCTCTACACACGGCCAAAGACATCATCTGTCTCAAAAACATGGCCTCGCGTCGATCGCCCGTGACGTCTTCGATTCGTTTTCCGATGTCTTGCAGGAGTTTTGCTGTACCTGTGCTGATGGGGCCGAGTGTCTCTAATGTAATGGGTGCAAAGTGGTAGCTTCTAGATAGTTCTAGATACTTCCTCCGTTTTTCAGAATCCGCACGTTCTGCTACCCATCCCGATTCGACTGCGCTGTGGCGTAAATATGATAACGCCGCCGTGCATGAAACCGTTACATCCCATACAAGGCATTTCCGTGCGACCACAGCGGGATGGTGACCCCGTCAGGTCGCAACTCACTGCTCCCCCCCCCCCTGTTGTATCAACATCGGACACCTGTCTCTGCGGTGTCCCACCTGTCGGCATTGGTAGCAGACCGGTTCAGGCCTGGCACCTACACCTGCGGCACCTCCCACTCTGGGCGCGCAGCCGACGACCATAGTCCGACGCCGGGTCTGCAACTCCATCGCGTTTTCTGTGTCGTGGATCAATGCGGACACGCTGCTATGTTGGCGAGCAGCAATGCCTTCTACCACAATTTCGAACTCTGTACGCAGCCCGGCCAACACTCGAGCCTTAATTTCGCCGATTGACAACGCCAGTTTTAGCGCTAGTGCTTCTACTCTGCGTGCGAAGCAACCCAACGACTCCTGTCGTTGTTGCGTACACGAAGCCAGTTGGTCTTCCAGGCGGTTTCTGTCCAACTCGCGAGTAAACGCAGCTAGAAACGCTTTCTTCCACACCTCGTATGACTCGCAGCCATGCCCATGCGTTGTGTGCCAAATACGTGCCTCACCGACAAGCTTGTTCATGATCACTCGACGGGTCTCACCCCATGACCATCTGCCGGTCTCTTTCGCGATCTCAAACAGCCGGATCCATTCTTCCGCTAAGATGCCATCGTTTCCCAGGAACGCCTCCACTTGGCCGCTGACATCGCTAGCTGTCTCGATCTGCATAGCCACGTTCGGTTCCGTCTCCTTCTTCATCGTCAACTGGGCCACTATAGCTTGCGTAGCATCTGCCATCGCCTTCATCGAACTCATCATTTCCCGCTGGCGTTCGTCTCCATTTCTGTACCGGCACCGGTCTCGCCCGATAACCCTAACCTCTTGCTGCCGCTGCAGCTCTGCGTGCGCGCTCGCCTCTTCCACGACACGCAACGACTAATCCACGGACACCCTGTCGATCTTCTCTCGCGTCGACTTAACCTCACCGCAGCAGCGACAGCAGAACCACACTCAGTTCTGTTTAGCACTATTCCACCGCGCGTCGCACGCGCATTTGCACCACCTCGCAGCTCTTCGCCGTGGTCTCGACACCCTTGCTGTGTCTCTCGGACAACCGGTTCGTGTTATCCCCTTAAAAAACCCCACTTCTGAACTGTAAGGGCCTGGTTTCGCGACAAAAGCAGCCCCGCTGAGCTCACTGCTCAAAAAGAACGTTGCGTTTGAGTGGACCGATGAATGCGAGGAGGCGTTCGCAGCGCTGAAGAAGGACTTAACGAGCGGGTCGATGTTGGTCAATATTCGTGTTTTCCTCCTAGCAACCCAGTGAGGCCCTTACATTATTAATATTATTTAGTTATTGCACCGTTTAAAGTCGATAACCGTCTGAGGTGCATACTTATACGTAGCAATGTGGAGGTTGGCTTGCCCGTGTCCAACGCTTGCTGTCGATCGTGTTACAGTTTTTATTAGCAGGTTTCGAGCAGCAGGCTTGCTTGTACCCTACTATATTGGACTGTCATTGAATTGAAAGACGCCTACTTGTTTGACCTTTTAGAAATAGGAATATACACATATCTAGCATTCTATTCTATCCACACTGCAAGGCTTTACTCCGCACTAGTTTCATGTGTTCCTTTGTCCGGTTGCGCAATTACTGGCAGGCCTCCACGCTTGTGTTCGCCAACACAACCCGACTGGATGCAATCGTGGGTGCGTTTGTGAATCGATCTAGAATTGTTCAGATCAGTTTCTCGTATCATCGCGTCTGAATCTCCTGTGAAACGGTGTAACTTTTACATTGGCGATTTGGCTTACTAAGATATTTTGAGATACTTCAGATAAGAGGTCACCCTACGAACCTTGCGATTAAGATTTTGAAAGCTCTGTTTCTTGCAACGTTGACAGAATGCTTGCTAAACCTGCGCATACAGCTTTACCATATTTCTTACGTTTTGCTTCTTGTTGCTCGTCGCTGCAGTACTATGGCTGAGAGGCCCGAGGACTTTAACCTGCCAGAGTCAGTTGTGACGAAACTGCTCAAGGAGTCACTACCCGATAATATTCCCGTGTCTAAGGAAGCCCGGGCAGCTCTGGCCAGGGCGGCATCAATCTTCGTCTTGTATTCAACATCACTCTCCAACAACTTCGCCAACAAAGGTAAAGAACGTTGGCTAGATGAGCGCAGTTACCAAACTCTTCTCCGTTGTTGATGGAGGCTCGCCGATGATTATCCACAGTGAATGAAACTGTATCGAAAACAGATGCTCGCTGTAATTCGCACTAATATATATATATATATATATATATATATATATAGATATGAAGAAAGGGCATTGAGATCTATTATTCTTACATAGCTCAGATGCTCTAATAAAATGCAAACTAGATAAGTTCAAAAGCAAACGAGTTTTAGAATCTAGCAAATTTTGCTATTTCAAAATATCTGAACTAGAAGCGGTGCTCGTAAAATAGACGATACCACGCGTTTGGTCGGTTTCAGGAAAGCGAAAAATGGTGTCTGGTCAAGATGTGATAGCGGCCATGGAGGACATGGAGCTGGGCGCTTTTCGTCCCCAGCTTGAGGAAGCACTCGAGACCTTTCGACGGGATAAAAGCGCTAAGAAAGACAAGAAGAAGGCCAAAGATGAATTAAGAGAAGGTGCTACCGAGGGTGGCACAAACGACGACAAGACTCGAGGTTGCTATTTCTGTAATCACATAATTGGCATAGAGCGTGTGTATCTCGTAGATCAGTAATGGTTTGTGTAGGTGTGCATAGGATGTTGTCGAATATAAGGGGGCTAGGTTAGTATTTTATGGCGATATATATATATATATATCGTTTAAAAATTAACGGTTTTTGGCGTGCTTTAATCTGAAATCCTGTTTTATTTCATTGGTGATTGACTTGACAAGTTGAAATTTGTAAACTTGGAAATTTAAACTTGTAAAGTGAGTCACCAATGAAATAAAACAGGTCGTGACTTCAGATTAAAGCACGTCAAAAACGTAAGTTACTTTGCTTCACAGTAAAGGTCATCTGGTGTATCTATGTAGCAGAGCTTTAAATAATGTCGGGATTTTTTCCTATGGGCTTTTAATGCCGTAACAAAACGTGCAGGTATGTACGTAAGACATGATCGGCTTTTCTATAGCTTTTCTAACGGTAGTTGTTGCATTTAGTTTGTTTGTACCTATGCTCGTCTTCAGTTGTATTTTGGTTCTTTACGTTTGTTTGGCAACTTCATAACTATCCCTGAGATAAAATAGGTAGCGTTTTATTGGTTGTGGATCTGAAAACTGCATATGTGTCTAATATGTGTTTTATGTTGTGCTCTAATTGTTTTAGATGTCGACAATGATGACGATGAGAGGTTAGATGAAGTTCATAGCGATGGAGAGGAGATGACCGCTGCGACTGCCGGTGGTGGCGAAGATGACGACGATGATTAGAAACAGAACTAATTGGGCTTACTGGGGCTTGGGGCTTGACTAACCGCCGAACAGTCCGACTGAGTCGACGACTAAATAATAGGGAGACTCACAGCTATTGGGTCTGCTGGCCGCGTTTACCGCGCACGTGTAAACATAAGGTGATCTTCGTGGCTTGAATCATAATGCGAACGAGTTCACCACATTTAAACGTATGCGTTCAGCAATACGTTCACTTTGTACAGATGCTGAACAAATAAAGAGTTATGCTTAGTCATGATCTGTGTGGTTAAATATAATGTATTATATCTGTCGGTAGATACATTTGCCCATATAGTTTCGTTTAGTAAGCAGTGAGATTGTGTTCGCCGTCGGCGTATTTTTTGTTTGCGATAGAAGGCAATTTTCTTCATTTTCAAGTATTCAGAAATCAGCGGCCTAACGAGGTTACATAGCAATTGGTACGCTTATGTTCGTCAGGCCACTCTCCAAACTAAGGCATTGTTGACAGTACCCAATAGTGTTACGATAACATCCTTTTGCAGGTCGTTGTATGGCTGAAAGTTGAAAGACTTAACTAAGCATTACTGATGCGTCTCCTGAAGAGGGTGTAGAGCTCCGTTTCTAAGGAGGCCTGCGACGAAAGCTGTCACATCTTTCTCGAGGAACCGTACCCTGAAACAATTCAGGGCACCACAATGAATTTATAGAGCTCTATATAAAACGCGGCATTCTGTAATTTAAAAGTGCGCATAATAAGATGCGCAGAAATGTGCAAGTCTGACTTTGCTGTCCGCGTGTTGGCTAAATTGACGTTAATCGTCAAAATGGCGGCGCCCATGCAGGCGCGTTTTCTATGTACAACATTGTACTCAAAACTGGCCCGTTCATAGACAGTTCAAGTTAGTGCGTGATAATGGCAACTCTTACACTCGATATAGACCACCAGGCAGTCTGTTTGTTCACACATTTAGACGCTGGTCTGTGAATTATTGACCTCTAAGATCCCTCCGTCCGGAGAGACGATATTTACTTTCGCCCATACCGCGGCCAATTACAACAGTATAGAATAGCCAGCGCAGTACACGAAGGAGAGAATTGGCGCCAAACGTTACATGACAAGATCACAATGAACACAAAGAAATTGAGACATATCAATGACAAAATAGTCAGACCCCACCCCGAGAACTTATGACAGCTCCATCAAAATATCTGCTATTTATATCGATTAGTAGGGGAGAACGTATGAAGCGAATGTGACATATTGTTTTTAACCGAAACCTTTAAAACCGATCCCACCATTTCGCCTCAAATCAAGCACGTGCACCGCTCATTAAACAGCCACCTAAAACAATCACTGTAGCTGGCGGAATACAGAGACGACGTTTACGAAATTGAAACACGCCATATATGAACACGCCGATAAATGAAAAACGCCATCTGTTTAATCAAAAACATCACCAGAAACACTTCGCCATAATGCAGATATGGAAAAAGAACTCACACACATAAAAAGAAAGAAACATTACAAAGCAAAGCAATGCTTAAGACAACACCAGTAAGCGTGTAGAAACCATGGCTGCTTCTCCGGTGGAGATTAATGCCGCTGAACCTAGTTATAAACGGTAATGGCTGGGTGGATGACTTCACAAACCTCCTGACTGCACACTACGAGATCGAGATCCTCTTGGTCATAACTTTTCAGGACTTTGTAAGCACGAAGTTAAAACCGCAATTAAGCGGAAACAAGATGAAAAATCGACGGGACCAGATATTACTGCATATGAACACATCAAGAAGAGTATACATGTACTGCGTCTAATTCTAACGAAGTTATACAACATATGCCTCAGATAAGCACCCGTCGAATGGCGAAAAATTTTTTTGCAAACTTTTCAAACGAAAAAGTGATTCAGCTGGCCTGATAGACAGCAGTTACAAACTTCGTACATTGCTTCGGCTAAGAAGATTCCCCCTAGAATGTTATAAAGATTTACCAGCAGAGCAAATGAGCTTTTTCGGCTGAAGGAGCACTAACGATTGGTGTGCCACAAATGCTACAGTCGGCCCGTGTTTCTTTATACTGTGTGCGACACTTGACCCAGGAACTTGTAGAGAAACTTTGTTCTGCGTTTTTAAGAGTTTCTAGCAATCAGCCTTACTGTGGATCTCAGCTGCCGCCTGGATATATTGTTTCCAAAACATCTTCTGTCATCGATGTTCTCCATCAGTATGGCCTCTAGACATTGTAACGTTGTCTCGCTACGCTAAGTTAGCTGGGGATGCAAGCTCAGCAGGGCGGTTACTACAACACGAGAGACTCGGGGCAATGAGTGAGAACACACAGCGTAAGGTCTGACTCGCAAAGTTACCGGGCGGAGAATGCGTTTGTAGCATCCTTCTCCCGGGCTTTTTATTGGCTCAAGTGACACCGTAGCGTTCGTATAGTACTAATGTTAAAAGGATAACTCGACTCTATGACGTCGGTGATTGGTCGACGGTGGTGCACGTGCCCTATTGTCACCAGCACGCAGCCTAGTAGTCTCCTTGGTCGTCACGTTGCACACTGGATTGCATGCTTGCTTGGCTTACTAACTGAATTGACTACGCCGGTTACAACTCTTAGCAGACGAGGTATTTCAAAGATCATCAACATTAGGTTGCTATTGAAGGGCTTCGCGAATGGGATCCTTAATCCGTTGAGTTTCAGCCATTATAATATCTCGTTGACTCTCCCTCAACGGCATTGTTATAGCCGGCTTCTCTTTACAGAAGTCAGCCCGGAAATCACAGCACCTTAAGTGAAGATCTGCCCTATGGTTGGATCGAGAATGCTATTATTTGCATCAATATTTGCAGGTCTGCTATCGCTATCGAAATTAACTTCAGCCCAATGGACTTCGAGACCTTGGCACCTTAGAGACTACTTACTAAATTGGGCGAACGTTAGAAGATAACTACTGGGGACAAGAGAGCCACACAATTCTTACACCAGAGACTTTCCATTGACGTTCAACGGGGCAACGAGATCTCAATTTTGAGATCACTTGCAGAATGGTGCAGGCTAGGGCTGTTCTAGGCGGAAAATCAACACGTTCACTTACACAATATTGTAATATGAATTGATAAATAAATAAAAACCATTGGGGTTAAATGAATCAATTCGGAATGCTTACTTTGACTTGTGCAAAATATTGGCCCCTTACAATATAGTTCCGCAAGAGCAACATGTATTCCGTATAGGAAGTCGGCTATAACAGCCAATTTGCATGGATTATTATCGGAAGTAAAGAAGAGCCTGGTTTGTCGTAAATTACGGGAAAGGATCCTATATACCTTTTTGGTTGATCTGAAGTCCGTCTTTGATACTGCTTCGCGTATTGCTATGCTCCAGAAGCTTTCCAATGTAGGGGTAGGCCCCAAGACATTAACCTTAATTGCTAGCAGTTTCCAGGAAAACCTGATACGGTTCTTGACGACGCAATTTGTGAGCATGAGCCCGTTATTTAGACCACCGGTTATGCTCAGGCTGACAGTCTTAGCTCTGTGCTTTTTTCTTCCCTTTAGGGAGAGGATAGCAGAGTGGCAGCGTCCCTGAGCAAAATACCGGTCTAAGCAGGCTCGAGTTCAAAATGCTATCTTGGAATTAACTGTTTCGATGAAAGGCACAACCTTCAAATAAAACATTGCCGAACGAGTACGAAAAGTCTAAATTGGTGTCAATAAATAAAAAGCATTGGGTCACTATGGAACACTGAGAACCGGTCAGTTTACCTCATGATTTCTACTCAAGCGCCTGTAGAAAGATCTAGTTACCAGATTTAGACACCCGGAAACCCTTGCTCTTTTTTAGTTCAGAGAAAACTATCAATAAAGTTTGAGCAGTTCCCGGAAGCTTCGTTACAATGGTCTCGCAGAACTGGCAGAGACGATTGCAACCCAACCGACATCTTGTGACCCGCTATTAACTTTATAGGTTACACTATGATGCCGGGAGGGATTGAGGGACCATGCGGTACGCGACTGCGCTGCTTATTCCCTGCATTGCATCATGTGCGTAGCTGCGGGCTATCGCTCGGACGGCGTGAGCTGCCGGCCTATCGAGTCTAAGTTCTGTAAGGAACGGGCGATACGAAACACCAATATATCGGCATTGGGTTGCTATCTCAGCCTGCACCGTGAATGCTGCGGCATTTAAGCCATAGGGAAAATAATATCGAGCAGCACATGACCTCCTCAATGCTTACGCGAATACAGCATACAGCCTTTGTTTACCTACAGAGCCAAAATTGCGCTATGCGCGGCCAAGTACTATTATTACTACTCGCCAAAAAGCTCGTGCTAGTCGAGGCAGTGCAAGTCAACCCGTGGGGTCTCCCCACGCGGCGGTCATGGGCGAACTTCGCTACCTTGCGGTATCGACATGGTAACACCGCCTCTCTCACTGGAGGAGATTTGACAACTGGTGACATCATTGTTTTCCTAACAGCCGCCTCGTCCTCTACGTTTCTTTAACATAGACCTCGAGAGATTCCTTCAATAATGGCAGCGGAAACTCTTAAAGCAACCGAGCGTCTGGTCGTACGCAAAGCTCTTGGGTCTCATGGTGTCCCACCGGAGGTCGCACAAATTTTGGCCAATTAACACGTTAAACCAATTGCAGAGCTAATAACTTAACTACTGCTTGAGGGCGGCCTTCCGGAGAGGTAGAAGAAATCTCAGCTAAAGTTTATTCCACAACAGTTCGTCGGTTAGGCACCACCTGGTTGAAAAGGGCTAAGTAGAAAGGCTAAACACATTGATATCTGAGCGATACGCCCTGCTGGATGATCAATACGGATTCCGGCAGGGTCTATCGTCTCTATGGGTACCCCAACGTGTCCGTCCTTCATCGGGCTGGTCAGGACACGCCTACTTGTCTTACGTATATCGATTGATGTTGAGAAATAATACAACACGGACATTTGGGCATCGTTGTGACAATGCTAGAGTATAGAGGAATATGCCCCTACATCCGCCACAAAACGACGCGCACGGGGCGCCCATTATAGACAAGGGCTGCCGTTGAAAAAATCAATACATGGATGCAGAAAAATCACCTGCAGATCGCACCACATACAACTGAGGCGCTTCACTTCACGGGGCAAAAGCTTTATTGTAGGATAGCAGTGTTAAGCAGCGCAGGCATAGACAGCGTCGGTTAGCGTGAGAATAAATGAGTCAGTAGTCGTTGGTGCGAGCCAGGCAGAGGACGTGTGTTGTTTAAGAGAGAGCCTAGCGAACTCGTATCCGTCGTCGTCCGATCGTTAGGGTGGTGGATACTACATTTATGTCATGCAATATTGAACTCGCATGGCCCACTGAAGCTGGACGTACACCGGATGTTAACTACAAAACAATCGAAATATCTATAGGTAACAGCGCCGGTGTTGACCATGATGGATGCGGCAGCTCTCGGGCTTGGCTCTGCGCGGTACCCCGAAGGTAAAAGAAAAGCGGCCGATAGCCTATGCATCGCGCACGCTCACGCCGACACAGGCAGAGATACTCAATAGGAAGATTGGCCCTAGCCGGCTTATTCGCGGTGGAGCGGTGTTATTTGTAGGATAGGAAACTTACACTGAAAACAGACCACGAAGCTTTAGTAGCACTCCTGGAGCACAGATTAGAAGGATGGGCTGATAAACTACTCGTTCGAAGTAATGCGATATATATATATATATATATATATATTCTAAAAAGATTCCCGTGCGGGGATAACTAGCAACGTACCCGACACACAAGCAAATAGCTATTCGACGGAAACGATAGCGATCAAGTAATACTAGCTACAATCGCGGAATGATTTAAACCTATACGGTAGAAGGAATCTGAAAGTTGCTCCCTGAGCTATCTGCACATTTAGAGGGCGAAACGATGGATTAGGCAGAAAAGCACACCACTACTACCAGAAGAACGATGGGTCTCCCTGATCCAAAAAGTATATGAAATGCAGGGTGTACTCGTACGTGGCAATAAGATTGTACTTCCACAGCAGTTTCTAGAAAGAGCTTTCAAATTAGCCAATGAAGACGCACACCAAGGAAACATTCGTGGTGAAACATGGAGTAATTGGTGGAGGAGGTGGTTTGTGGTTGCTGACCCTGCATGAAGCAGGATAAGACGGCTTTAACCATCAAGGCGCCAGTAAGAACGACATCGTGGTTAGCGATCGACATGTGGATTCAACTCTAAATATGAGAAAGTGGTAATAATATACTCTCAAAATGGGCCTATACTAAACTAATACCCGAAACAACCACCAGACGGATCGTAGATATGCGGCATCGACTGTTCTATCGAGAAGATCCTATCAAGACTAATTACGCGCGACAGTGTTTGACCCACGAGTTTTAAGAATTCCCAAAGAAATCCGCCGTATGTGGACGCCCTTTTGTCAGCCCCGACGAATGGACTAGATTCAACTGAATACTAGGAAATTTTATGATGACGACCAAAAACTAATGACGGTGATCCAAGAACCCGACTGAGGGAAATAATTAGGGCGAATAATTTAATAACAAATAACTAAGGCCGCCCAGGCAATTGCAGGGGCAACCTAAACGGAGCTGGACGTATGGTTAGGGGCGGCCTGAACAAGAACCCACTGGGGAGCACAGGGGAAGTACACGGATGGAATTTCAATACGCTAGGCAAAAAACTATGTAGACGAAAAGCGGTCTACAAGTTAAGCGACAGATAGGACGGGACCCAAAGAGGAGGCTGTACGACGGCGCGCCGCCGACTTCATTGTAAACGATGCGGTTGGCGAAGTTATTGGCGTGATGGTGACTGTGGTTTCGGCGGCGGTCGATCTAACAACGGACGGCGCCCAGATACGAGCTTTGTGAAAGCCTGATTTGCAAGAAAATTTTATTTACAGAGTTTTGAACAAGAGCCGGTGCGGATAGTAGTTACACGATAGATTGTGATAGTATTAGGGACCCCTCCCCCTTAACTGTGAGCAATATTAGTTTTACCTATAGGACCCGGGGGTTACGGGGGACGACAGGAAGTATGAGGGTTTTAGCATGTAATACAAGAGCTTTGGTAGTCATCGAGCTACCAGCCGACGTGTAGAACTGCACAGTGTGCCTAAAAGCATTTTACCCGCCTGTACAAAAAAAAAAGTAGGGCACGCATGAGATACAAGATCATAAGCGATTACACAGTGTCGGTTAGTTCGGGCCAGTCAACCAACGGAAGAACGGGCGGTTAGCCTGGGTCGAATGAGACACTTTTACCATCCTTACAAGAGAAGCGGAGAAAAAAATATGTGCATAGTATGGACCGACCGAAGGAAGCTAACGGGTTGAACATAGGTTACATGAACCTGGCAAACACCGACGCAAGTACAAAACGTAATAAAGGAAGATGATACCTGGTTCACAACTTGACGTTCGCAGGGGTGAGACGGTTGTAGGATCGAGAATTACAGTTGCTTTTATTTTCCAGAGCCACGGCGCAGGCAACTGAAAAAGGTCACCCCAAAAGAGAGAAGCAACACCGACGCGGGATACCATACTAGTGTGTATAAATGAATTATGAAGATAAATCAGGCTCGTAACTAAAACATGCTGCCGTTACTTTTCCGATCACGACCGTTAGGGTTGGAAGATATGACATTATGCTACCTGGTTTTCTTCGCCATAGAAGATATTGTAGCACTTAATATTGTAACGAAGTTACTGTGTACGCATCATAGCGCAATTCAAATAAGTTCTAACCGACCACGTCCAACGGCTACAGCGCCCGCGCCAGAATCTCAACGTACACAACGTTTACCGAATGATACATGTCTCAACCAGCCGGCCGAGAACAGCCACAGTCTTTTGCGCCGAAACTCCAACGTCCTCCGCCGTCCAAACGATCATCGGCCGACATCGGGAGAGGGTCGACCTATGATCGGCAGTCCAAGTCAAACAGTCACTTAACCTGTATTCCTATACGAAACAAACACAAACTGCTGTACATTTCGACCGATTTGAGAGCGGGTTCTGACACCCTTTGGGGTGTCAGCACGCCGCGGTGCCTCGTGAACCAATAAATAGACCCAGCAGCATGGCTTGATAACCATCCGTTGCTCGGCCGTGCTTTGCATTAGACCGTATGCTGCGTGTCGTCATTCTTCGTTCCTGAGTCCCTCGGGCTGCAGTACCCGTCCGGATGAGTCTACATCCCCCGAGCGGACCAGCGTAACACAACAACGTTGATCACAACAATGAACTGTACATGGGTATATGCCTGAGTAGTCCCTCTATCCGTTCCGGTGTGGGCCCAATGCTGGTTCTCACCAACATCGGTAGGCCTAAATTCATAATTTGAATGTACCCCCATTTGGTACTTCAAAATATTAACAAACATTTGATTAGCGTCTCTCAATTCAGCTGAGAGCATGCATACTATTGGAAAGCGTAACCTGTCTAGTCGATTCAATACATGACTAATTGTAGCGATGATTCCCAAAAAACAATTACGACATTTACGTGACCCAAACAACAGAGTCCGCTTTTCTGTCGCTGTATGGATTTTAATATCGCTGTATGCATATTAATGCATTTTAATAGTTACATTTAACGGCTTTACTTTAATTTTCAAGGCGCATAGTTCGCCCGAATTAACTTACTAATTTTTCAAATTCAGTGTGTTTTTTAAAAAGATAGTTTTCACAATCCTTTTAAATTAAAAACATCAACAGCCAATGATCGCGCCACATTTGTGTTAACAACGTTCGAAGTACGAAAGTACGAAGACAACATTCGACAATTGCGATCACGTAAGCAGATACATTATACACCCTTATTCCATCAGAGATCGTATCACACTTATACTATTATATATACATACTATATAGCCGCTATGTTAATATTGATATCGGAAACGCTGTTTAAGAATGTCTTTGTCTGCAAACTAAGTAATTTGAACGGAAGTATATGCTGAGAGTTGTTTTTATCAACATGTAATTTAATCAAAAAAGCACTCAATATCTAAATTAGAAGTCAGTATACATACTAAGAAGCCAATAGTCTACCGCAAGTAAGCCGTCATCTTATTATTATAATACAAATGGCACATGATGCCATTAAAGTTTTTATAAACATGCTGTCCTTTTCAACTTCATATGTCTGCTTGATGTTAACCAGTCTTTGTGCATGTAACTCGATTAGCCACTCTGCACTAATTACCTGAGTTCGTACACATCTAAGCCAATTTTAGAGGAAATTAGTTGTAACGGAACATTAGGTGGCGTTTATTTTCCTACGTAAAGTGCTTCAACTTTTATTTTTACGTTTAGAACCGGGCAGGTTCAGACACAGCCGTTGCAGCGACAGCTGATTTCAAAAAACAGCGCGCTTGATGTGGACGATGATCTTCGCTTTTTCTAGCAGGAAGGCAACGGTCCCTAGACAGTACCTAGGCAGCGCCTTGTATTTCCCTAGATCGAACACTGTGGAATATAGAAGCAAGTGAATAAATAGACTGCACGTCAATTGTAATCAAGCTACAACAATAACTAAACATTTGGTGAACGAATGTACATTTATAATGGTAAAATGACTATCTGCAGGCGGATATTACGTGAAACGAATAATTTTATGTGCAGTTCAACATCTGTTCGAAATCTCTCAGTTCAACATCTGCAAGTTAGGTAAGCGATGTGAAGTCAGTAATGTCGTGTACTGCGTCCGTGTGTGCTTGATATGGTTATCGAGCTACCTTTGCTCGCTGGATCGAAATATTATACGATCTATCTCGATTAGGAGGACAAAGATAGAGTGAATACAGCAGACAGCAGCTACTCCGACGCCAGGCACATTCTATAAAAGTCAGAGTGATTTCGATTAATGACACTTGGCCTGAAGCGCAGTCGTTTTAAGTTTACATTTCTTATTTACATGTATTTATTATTCAATGATAGGGTTACAGGGATATATATATATATATATATATATATATATGCGCTGTTGCGCCGTTAGTACTCCGTTCGACCCGATTTTTGCGAGATCAAGGCAATATTTATTTCCACCTCCATGCAAGCAATATTTATGTCTACGACACCATGATATTATAGGGGATTATAAACATTTGTTGTTTACAAATTCGCAACGCCAATTCTGTGCCCCGATGTTCTTAAGTCAGATAATAGTGATTGCAATGGGAAAATATTGTCACGCCTGCCACGCGTCTTGCTTAGAAGACTCCCAAGTTATGCTCATACTTGTGCATAGATAAGTGGCTATCTACTTTGCCTAATTAAAACACGCTACATAAACTCTATTATTATTATTATTATTAATATTTTATTATTTTTTTGTACGTTAGACAATAAACTACATAAACTTAGTTTTGCAAATATCTAACTATGAGCAAGATCTAGTTATGTAGTTAGATTACTACTAATGTTGTAATTGTATGTTGTCGTCATCGTATTTAAGACTGTGCCCCAGCCATAGTGTCGTAGATGAAACACTCTCAAGAGTTGATTACTTGATCTAATCTCGACTACGCAGCAAGGCAGCGCTTAAAGCTCGCCTAGGTAGCTGGAGGCTGCAGAACACCCACTCGAGCACCCAAAGCAACTTTACAAGAGCTACAATCTGAGCCGTCACACTCGAGTGGCACGTCTCTCACGGCTCGATTCATGCACTATAGTCTGTTTTATGATTCTGCTTTCGTTAGGTTGATATAGGATGTTTATGTGTATTGTTAGGTTAGGTTTGTCTAGAGCAGTACACAAAGAGTTGCACGTTTATACAGACGCTTTTCTTACACCAATATTTTACCAAAATAATCACTCAACTTATTGGCCCTCCTTTGTGCAAATCTTAGTTTGAGTCGATGAAGTTTTATAACTCATTGTGCATCTTTTCGAACAATGTTTCCTAGATTAAAATGTGCTTTATTACCGAATGGAACGACAGTCTGAAGGTGGAACGTCAAATGAACATGTTTCTTAGTTGGAGTTCACAATCTCAGCTGCAGATTGTTGAGGTGTAAATTAGAGGACGCATCATGTTGCATTGCACACTTGGTTTATTTACATTTTTTTATTTACATTTCTTTTCAACGATTACCGACACATGTTTTCGGTCTTAGAATGGTGGCGATATTTCGATAAGTATTGGCAGCCTCGATATTTTTCTGCAACTTAAACAGCAAAATACTCCAAATGTGTTCCTATTATTTAGACAAGATGGACGAAGTAGCAGATCAGTTGGGCTTGCAAGGGGCAAAAGTTCGCTATGACTTTACCTTTGGGCTCGCTCAGCGTTCTGGATGAAACATACGGTTTGTTATTACATTCTGAGTCGAAAATGCATCCTCTTTAAGTGTCCGGTTAAAAAGTTTTGTGTTAGCTTCTTAATATACTTGAAGTAATTTACCAGGAGTTATGTAATATAGGTTATCATTACGGGTATATAAAAGTATGCATATATGTACACAGTCTTAATATTCGATTTAACGTTATAATCGTTTCTCTTTCAACAAACAAATGGAGGTGTGCTTCTCCAAGAGTATTTTGTTAGAAAAGACCTACACAATATTTAGATCTCATATATATATATATATATATATATGCGGGGGCAGATTGGCAAGTTGTGGCACTTTGAATTTGAATGATTGGACCGAAAACCAAGATCTTCCGATTGTTTTGCTTAGAAGTGTCATTCATCAGCTACACACGGGCCAAATTTTGCCAATCGGCGGTGGTGTGTAGTGTTTGCGTTTCGTTCAAAAATGTGAAGAAAGCGAGGTTACGCGATTTTTTAAGAAGCCGAAATTGGAGCAGCAACGAATCTACGTCCAATTTTGTGTTAAACATTTCGTAATACGTTTCCTTAAGAAAATGTCACGAACTGATTATACTATCAAGCAGTGTCCCGATAGACTGCGTAGACGTGAAACCGTTGATTTCGCGACGCCCGTGAAGAGACTGAAAATGAACCGGTTCAGGAAAGCCTCTGACGTGAACGCTGTGTGATAAACGTTGAGAACTTTGTGCCATCTTACTTAACAATTGCTAAATTACTATCATGAAGATTGCTAATGAATTAGACTTAATCTTTAAATACGCTGTGACAGTCTTGACCGATATTTTATGCGTTAGAGGACTGGCAGTAAAACTAGTTCCAAAAAAATTTAATTTCCAGCAAATTAACGCTTGTCGGGAAATATTCGAATTGAACTTTCAGGCGGTAGCAGAAGACTCTGGATTCAGAGAGTGATTACCGGAGTTATGGGTATATGTTTACAACATCGAGACCAGATCCTAATCCTCCTCCTAGTGGTGCTTCCAAAAAGAGAGTCGATTGAAGACAGAGCAGACCCAATACCAAGGTTCTTTTCGACTACAGGGGGATCATCTTCCACGAATTTGATCTCCTGGTTCTACAGTCATTAAGGAATGCCACCGCGAAATTTGAAGAAGTTTGGGCAAGAGCGTCTGGCGCAAGAGGCCTGAAATATGGGCAAACAATTCTTGAATCCTCACGATATTGCGCCGACGGACACATCGTGACTGATTTCAGATTATTTTATGAAAAATTCGATTTTCGAGACTATAGAGGACATAAAGAAGCAGGAGCAACTCAACTCGATTCCGAAAGACGCCTTTAAAACTGCTTGAAAGAGTGGGAAGGAAGGGACGCAAGTGCAACGCAGCGGGCAGGAGCTATTTTAAAAGGCACAAAAACACTTTGGAAGAATAATTAAATATAAATTTTTTGTTAAATATGTATCAGAACGTTTTACTCCGCCCATATATATATATATATATATATATATATATATATATATATATGTATCTATATATATATATATATATATGTATCTATATATATATATATATGTATCTATATATATATATATATATATATATGTATCTATATATATGTATATATATATATATATATATATATACATATATAAATGCGTTGTTTTCGCCGTGATTACCTAGAGAGAATAATTAAATATGCATTTTTTTATAAATATGTATCAAAACGTTTCACTCTATATATATATATATATATTCTTTACGTTGTTTTCGCCGTGATTACCTCGATAGCTAAATATTTAGATATCGGAAATTGTCGTTACTAAATTACTGCAAGGTAATCTTTGGTGGCCAAATTCTAAGATAATAGTGTTCCGGTTGGTACTGGACCTGTACTCATGGTGTACCAAAGGTGAATTATAGAAATGCTCTCGTTTTGCCATTCGAGTTCTACGTTCGTTCTTTCGTGATTTACTGTGCGCGAGATTAAGCACTATGAATACAAGAAGGATAAGGGCTGAGCATAATTTTCAATTTCAATTTGAGGTTTATTTACGGAACCACAATTTCACAATGCTTAAGTTCTCGCATACAAAAATATTTAAAATGTGTGTTAACACCAACATTATCTATTTCATACTTAAACATGTCTCACTCCATACGAAACTAGCAATTGAAGTCGCTAAACACTTCTCCCGTTCACATACATGACACGCTTTCTTCAACCTATTGACGGGAAACTAGTTTGATTAGAGTTTTTACTCGTTACCCATTTTTTCACCTCAAGTTTAAATAATCTGACTCAGGTAAGTATACGAATTTCTTTGGGAAGTTCAGTCCAGATAGTCGGCAGGGTGTATGCGAGAGCATGACGAGTGGACTGCTTTAGAGCTACTGGCCTCACAAATTCCGTTGCACGTCGGTTGTTGTGCGTTTAACAGCAATTTTTACCCTGTAAATATCCCTAAGAGGTAAAAGATTAAAGTCTTGAAAACACTTGCGAACCGAATCGCTGCGGCGCAAGTTAAATACTGCCCTGAGGGCATCATTCTGAATGACTTCGGCCCCATGAGTTATCATTTATTATGAAATCCCCAAATTGAAATACCATAACAAAGAATAATAGCATTTTATACACCATAAGAAGACCCTCGACAGGCACTCCTAGTTCTCGTAGACGACGAATAGATGAAATTACCGCATAGCATTTAAGCGTAATAACGTCTAAGTGGCCATGCCATTTAAGCGTCTCATGTAAAGTTAAGCCCAGATATTTGATAGTAGAGGAAAGTGTCACTTCCGTTCCATTGAGCTTCAGCATTGGAACCTGCGTGGCTCTTTTGGCAGGGCGAAACAACATGAGTCCAGTTTTGGTTGCATTTATCACCAGACCGAATTTTTCAAACACAAGAACAGCATACTCTACTACTTGCATAGCCTTCTGTACATCAGCCTGTATTGCAGATGGCTGAATACGAAAAAGTAAGGTCGTATCATCAGCATAGACGATGTGTACAGGACCCTTCTGACGCGATCTCTTCAATAATGAAATTGATCAAAATGATAAACATAAACGGTCCTAAGATTGACCCTTGCGGCGTCCCGATATTTACTCCTTCTAAGGGCGATTCAAAACAACCTACCTTTATCGTCTGCTGCCTCTCCGCTAGGTATGACCTAAACCAAGACACAACAGTGCTATCACAATCAAGTTTTTCGAGCATATGTAAGAACAACGAATGATTTACACGGTTGAAGGCGGCAAAAACATCCAAAAAAACGCCAAGGCAGAGTTGGTTGTTTTGGAAAGAATTGGCGACCTCCTGATAGAGATGAACGAGGGCAAGCTCCGTTGAGCGTGCCTTACGAAATCTAAACTGATTCCTCGAAAAGAAACCAATCGAACTAAGGTGCCCTTCGCATCTGGACTTAAGTACCAAATATCCTTGAGAGGTAATCCACTAAAGAAATTGGTCGGAAATTATTGGGACTTTTACGATCGCCCCCTAATTTTTAAATAAGGGAATAATTGTGGACATCTTTAGCCTAGCGGGGAAAACACCATTAGTCAGGGAACGGTTTATAATATGCTTTGACAAAAGTGATATTGTTTGTTGCCTGTTATATGCTGTAGGTAGTAGACTTAGAGATATTTTATCCGGAGGCCTGATACTACATTTGATGAATTGTACTTTTCTTGAGCATGCTATACTTGCAAATGCTTGTGTGGAAAGTTTGATGATAATATATTTGACGTTGAGGTAACAACCGCTTGTTTTTTTTATTATAATCATTTTTATAAAATGATTTACGTTGTTTTAATCTAATAAGTGTGTCCCAAATGGTTACAATGCTATAATCTGGCAAGAACAATTTGGTAAGAGCGATTAAGGTGCACTAATTTCTTATTATGTTACATACGTGTTTTTGCGCGTTATAAGGTTTGCCGACTTCCTCCATAATGAGGGCATAATAGGCTTCAAAACGTTGAGGTTAATATCGACCTGAACATATTATTTTTGTACTTTGCGGTATAAAGTCTACTGTTATCATATCGCCGATAGCCTCCATTACGCAGACATATCATTTCTTTATACACCAAACACTTTTACAAATTATAGAAAACATCGTAAGGAAAATAGAAATAATCTTTCCCTGTGCTCGCCCATAAACCTTACAAAAATGGAGGGACCCCGGTCTACCCTATGTTTCAAACCTCAACGTAGCAAATATGTTTGTCTTATAGATCCGTGCTGGCGAAGCTTAGCTTGCCCCGCTGCTGACGCGGCATGGAAACCGCCAAGGTCGACACATGATTGAGTTAGAATGGTGACCGTCGTGGCACATGTTCCTGTATGTCAGTCGTTGGACAGCGCGTAATGTTTCGATTTTGCGGCTTTTGCGACGACATAGGAGAACGTGCCGTCCTGCTACCCCACCCAAGGTCTGTTGGCGCCAGCATTAGTGAGTGCTCATAAACTTTGTTCAATTACACGGATCTTCGCATATACGAGTCTGACAATTGCCAACAAATGTCCCTGTTGGGGGTATTTTAGGTATTGCCATTTGTTTCTGCTTTTCGCCCAGCGTTTAATGTTGCTTTCCACATTCTGCCACCTTCGTTTGCCGCATCTGTGGTGTCCTAGGATCGTGTCTAGTGTCTTGTGGACCTCCCCTCATTGAAGTTTTGCTGTTAGAGACTTGAATAAGGATGTAATGAATCGAGCGACTGCGTTTTTTAACTGAAAATAGTATCTGCTTTTATTTTTATTTTTTCATATCAGGTTTATTCACCACACATTGGTAGTTCAGTACATCATTTCATATTATGTTTTTATAGAAACATTTGGGGCAGTAAGAGTGCCATTCATTTATGTAACATGTTCATCTATTCTAAATGGAAGAAATGGAGTTTCAATTTTCACCTTGTTTACTATTAGACACTTAAATATATTAACGTTTCTCCTAGGTAACTTTTTACATTTTGTATATAACAATTTTAGGCTCGGCGAGGTGCCGCTATGGACGGGAGATCCTGATTGACCGCTGCCGGTGTTTCAGCCGTCATTCATAGGTGGCTGGTGTCAGCCTACTCGAAACCGGATATCAGGTGGTGGAGGTGGAGGCGCAGAAGCGGTACCTTAATTATCATCTTCATCATCATTATCCTCGTGATCATCATCTACAACCTTTGGACAACATCCAGTCGCCATCGGTATGGTGCTAAGCGGCGATCGATTAGCGAGAGGATGCGAGCGAACGGAAGCCGCCAGGTCCACTTCCTCGCCACGGCAACAGAGCCTTCGGGAGGCAAACGAATGGCCCACTGATGAGGAGAGAGCCAACGATGGTGCCGAGACCACTCGACCAACGACTCAGGCCGCCCACGTGGATGATGATATCACGCATCACGATCAGAATGCAGAGCATGACCATCATCATCATGCTGGACAGGTGGAGGGCGCTAAATCGACCATCGACTACGCAGCTAGCATCGAACGAGTTAAAGACTGTGGATGGTAAGGATTGTTAGAAATGAGCATAATAATAGCCAAACGTTATTTAAATAGCATGTATGTTATATATTAATTTGAAGTTGATTTTAGGCAGTTACCAGATAGAGCCAGATTTTTCTTTATGAAACGGGTTTTAGGGTTAGCCAATTCTTGTAGGAATAGAATAGTTCATATCTTAGAGGGGGGGAGTTTAATGACACAGGAATTACAACTTCGATGGGATGTTGTTTGGATGTTTACCTAGGACGAAAGCGTTTGAGGCTTATACTTTGAAGTGGACGGAAAAATTGAAGGGAATCGATCTAGGAATATATAATACGGTAGCGATGACAAGCATGGCCTGGCGAGCAGCGGGATGTAAGGGCAGACATTTAACTACGGGCGTTTGCAGCCCACGGGTTTCATAACGTGTTATGCAGCACGGAAGAATCCACGATCCTCAGGAGTGTTGCAAGTGCACGCAGGTGCTTTGGGGCCAGTGCGATAGATACCACGCCGCCAGCATGTCCTGCAATTCAGCCAGCTGAGCTAGCAAGATGAGAGAAGACCCAATGACGTGAAGAAAGCACTAGTTGTGTCTGATGTATATGTTTATAATTTTACCCAACCTGGGTGTTAATAAACCATAATAATACTCATTCTTTTAGAATAGTGCATTAGCTGACCGACCAACACACTCACACAAATATATATATATATATATATATATATATATATATATATTGCTTTGCCCATATAGAACTTGTTTTGAAGATTAACGCTTAAGTTCTTAACTTTCTTCTTCTAAAAAAGTGTTTTTTTATTTATACGGTTATTGGATGCATTGTAGACGACGAGAATTATACACGAAATCAAAAGCTACCCGAATGCTATGATTGTAACATGTTAGTGCAGATGTTTAGCTAACGTGTTGTTA
>QVRM01004857.1:0-22500 GCA_003439945.1 Dermanyssus gallinae
CAGTTAAGCAGTTCTGCTGCAGCTGTTAAGCAGACTAAGATTTAGTCAAATAGCCAGGCAGATAGACATATCACAGAAACTAAACAAAGAGACTGCAACAGAGTTTGGACGAGTGGCTATAATTTCTGCAGTTTCTGTTGCAAACCGCGACCTGTTTAGTTCTAGAGCCGCCCGTGATTGAAGTGGCAACATCTATACGTTGTAAGTTAACCGCTAGGTAGAGGGCAGATACATGCTTTTATGAGAAATTGCTGTTTTGAAAAATAGCCTACATAAAAAGGCAATATTTTCGAACAAAGTGGGAAAGTTCCAAAGAGGCAGAACAATTTGTGGAACCCATTGCACTTTGGAACAAATAGCGAAACAGATAGCGAATCGGAACAAATAGCGAAACAGTCGAAACTCCTACATAGGCAGACCCAGAAAATCACTGTGTCTGCCTTTTCTGACCCTCTGAGTGTAATTACTTAAATGCAATCGCAGGGGGTCAGATACACGCCAGAGAGACTCCGACCGTAGTGAGTTGGAAATCGATCTAAATACTGGTCATTCATAAAGGGGATTGGGCATAGGGCGCCACCCCCTGACTCTGAATTTGAAATCTAGACTTGATAGAGACGCATCAGATTCGGACAGTTGCGTCATTTTTGGGAATGATGATATGAACACAATATTTAATACTTTGAAAGGTCACACAGTTCGTTTGTCTCAGCAAATCGATGTGGGCAACAAACGACAGTGCTTTAACTTGGGTTCGACCGGTCGATGAAGACTATTCGGTTAAAGTGTTACTTGAAAAGTCTCTACGCAAAGTATGAACTCGGCACCCTCGTTAGGGCACCGCTCTGTCCGTCTCCTCTCCCATATCGCACTCATCGACGTAACTTCAGTTCAGGACGGCGGGAAGATTTATTGTCGTCACAGTGTTTTGCACACCAGGCTTTTGAAACTAGAACAAAGCTAATATCAGAATACTGTTCGCATTAATTTTGCATTATCTGCCAATACCATCCCTACTGCCTAATTAATTTTGATGCGGCTTTAGCCAATATAACGGCCTCTACCCTGTAGCTTGCATTGTATTGCAGAAATTCCACCCTGTAGTTTGTACCCTCAATCGCTAGCTCTCAAATACCCAGTCGTAATGATGCTCATCCTATGTGCAAATATTTTACACGATTCTAGTTGGACATCCAGTAGGCATACAATGGCAAACTGTATTACCAAGGTAATAAGTAAGAGTAAAACAAAATAGAGGAATTGTCTCTGCATAGCATGTTCAGATCGATGACGTTTGTAAGTGTGCGGAAATCGAACCCCGTCGAATGTGCTCATCTCAGTGATGACAGGTGGGCAGGCGTCAGTGTGTTTGAAATCGGCCGCAGTGCAGCTGAGGCCGGTTTCAAAACAAACGAGTTGCTTTGCTTGCACCGGAATAGCGTAGCGGACGTTATGCGCCGGACGCACTAATGAGTGATAGGCTGTGCCGTGCCGAAAACACGGTTGAACCCCTTTTGAGCTCGCTCCTTCTCGTTGTCATTAGAACGCCACCGAAACCGGCTCGTGTATAGCGACGACAATGATGAAGAGAAAACGTACTGCCAGTCGTAGTTACAGTTCTCGTCAATCGGTTGTAATGACAGCAGTACGAGTAGTTCTAGTAGAACTACTGGGAGCGGCTGTCACACATTTTGCCACACGGGCAGCATATCTAGATAGAGCAGAAAGAGCTGAAGTTTGGAGTTTGCGCATCATCACAGTACAACACGTCACCCCAGCAACAACAGCCGTGGCAGCCGCTGTCAACGCCGGCCTCGACGGCAGGAGGGCATAGCCCAAGAAGTCCCTTCGGGCCATGTTACAACAAGCGTCGTTGCGTGTGAGAGAAATAGATAAACGAGGCGGAGGTAGAAGAGAAGACGGAGAAGGGATTTGCCCAAATCCCGACACCGGCGCATCCACCCGATTCGTTGTGTGAAAACGGTGGGGCAGGCAGGAAGAGGGATGATGGTAGGCGCGGAAGTATGTATGAACGTACGTGCACACGTATATGTTTATATGCATGTGTTTGTATAAATGTGTAGGCGTGCCGGTGGGGGGGGGGGGGGTGAAGGGACGAGAGGCAAAGACAAACTAACCAACTGCTACCAATCCAAACTTTGAGCTAACTGTCCCGTGTCGGCGTCTGGCATGTATTCTGTATGTATGCTTGCTTGTTGAGCCCTCCGTTGCTCGCTCGCGTTTGCGTTCTCGCGTCCGTTGTTGTTGTTGTTGTTGTTATTTTCCTACCGCTGCTGCTGCTGCTACTCGTAGTTGTTCTGCAGTTGTTTTCTACTACTACTGCACAACCATTTGGCCTACTATTGTTTGGCCGGATGGCGACCTTTGGTTTGTTCGGTTGCCCACCGCTCTGATTACTAGCTTTCTTCTCTGCAGAAGCTCCAATCGTAGAGCAGATAGACAGACAGAGTATAACGCCGCCCGCGGACCAAGCCAGTAACAGAGAATGCCACAGCGACAAGTGGTGCTAGCCACTGACGTGGGAGTTGTGGGACCGCGGGAAAGGGAATAAGCCGGAACGGATTCTGTTCTGTTTTCACTTGGACTTCCTCGTCCCACTACTCCCCGTCCCGATGCGCAGATCGCCCACTGACTGACCAATTGCAAACAATCTTCTCCTTGGTCCTGGCCATCCGTGCTTCTACCGTTACATAATACAGCCACCTTTAGTCATCATCACTCTCAGCAGGATCATTGCCTTTATCATCATCGCGAACGCCTATATACCCGCCGCACACCCATAAACACGGCGCACACGATTTGCACAACCAGCATCTTCATAATGGCGCCATCCTGAGGGCAATCTGCTGCGGCTGTCTTCTCTTTCTTGTTTCCTTACTTACTTGTCAGCGGCACGCTGCTCGGAGAATAGAAGTTGCTTTTGAGTTCATTAGTGTCTACAGTTTACTTTCTTTATGACCGTTGCGTCTGTTGTTGCTGCTGCTGCCGACACTAATGTTGCCGCCGTACTTCGGCCATCTATAGGCCGTGTGAGCTTGTCGTCATCTCCGACCTCCTAAGCTTTTCCGCCTCAAGCAACCCGATCTCACCGTATTTCGTTAATGACTTACATACTGCAACCTACCAGGAGATTTGTTTAATTTGTACGCACTGTTTGGTCCAGTTGCTTGAGTTACCTGACGGAAACTGATTTGCCTGGCTGCGCAGATGCGTAGAGCATTTGGTAGGAATGTGTATCTTGCCTCTAGACTTCCTCTTTTAGAAGGGATTAAAAGCTAAATAGTAAGCACGTAAAATAAATATTTCTTATTGTTCCCCTAGAGAACCTAATTTTGGCCTTAGGTACCGAATGCCCCACGTAGGATAATAAATACTTATCCTGTACCGCTTGGTCATCAGTAGGTGGTCGACATGTTTCGTGCGGCACAGCGAACTACTTTCTCCATCTGATTTGGGAGACCAGTTCAGCGAGGGGATCAGCGAACGTTGGCACCCACTGACCGCGCGCCATCGTCGCGGCACTAAAGGGGCAAGCGAGGAGTAAAATCGGAAAAAAAAAGGAAACTGCATGCATCACGGCTGCAAAGAAGCATTATTGATAGACGCGGCAGAGACGATCGAGGCAGTGGAAGCAGAAAGCGGAGATACCTATGGCGGCAACGGGTACAGCAGGCTGCTTAGTGCGGCCGGTGGAAGATGCCCATCTTGTCGGCTGCCCTTTTCTCGTCCTCAAAAGCTTTTTCCTGATCCCCGTGATTGTGTTTCGTGGGCCGCTATTGGACCGCCGAGCCGCCGCCGCCACTGCTGCCGTCGCCATAGCCTACTAGCCGTAGTAGAGCCTCGTAGTAGCCAACGTTGTCTAGCTTCTGTTGTTGGTCGCCCTTTGTTTCGGCTGACACGTTACCACATCCAACGAATGCCAGCCCGATAACGGCGGCCTAGCGGTTGGCAGCCGCACAGTATAGCGCAAAACCAGCATGACCCGATACGATCACCCCTTCTACTGGCGCGTCTACCACTGTTTCTACGCACTCCCCCCCACCCACGACTACCAGTTCGACTACTTCGACTACGACTACTGCAGCTACAACTGCCCCTCTCCTCTCCATGCCCATAATCCCCGGCCCGCCTCTATGGTAGGGCGTCTCTGCTCTGCTGCCTCCGCTTCGAGTCCGGCCGCTATTGGTCTACCAGTCTGCTTGTCGTCTATGTGGTTGCACGGTTGCGCGAGAGATTTGTAACAGACGGTCGAAGTGCGTCCGATTAACCGCTATGTCGGTCGTTACAGCGCCTCGATCTCTCCTACCCGACGGACGGCGTAGTAGGGCGTAGGCGTAAGCGCTGTAGGCAGTCAGGAAGAAGGCACCGACTGTGGCGCTGTCCGGAACGTTGTCCCTTTCCAGCATCCATATTTCGCCAGCCCGCCGCCTTTCCTGGCAGATACGAAATGACGTCGTTTTTTCCTGCTGACTTCGGACTACGGACAACCCGCCTCCCCCGCCTTAATGCTAATAATAGCAATAAACACAACATGCATAACACGCAAACACATGCAGGCCAGATTCATTGTATATGTGTACGCATACACATATACGGATACAGTCATACACGCCTTGCATGAATTAGAGTTGTACGTGCATATATAAGCTTAATAAATTGTACCGTAAGTTGACTGAAAAAACACAACGCTTACAATAACAATCGGTTGTCGTTGCGCAGTTGTTAGTTCTGCTGTTTCTGATATTTTTAGCGCAACCTTTTTGCTTTTTATTAGTATTGTTACGGTTATCATTGCGGCTGTCCTTTTGTATTGCTTCCATAATTGTTACTCTTCTATTAATGCTAATAGTGGAACAAATTATATCCATAGCGGCTGTAGTAATCTTTAGAATAATTGGTCTCCCTGTTTTTGCTGTGTCGCCTGTGGTGCTGCGAGTGCAATTTTGTGGCTAGCGTTGTAGTTTCCCCCGTTATCATCTGAGCCCTATCGTCCACCTCAGCTAACAGATTACGTATTGCTGCTTACGTTACGGTCGCCGATCATGTGTCTCATTGTGACGTATTCATCTAGACGTTTTTTTCTTATTTCGGCCTTAGTCGTTACTGCTGCTCTTTTACCTGACCCCGACTCACCTGGCCACCAACCTACAATGCGCCAAAGGCCTGTCTTACGACAATACAATCGCACACACACAGACACAGACGTGATCCTGTCCATATATGGTCAAACTTCGGTAAACAGCGCAAAACAATGTTCACCACAGCTCTACAGCTGCAACTGTTTCTGCGGGTGAAGGATATGAACGCAGTTACGCATTATTGCCCACTGCCGGAGGGGCCCGGGGGCAATATGAGACTCAATCCTTGCTGGTGGTGGTGTCAGCTCCTTCGACCCATACCCCCCCCCCCCGCGTATGGGTTAGTTGCCTTCCTCACATAGTTTCCTTCGCTCTCTTCTGGCCGGGATCTTCATGACCAGTACTACGTACTACCTGCAGCCTACTATTATTGCTGCTGCGAGTCTGTTCAGCTATTTAATGGCACTTCCGCAGTTTCGGCTATGATTGTGCTGCTGTTGCTGATGCCGCTTTTCCGATTGCTAATGGTGGCTTGCCGCGACGTATGCACGCCCCGTGCTGCATCAACTGCTGTAGCTATTGTATTGTTAGGCGGTCATCACCAAAAGCTCGGTCTAGATAATTATATACATCGACTAGAGGCGGGGGGGAGGGCTAGAAGGGTCGAAGTCATTGACTAGACTGCACTACTGCAGAAACTGTAGCAGCTAACCAACTTCCAACTCCCAACCCGGCTGAGGCGAGCCAGTATACTTTTACCAGTATACAACAGCTTTGCCTACTGTTCTGGGCTACCCGTTGTTAGGCAAAATTCACTTGGGCAGCGGCAACGCGCTTTGCCCGAGCCACCAGGTATTCCGTTAAAGGCGGCAAGGAAAAACCAAATTGAAGTAGTGAAGAAAAATAATAACAAGAAGAAGGACGAAGGAGAAGCAGCAGCAGCAGCAGAAAAAAAACCCGACGAAGCCCGAGAATCCCTACTCGCCGATGGTGGTGTCTATTCGGGGAATAGGGATATATTTTGAAAACGCGCGAGAGGACTAACGCCGAGAGCTGATTCAATTAGGCTTTTGCCCATCCTTTGGTCGTCGGTGGGTTCCTCGCTTTGAGTGGGTGGAATCGGGAATGAGGCGATGGTGGCTGGCGGCGGATGTGGTAGTAGCAATAGTAGTAGTCGTTGTCGTAGTAGTAGTAGTGCAAGTCGTCTGTTTGCCTGCCTGCCCATACCGAAGGTGGAGGAATCGGAGGAAAACATCGAACGAAAAAGAATACATTAGCCGCTACGACGACGAGAACGACGACCCGAGATCCATGGCCTTCGCCCCCTCGTTGCTTCGCCCTTGCTCTTCTTCTATCTGACACTCGCGCTTCTTCATTGTCCGTCTGTCTTCTTTCTTCTGCTTCTTTGTCTTCTCCAGTGGTTTTAGACTAGACCAAACTAGCTCCCTCACGAGTAGTACGCCATGATTGCGCTAGTGTTGAAAGCTAGAGCAGCGACAGCAGCAGCACCACCAATGGCAACTACCAGGAAGGAAACCTGTTGGCTGGCGGCTGGGCAACAAAATGAATAGGAGGAAACGTCCTTCGTACGGAGGAGCGCACAGGCGACGTTTTCTATCAACGTGTCGAAGTGGGGGCGGTGGGAAGGAGGTTCGTCTCGTCGCCGTTTGCTGTTTTGGTTCGAATTTAATTGTTGCACAGTTCTATTTGGTACGCCAGGCAGACAGGCAGGCAGGTTGACAAGGGCAGCAGGCGTCGGTCGTCCTCGGTGGAGGTCTATGGATAGATCCGAACAATTTTGAGCCTCTAGCAAAAAAGCGTACGGCGTTTGCCAAACGTATCGAAGCTAGCCAGCTCTCCCCTGCCGCCGACCGATGGCGCTGCGACGCTAAAGGTGGTGTCCCATTCACTAGCTGGGGGTGAGGTCGAAGTGACGACCCACCGGGTGTAGGGAACAAAGGCTAGATAGCCGAACGGTGGTGAAAGCTCTATTTTTACTCGAGCGTTCGCTAGTCGTCTTGGCCGGTATTCGCCGTTCCGTCGCCTTGCGCGAATCTAAATTGGTCTAACAGGCGTATACTTAGAGAGCATCACATAGCCAGCGACAGAGAAGACATTGGGAGTAAGAAAGCGGCGGCAAGACGCAGGCTTTAAAGCGTCCCGTCCCCTTGCCTGGCGACGCCTTTAACAGGGGAGAAGAGTGAGCGAGGGCATCGAGTGCGCCGGTGGAAGAACGTGCCATGCCAATACCTCCTTCGCCGACGTGGCTAAACGTAACGAGATTGATGACGAGGACCTTGAGCGTAGACGCTTGCTGCGCCGACGATGTCTACGATGTGGCGATGGACGACGGCAGACGACGATATTGTGGCACGACGAAACCGTCAGCGCCGCACTAGACAGCGCGACAACTTTGGCTATCGCGGAATTCTTTGGCGGTGGCGGTGAGCGTAACCAGCTCATGGTGGCTAGGCGCCATTCCTTGTTCGATGGCACGTCTCGAATCCTCTCAGTAGAAGTTTAGATTCGAAAACAACAAGCAGAGCAGCAGCTGCTGCTGTTGTTGCGGCGGCAACAGAAACCACAACCGTTTGCCGTTCGTAGTCTTTGTGACGTCATTCGTGGCGTCATCTCGACAAGTCAGCCTCTAAGTCTATTCCACTGGTAGCCTGGACGGCCAACTGTGGAATGGATAAAGTGGAAAAATGCATATGCTTACAATGCTAGTAGTAGTATTTTTTGTGGAGGAGGTGTTAAATGCAGTTACGCACTATCGCTACGAGTCTCTTTCTCAAACAGTGTGGGACTCGACCCCAACGATTGGATGTTACTCCGTTGAGACCCATACCCACTGAAAGCACCTCCCCCCTTAAGCTTCACTCTTTGATAGCCCAGACCTTCATAGATCAGTACTATGGGCACAGGAGAGAGCACAGAGTAGTAATCGTAGTAAGTAGGGTAGTCGTGCGCGGGTTCGAGCCCCACCGTTGCACATTTGTATTTATGGAGGTCCATCGATGAAGTAATGCGAAAAGCAGTTCCATGGACCTTAAATATTGGCTGAGAGTCAGCCCCGAAAGAAAAAATTGGGTAGTAGTGGTAGTAATGGTAATGATATTCATTGGAAAAACTAGAGAAGGCTAGCTAACTAGCGCAGCCGCCGCCCGCGGCGTCAGATGTATTTTGCTGGCATTTGAAGCAGACGCCTTTTCACGTATACGGCCGACGACAGCAAAACTAATAAATCACTATCGAGCTCAACCAACACGTAATGGAAACAGAAAGAGCCAAGTCAAACCTACTTCACACGCACATTTAATGGTTCAACCAACTGCACCCTCAACGTGACGCATGCGCAAGCCACGGGCGGGCAACTGCAAGAGTGATGGGCCATGCAAGATAATGCCGTGTGATGCCCAAGGGGAGGTACGGTCACCAGGGAGCGAAGAGAATAAGGACGGCGCTCTACTAAGCTCTAAGCGACTGTAACGCAAGCATTAACGGGCTTTATCACAATACTGTTGTGCTGTTTCGTTCTTTGTGGAACTGGAAAAATCAAACGAAGAAGGAGCGGCTTCATCGATCGACCGGGCAATTCCCGCAGCACCCGATTGCCCTTGCGGGGAGTCGGGCGCCCGTTAGCGCTCTAATAGGGCTCGCCAGCGTGCTGGACTCGTCTGAGGTAGGGTTGGCCAACCTGCTGTCGTCAACAGCTCGCGGTTTCGCATGTTCAGCACTTTGTTCAGCTGCTGCTGCTGCTGCTGTCCGGCTTTAACTACCCATACCGTACGTCGCATCCGTCTTTGTGTGGAAGTGATCAACTCAAGCTAAATGGTAGACTCCACCGGCAAACAGATTCGGCTATCGCGCGGACATGTCGTACCGCTAATTTGATGACACACTCTCTTCTTCTCGTCACCTATTAAAGGTGTTCCAACAGCACGAGCACTGGTCAGTTGTTGTTTACCTAAATTTTGCATGCGCATGGCATCACTTGCGGTATAGGAGCGCAAGACGCCGTAACTAGACAAAGCAACCCGACAATTCAAAGGCATTGTCTAGTTGCTCTTCCTTAGCAGTTACCCTGCGACAACGTCACTTCGACAAAGAGACTGTCTGAACGTCTTCTCTTTTATGGTCCTTCCTTGGGAGGGAAGGGTGCAAGTCTCATACTGTTGCTACCTGCTAGTGCCGCATGTGCATCCGATATTTCCGAAGCCGTCCATTCAAAAAGACTGCTCAGGAACTGCTTGCCTTTTCACTTGCCGCCGTATCGTGCTGTACTGAACAGTTGGAGCGCCATAACTATCACCACCCTTGAAGAACTGGCAAACAGTACCGAACCCTGGGGGGGTAAATGTGAGGACTAGGGTTTTTTAGTGGGTAACCCCATGCCATCGGGGAGTCCCACACTACCTACGCGCTTCTACACGCCCGGACAGTGATAACTGCGCTGGGTGTGCATAAAGCATTTTTCCCCAACCTCACAAAAAAATAAAAATAAAATAATAAAATAAAAAAAAACTATCACCACCAAGGTGGAGTTATTGAAGTCGGGCTCATTGAAAGTCGGAGGTTAAACCACTGCCATTTAAGGATCACTAGCGTTGTGAAAAATGTGCCAATTTACCAAATTTACGGATCTCGATAGCAAACGAGGCATACTCGACGACTGGGAGACGAAACCTGTACACAAGTTTTCGCATGACTAACTTTTCCTACGGCACTGTGTTAGCTCTTGAGTTAGATATTGGACGTAGTTTTATTTGATTAGCCCACTCCTGTACTTCTGTCTGAAACTTCTCATTATATTGTGATACTCTTGCATTATATTGTGCATCTTTGTTGTAGTAACGCATCTAGAGCAGAGGCAATTAAGAACATAGCCTTAAACGATATCTATCATAACGCTAGAAATATATTTTCGTACTGCTTTCCGAACTATAGGCGCAAATATTAATACAATAATAATTTGAGGAGTTTTGCATTCAATTGTACATTGTTTCACCGCTTTCGCCACTACAATGTGGTTCTCTTGATGAGCGCATGTTTGTGAGCACTGTGAACAACACTCATATTCAAAGTCTATACGAGTGGCCGTGCAGAATGTTCGATACTACATTTGTTCTCCCTTAAATTCGAGTAATGACGTTTGGAACACTCGTTGATCTGCGCCACCAACGCATCACTTAAATCACTATGCAACACATTTGCATTGACCGCGGGTCAAAGGGGACAGTGAAAACGACGAGTCAGTGAAGGCTATAACGTCAGCTGGCCAGCTCACTTTGGACCCAAAATTAACAGTCAGCCGCGTCACGAAAACGCTTCTAAGCTAATATGGATAAGTGACAGTTTGAGACTCGCGATGTTTTTATGAAGAAGAAGTATGTGCAACCAGCAGCCTTAACCGGCCTAAGGTTATTTAAGCGTTATCGGACTGCGTTTAAACTTGACGGCCTTCATTTAAGCGCTTCAAAAGATCTTTGCTTCAGCTCGGAGCCTGAGAAGTAGCCTGCAGCACGTCGAAATGCAACGTTGGATTTGTTGCTAATATCGCCAAATGCCAAAACACAACGAGCTTGTAAGCTTGGGGTCGTGCCATCGAAGCGGCGTCTACGTTTTCTGACTACCCCTGACAGGGGTTACCGCACTGCTGTGCAACCGCTGCCGGCCAGCCCCGGCCCCGGACGCACGCGAGTCTACTAGCACTTCTGTCGCCTGGAACAGGCCCGACGGCGACGGCGTGTTTAGGGATCAGCCGGGGGTTTGCTCTGGTCGTGTCGGCGGCGTTCGTTTAGTGGGCGATCGCCAGGTTGCGCCACTGTCGCAGGCCAATAATGGTTGCGGCAGCTCCAAGACTTCTACGACCACCACCACCATCACCACCACCATGGACGTCGGCAGAGGAATTGTCGGAGAAGGGGAGGAAACGGCCCGGGGCCTACGTTTGGCAGGCGCTCAGGACGGACGAACGAACGGAGGGGGGAGGTAATGCCAGAACCCCACGCTGTCCATTCCTTTTCGCCTTTGCATCGGTCGGCTTGGCCGTCTCGAGACATACAGACAAGCCTCCGCCGCCGCCCAGCCGGCCTCCGCCTCGACTGAAGCCTATGTCGCTATGTCGCCGTCCGATCCGTTCTAACCATTGACCACCACCGACCATCGAGCACTTCTACCCAACTACAGCTATGACTACAACTATGTCAATTTTTCCTACCATTGCCGTATTACTGTTTTCTTAACTACATCAAGAGCTAAGATGAGCCTGGTGGCGTGGTGGCCTAGGTCTGCGCCTCGCAACCGGAGGAGACACATACGGAGGTACGCGGGTTCGAGCCCCACCGTTGCATATTTGTATTTATGGAATATGTTCGTCTATGTATCAATGTGAAAAACAGTTCCGTGGACGTTAAATCTTGGCTGAGGGTCAGCCTGAAAACTTTACATCAAGAGCTTACAGCAACGAGCTCGAAGTTGGACCCTTAGGCGTATATCTGCTACGACTACCACTAGTATCGCTTACTGCTGCTGCTGCTGTTGCAGCTGTCTACCAGAACGACAAGAGCTTCGTGTCACTAACTACCGACTACCGAAACAGATACGAACACGATCGATCTTCTTATTTCATCGGTTCCTTTGCTTGTGCTTGTCTCAACTGTGCAAACCTGCACGACCTGCTGAGTTGCCGAACGTGTTGTTGTAGGTAGCCCGGTCGAACACACACACTCTCTACACTCGGCAACAACCAACTCTTGGACTGGCGTGCTCGCAACGCGAAAGAGCAAGGAGCCCGATTCCAGTTACTTTAACAATAGTGACGACGTCAAAGATCACGATTACAACCGTAGACCACCACGATGCGTGCTGAAAGACAGGCTTTACCTGCTGCGTGAGCTTACGACAACGACGGAGAAGCAGTGCCTACCTACTCAAGGCCCACTGCGCCTACGCCTAAAGGCTCGCTGCGCTCCCTTCGCTCCCACTTTTCTTTCTCAACGTTGCGCGCCCCTTGTCCTGCTCTCGATCTTCTAGCTTGCAGGTATAACTGCATAATACGGAGCGCCCCCTCCCCCACCCGTGTTGAAGGGGGGGGGGGGCTTCGTGTTGTGCAGTTGCCCACTGAACGTGGACAACTACACATTATGAAGTAAATACGCGTGAAGTAGTCTCGTTCGGAATAATTTTTGGTTGTAGCAACGACTATTGAGCGCACAACTAACAGGAAGAGCGGATTTTAAGAATATTAGCCTGAGTTGGACATGCACATACACTATATACATACGTCCCAAATATATAGACTCACGTATGAACATGAATAAGTTATATTTCCGCACATGAATTAGTTATATTTCCGCAGCATGAATAAGTTATATTTCCGCAGCATGAATTGGTTATATTTTCGCAGCATAAATTAGTTATATTTCCGCAGTTTATATTCACACGAATTTTGTCCCTTGGCATTCAACACTATGGAAGCTGCAGGGCCCCTTACACTCAAGATGATTCAGCGTCTAGGCAAATGTCTTAACCTTTCGGCGGAAGACTCGAGAGCATCCGAGTTATTGCGTCAGAGACTGTAGCTCGACAGTCAACGAGGACGCGTAGCGTCTGTTCGAGGCACATTGTTTGAACACCACACGTTTGCGCGGAGACAATTGTCCATTCTAAAGTGCCAACATAGCGAAGTTATATAAATATGTATATATGTATATATATATATATATATATATATATATATATATATATATAAACTTTTGTGGGGAAAGGCAATGCAGTTTCAACTGGTGATGTCCGTGACGTGTCCGACCTGGCTCGGCCATGTCGTCAAGCTTGGGCTTGTTGTACTGTTGCTGTTGCGGCAGCCTGCGGCTGGCACTGTTGCCGCTTCTATTGCTGCTGCTGCTGTTGCTGTCAGAGTCGGACCCTCGAGTCAGCCAGGCATTCACCGCCCGCCTGTCCGCCCTTGTGCTGACGAGTCAGAGGAGGAACGGGACGAAGAAGCAGCTGAAAACAGCAGCAGCAGCACCAACAACAACAACCGAGAACCACGCTCGCCGCAAGGCGGTTGTCGTTTTCCTGTGTTTCTCCTGACTATACTTGTATTCGGGCTCGCTTTTCGACGAAAAACATCGCCGGCCCGCCGCTGCTTCGGCTTCTGCTGCTGCGGCTTCTAAAGCCATCCGTGTGCGGTTTGCGTTGAAACTTGCTTACGAAACATGCTCTCGCCTTTGCCGTTCTTTTTGTCGTCGTCGTCTTCGTCACCATCCCTGCGCCGCCTTTCACCCAGCCTCACGCCTGCCCCACTCCGTTCTGTTTTGCTAGCTTGTTCTCTTAGCGCTCCGTTTCGTTTTTTTTTCGCTTCGATTTCGTTCTCCGGCTTCGTGTGTTTTTGCTTTTTTTCTTTTCTCTCTGTATCCCGATTCTCCTTTCTACGCATCTAGATTCTTGCGTGAAGCGTTTTCGGACGAGAAACGTCGATCCGTAGATGGATCAATGAATCGATTGATCGATCGTCCTCGGTCGTCAACTACGTAGCTGCGTTCGTTAACGTAGCTGAATTCTTGCGTATAGCTTCCTTATGGCAAATGGATTGGTGTTGCTGTTATCGACGCTGCTGTTGTTATTGATGTTGCTGTTGCTGCTGTTTTTGTTGTTGCTCTTGTTATTGTTTTTGTTGTTGTTGCTGCTGTTTTTGCTGTTGTTTTTGCCCGAGTATCGACACACGAACGATTTAGGGCATATACACACACAGTCTACCGGATAGATGTTGAATGTTACCCGAAAGCTATGAATGCGCCCAATAAGAGACGACAGGGAATAGGACGAAGGCGAGTGTGGGTGAGGGAGAGAGAGAGAGAACTTTAGGGAACACTGTAGCTGTACCTAAAACACCTTGCGCGGACGGACCATAGAAGAGAGACCCGCATAGTGCTCACCCAATACGTGCAAATAGTATATGGCCATGCAAACTGCAACTACTGTCAGAGCAGAGGAACTGATATTCAAGCAATTCGTTTCTAATAGCCACCTTATGGTGATCGTACTAGTAGCGACGAAACGCCTAACTGTCTGAATTGATATTGAGATGGGGGAAACTTATAATAGCTCTTATATGCGCGAGTGGCAAATCATCAGTGTGCTGCTACCACCATCACTACCAGATCTACCAAAAAATATCTGTGAAAATTGCCGTCAGATAAAAGTTACCTAGTTCTAGAGAAGACTGCTAACGAATAACACGAGTAAGCTGGAGCCGGCAACATACCGAGCGAGACTCAATGTCTGCTCGATCGATGTCTGTAGTGGTTTGTATCCACAACAGTGTTGTTGTTGGGGGAGCGGTGGTCACGTAAGGCGGGGCGGGGCCACTGGCGTGGAGCTCGGCGAAACCGACTGAACGACACCCCGGTCGTAGAGTAAGTCGAGCCAAAAGCAAGCTAATCACTTGCAAAGGATATCCTATCTATCCGTGTGTTTGCTTTTCCTTTCCTCTTCCTCCTCCGCCCCTTTGGACCTTCACTTGTTCGCCTTGTTGTCGTCATTGTCTTTCCCTTCGTTGAGTCACATTGTCTTCCTGGATAGGCGGCCGAACTCGACTCTGACTACTCGCCGTAAGCAGCGTCTCTCGGGCAGGCCGAGTTCCTTATTTGTTGAAGACGTGGCATGGCGTCACCACACCTCGCTTTCCATTCCTCTGTCCGTCTCCTCAATCTTTCTCTCTCATTTTCTCTCACTATTGTCTCTTTCGTTATTGCTCGAGCTCTCTCCTCTCCCGTTTATGACTTTCTCGTCACACAAACACAGACACATACACACATAGTGCTGCTGTCGTTGTTCGTATAAATAGATACCCACCCACATACACACACACCCTCAGACACCTTCAGACGCGCACACACAGCAAAGAGGCATGCATCTGTGTGTAGACACGGGCATGACCACGAAACGGGAGCTTGACGCGAGTGGGAACAAAGAATGAGGTTGAAGGACGGTGTGCCCCTCAGTGTGGCGACCAACACGACACCCGACGCTGAACGAGATGGGTCGGGGATCACCTGCGTCTGACTACTTCTCCATTCCTGCAATCGGTCGTCGGCGCAGGCTCGCTACGCTGCTCGTCGTAGTACAAAGATCTAGGTAGACAGGTAGGTGAGTAAATAGAAAGATGGCCGATACCGTACCATTGACTCCGCCACAGACATCGGCGGTGGCGTAGCCTAACGTAGACGACGCCAACGACGACATACAATGCCGGCGCCAGGGGCGATTGTCGGGCAGGCCGGGGGGGGGGGGGGTTGGAGGTTGCCTGCGGAACAACCATCCCGAGTATTCGTGGTGTCGTATCTCGTTCTGACTGGCGTTAGAGATCTTGATTAGGTGTGCCATGTTGTGGCTGGCCGCCAGCAGCAGCGTCAGTGTGTGGTATGTATTCATGATAGTAGCAGAAAAAGGAGAAGGACGAGAAGAAGAAGAGGAAACAAAAGGGTAGGAGACTTGAGACAAGCCGCATCGGTCGACGGTCGGTAGTGTCAACTATGGCAGCGGCGGCAGTGGTGGTGTGGTGGTTAACCCTATGGGCACCCCCGAGGGGTTTTACCCCGCGGTGCTCGCAAGCGCGCCTACTCCGCTGTTGCTTGGCTCGGCTCGACGGCCCGGCGGCCTGGCCTTCGTCTCCGTCTGCCCACTGCTAGTGGTGGTGTGGTTCGCGCAACGATCGAGCCACGGACAAGTCCCTCTACCACAACGACTCGCTACTACGGCTACTTCTAGTAGTAGCAGTACATCGCAACAACTACACCTACCACGACTACCACTAATCCTGCCCTTGTTTCTTGTCGTTGTTTTTCTTCTTGCGCCTTGTCTACACGGGCCCACGGGCCCGACCAGGCGGCGGCGGCGGTGGCGGCGGTAGTGGTTGTTGCGCAGCCCCGATGTTCGCTGGCCGCGGCCGGCCGCTGCGGTAGCGTCGGCGACAGCGATCCGCTTTGCTAGCCCGATGCCCGGTTCGCCGCCTCGTTCCCTCTCGGATCTCCGACGCCTTGGCATGTTATTGTTGTCGTCATCACTGTCGTTCTCGGCGGTGGTCGTGTTATTGTTGGTTTTGTTGTTGTTGTTGTTGTTGTTGTTGTTGTTGTTGTTGCTGCTGCTGCTGCTTTGTTGTTGTTGCTGCTGCTGTTGCTGTTGATGCTCTTTTTGTGCTAATGTGGTTGGCGCTGTATGTGTTCATGTCAATGCAGCAATCAACAACAACAACCCTGTCGACAACACCAGCAGAGTTGTCACTATGGCTACTATTGTACGTGCCATCTTCGTCTTTGCGGTTGCCGCCTTGCTGCAATTGTTGCTATTTCCCAAAGTCAGTGTTGTTCTTATTCTCGTGGCCGCTGTTGTCGAAATTACCCTTGTCATTGATGTTGTCGCTGTTATCGTCATCGGTGCTGGTGATGATAATGATGATGATGATAATGATGGTGAAGATGATGAATAGGCTATTGCTTCTACTCTCATCCTCATTCATCCGTCGTTGATGCTCAGTATTGCTGTCAAAGTTGCTGATAGGTACCGATTGGAGAGTTTCTTGCTGTTTTTCTTCTGCTATTGCTGTTGCTGTTGTCCATGTGACACCTACTGCTGGTCTGGTTTCTTACTGTGGTTTTCATCGTCGTTGTTGCTGTTGTTATTATCAACATGCTTATGTCTACGTTAGTGAGCAGGCGACCACTCACAATGCGTCGGCTTCAGCTGCCACAGACTGCTGTTGCGGGTCTATGCGATAACACAGTGCTTCAGTGTTTCCTTGTTTCTTATTGTTTTTGTTGTTACTGCGCCATTGCTACTCTTATTTATTATCACTGGTGTTTCCCCTCGTCTATTGTTCTCACTGGCCTCGCTAGGGGGTATATGTCGTGTCGAGTCGTGTCGATATGACGTTAGCAGTCCCTGAGGATTTAGCAGCCGATGTAGTCGCCGTTGCCTTTATCTATAACAGGCACTTTCCTCATTGACACTGCCAATGTTGCCACTGTTACCCTTGCAATAATGTAGCAGTTGCTGCAACGTTTGCCATTTCCCTACCATCGGCGTCGTCGTCGTCGATGTTGTTGTTATCTGTATTTTGTGTAGTCGTTGTTGTTATTGTTGTTGTTGGCCGCGAATTTGGTGCCCGGCGTGCCCATTCTAGTTCCATTGTCATTGTCGTTATCGTCGTCGTAATTATTATAGCATTGTGGCTGTGACTGAAGAGGGCTGAGAGTAAAGCCAACTAACTCAATACGGAGAACGCGAATGCCGAGCCATCGCCATCAGCCGAAACACTGGTACCCCTACACGAGGTGGCGGCGTGGTCTAGCGGACTAGTGCGCTATTCATGGTTGTCATCTACCGTGGTTGTCGCCGGTTCGATCCCTGTTATTGATCGAATTTTCTTTAAACGATGCTTATTGAGAATGGATGATAAACCATACCGCTGAGAGACGTCAGCGGTCTTGCTGCCACAAAGACAGTTGGGGAAACCCTAGATATCTCAACATGTCCGGCCCTCGGTGCATTGAAAATATACCTCACGTGAGTTCCAAGCCCGTAGGGGACGGAGCATGGTCTAGAATTAAAAACAACCTTCCTAAAAAATGTTTTTAATTCTAGACACCCACTCACAGGCAACTCATCAGCAACTTAACTACAGCGCCCTTAATCGCCCCCTACCCTCTGCTATCAACAACAATAGGCATTAATGACTGATCAGACATCACCCGTCCACGTCAACAGTTGCGATATCTTACAAAACATAACTTATATATATATATATATATATATTTATATTTATATTCAACGTATCCATGTAACCACAAAGTTAACAAAGATTCTACAGACTCAATCCATTCGTTGGCACCCACATATCTACTCTAGGGTCATACAGCGCATCAACAGCCAATGCTAACTTTCACGCGTTGTACAATCTGTCTATTGTTAGCGGCTAAAAACGGTGTAGTTCAGTTTGCATAGGTTCGACACTACGACTCTCTCTCTCTGTATATATATATATATATATATATTTATAGGTGTGCAATACCCGGGTGCTGCGTAGAATAGGAGCTTGAGGTAATATAGATTTTGCACATTCAGTTCACTCGTTGGCGCCTATCTGTATAGATTCAGACAGCGTACCAACAGCCGTTGCAAACTTTCACGTACGTTGTGCATTCCGACTAGGTCCGTCGTTCGGCAATCACGTCGGGACGAGTTTTTCGTCGTTTGCTCGTAAAGCGTCCAGATCTGTGGCGATGCATCGTCGGTTGCTTTCAGTGTAACAGGAGTAATCGACTCGAGTGGGCCTTTCAAGCAAATAGCCAGTTGGACAGCTTGGCGGAACGATTTCAAGAAACCAGCAGACCAGACAACAACAACAATAACAACAACAACACAAACGAAAAAAGTGAGAACCGAGAGATCTAGGGAATAGAGGGAGCAGGAGACGTAGAAACGAAGAAACAGTCCTCTCTCACGGAATACGAACATCTTGTTTCGATGGATGGAGAACACCCTAAGACGACGGTACAAGTTTTGGTGGTGAAAATCATTTTAGCTGCGACTTGCACCGCGGGTCAGGTAGCACATACGTGTAGCCGCTCGTATTTTATCGTACGTGTATCGTACTTTCAAGCGAGAAAAAAACCTGCGTCAATCAGCGGGTATTGTACATAAATAAGCATTCACCTCAACAGTGCGTCCGACGAGACAGCCCCGAGATTCAGCTGATGGCAGTCGGGAACCGTGTGCGTGGAGGGACGAGGCACCGCCTCTTCGGAGACCTATCTCTTCATCTATCCATACACACGGCAATGTCGCGTCTACCTGCTAGTGTACGCGTCTGTCTGTGCTAGCGATTCGCAGCACTGGCCCTAGTACAAGCAGTCGAAGCAGAAGCAACTGCTTGGTTTGGTTTCGACAGACATTTTCGTCGTCATCACCGTCGCGGCCCGATTGAAACGCGTCCCCATGGCGGGAGGCGGCGCGACTCTCGCAAAACGTCTCGGCGAACGCCGGGAACGAACGGGATAGAAGCCAAATTCCCCAGAGGGAGGTCGCTACTGCACCTCAAGATGACCGCCGACTACGGTGAGCGAGCGGTCCGACCTGCACAGAAAGGAAAGCTGGAACCGCTTTCTGGTTCAGTTGGCCCACTGAATGCAACAGACACATATATATATATATATATATATATATATATATATATATATATATATATATATATACATATATATAAGAATCCCGTCGACTTAGTGTTGAGTACCGAAAGAGAGCGGGTGAGCGCGCCTTTATGGCCGGCCAACGAAGGCGGCCTGCCTGCCCCCGCCCGTCTGTTTTCCGTGTCTACCATACCTCCGCGCCTCGAGAGCGGCGTCTCGTTCAACGAAGTTTGGCCTCATCGGTATGTGTGTATATGTGTGCCAGTTGAGTCTACGGGGCGGACGCGTCGCCGTGCCGTCATTGTCGATCGACGGCCACTGATTGAAAGATTGGATATCTCTTCACACAACTGACCCCCTGAGGAGTTTCTGCAGCCGACAGCAGGTGGAGACGAAGAAGAACTTCCAAAAAGGAGGACGGCAACTTCGGCAAGTGCACTCTCCGGCGTGCACTTCATCAACGCGAAATTGCTACGCGCGGAATTGCCGCGTCTGTTTACCTCTTCGGCGTTTCGTCGTTATCCACGCCGTACGATATCTTCCTTAGTTAGACATTAGCGTAGGCGAAGCAAACCAGCACAACCTGGAACTATACATACATAAGCGACTTGCCCCCGCATGTTGTTACGAGGTAGTTCATAATTGTTTGCTGTTTGGTTAACAGCAACCTTCACAACAGAGTTGGGAATTTCATTAACTGGCGGACGTTCGTTGTCACCGCTGGTCGTGCTAGGAAAATTCGAGTATGTGTGTGTGTTTGCGCGCGATTTAATATGGCACATGGGAGGGGGTGCGGTGCGGGGAGCACAGACAGACGCAAGCCCAGAACACGCGTGGCGAGAACGCGTCGATGTCTCGTGCATCGAGCCGCATTCGGATTATGTTAGAACATTTGTCTATTGATCCGGTAGTCTCTCGTATTTTCGTTGACTACCGGATGGTCAAAGCTATCTTCTGTTCGTCGTGTCATGGGCTTCGTAGTCAGTGTAGCAATAGTTGTGTTTGTAGTCGCGGTCGGAAATGTAGTCGTGGTGATGGCGCTGCCCGCTGGGGTGGATGCGGCCGGTCTATCACCGGCCTCTCCGCAACCAACAGCGACTGATTGCAGGGCTTGATCCACCTCGGACGCAGCAGCAGCAGAAGGACAGTGCGCCAATAGTGTTTAGTAGTCGGGATCACGCGGAAATTGGTTACAATCTTACCTCGGCTTTCCTGTTTCTCTGCTAAAGTCCCCAATATCTCTCCCCCCCGTCCGTCCCCTCCCCCACAGAGCCCACTCCCTACCCAGAACGGCGAGAACAATGATGGCAGCAGCGGCAGCCGCAGAAGCGGCAGTATCAACAGCAACAACAGCAGCAGCGGCGGCGGCAACAGCAACAACAACGGCCGAGACGTCCTGTGCAACCCCTGAGAATTTACTGGAGCGACGTAAATGTACTCAGCGCTAATCTCGGGTGTATCTTTGGCAACGATGGGCCAGACGCCGGGCTATTGTTACACCGACAGGCTGAGCCGTTCACGTCTAAGTTAAGTCTTTTGGTTGAATAGAGAGAGCGGGGGGTGCTCCCAGCAGCATAGATTAGTGCCATTACGATGGCGGGACGACAACGACAACAATAACAACAACCACCACGGAAAAAACACCAACAACAATTCAACAATAAGCACGACGACAACAATGACAGACATGTGCAAGCAAACAGTCTCATAACAAAAGTTTTAAGCAGAGACTCGAATTTCCGTTCGACACAAAGTCCGATGTCTTGGCAGACTGGGACAGCTACGTTTGAAACAGTTGAAAACATGGGAGCTACATGCGCGATGCATGCAAGTGTCTTGGTATACATGGATGACAAGTGCACGTCGCTTTGTCCCTTTGTTCCAATATCTGTCTCTCTCTCTCTATCCCTCCCTGAGTACCTGAGAACCGGAGCGCAATAGTTTTTCCACCAGCAGCCTGTACATAGCAATGCCGCCGTTCATCGTTAGCCTGCGTTCTTACACTCCGCCAGCATTTGCGTAGCATTTGCTGGCCGTCCGTTCGCGTCATCTGCACCGCGCGCATCGAGTGACAACTCCTGCGATGCTGTCGTCGAGTCTATCCGAAAGTTCGTCTACGGCCGGTCGATACAGCACAACTCTTCTGACACGCCGGACGTTTGCAGGGAAGCAGACGGGATCGGCTCTCCACGCCGTGTCTAGCTAGCAATTTCGAACCGAACCCCCGACTAGAGTCTCACCGGCGCAGTGAGTAGGTGAGCTGAGCGCGGCTTCCGAAAGGCCGAGCCTGCCCTGGCTGGTGAGCAGGCGGGAACACAAGCAAGCCGCGCGGAAGCTTCACCGGTTGGCTGAGTAACAAGCCAAATAGAATCCCCAAATCCGGTCTCCCTCTGTCTGGAAAAATATCAACTTTTCTTCAAAGACGAACGACAACGACGACGACATCGTACATGGCCGACAGGCGGAGGTTGGGCAGGGATGGGGGGGTGTCGAAGACGGAGCAAAGCAGACGGCCAAACTAAGCCTAAAGACTGCGGCGGACCCGCGCCGCTAGACGCTACCCCTGCAACGCCTCGTCGGCTGCGAAGAACTGGGCGAGAAGCAGGGGTTAACGTCACTTTTTCTTTTGTCGCGGCGGTACCAGCAGCAATAGCAGCGACGCGAACGGCAAACCACCCGCTGCGAAACGATAACCAGAGAGAAACCTCATTCTGGTTCTCCTTCTCCGCTCCACTCTACCTCGAATCCCCTCCCCTCCCTTGCCCAACCCCTCCCTCTGTATCGCCGGGTTTCCCTGTATATCGTAGCATCACTACCACTACTGGCGCCGGACCCCGCGCGGGATGGGTCGCGCGTCTCCTTTGTTTTATCTCTGTGTTCTTAAGAAATTTCCTATCCGTACTTTTTCCTTTTCTAGCGAGCGGAGTGCTAAAGAAGTCGCCGGCTAACTGGTTGACTGACAGACTTAGCGGGACGACGACGATAACAACAACAACACCAACCACTGCTACTGGAGGAGCAGCAGCAACAACAACAACAACAACAACAAGAGTAATGACGATAAAGGTTGCTACAACGAGCATGTTAACGGCGGGCGACTTCTACTACCCCAGTGATCCTGTCTCATTGTCAGTTTTGAATCGTTGTTGCTGATTTGGAAATGCCGACGATGCACAGTTTTTTTTTTCCTGAACCCCATCTTCGTGCCGACT
>QVRM01004857.1:27500-29042 GCA_003439945.1 Dermanyssus gallinae
GCCGGGTTGGCGTGCCTGCCCCATACTGCGTTCATACGGCAACAGCAGACACCTAGTCTTTGACTGCCGACACGATATCTGTCTCGCACAAGTGTGTATGTGCCCCTCTCGCTGTATGACCACCGATGATGACCTAGGATGGCAACACAGAACAAACCGTCTTCCAACATAAACATTATAACGACAAAACAAAAAAACAACAACAACAACAACAACAACAACCACAACAACAACAACAAAAAACAACACAACAACAACAACAACAAACAACAACAAACAACAACAACAACACAACAACAACAGCAGAGCCAGCAGAAGCAAAGCAGCAACAGCAAACAAACAACAACGGCAACAACGACAACAACAACAAGCAGCGGCAGCAACAACAACAAAGTGATTGTTGACAACTTACGAAGTTAAGCGATATTATATTTTAAAAAAGTACATTTTCCTTTAAAAAAATAACATTTGTACTGCAGTTTCACAACTAAACCATGTTCTAAATATGAATCTAAATGATTTCAGTTTCATGGTTATATTGATATGGTCATGATAGTGTGTAAAGATCATTTCCATTTACGATCATAAGCAATTCAAATTGATGCCTGCGCGTACTAGTTTCGACTAGTACTCGAAGCGTGTGAAGTGCGTGCTTCGTGAGCCGAATCGATGACACGGATGCAAGCAAGGGGTAACACTACATTCTCAGTTTTTGGCTTACTAGCACTTTCATGTCGTTGGCTACTGTAGCCGCTCCTGTTACGCGTGGTGATAATAAAAATTACTATATTTCAACTAACAGAAACATCGCCACCGTCACCACCACCACCACCGTAATGATACGATCTATGTTAGCGAGCGACACAGTGAAGATGTGGTGCTATTGCTAAGGGCTATTTTCTTGAGGATCTCAAAGTTACCGTGACGGCACTTCGGAAGAATGTTAAAGGTTACGACGCCCATTCTGGAAGGATCTCTAATTCTTACCGACGACACGACAGAACAGATGGCGGAGGATGCGTCTCTTCCCGTCGGCGGCTGGTGGGAGGGGAAACTCAACGCAGCCAAGCGCTCAGGGACTGGCTTGCCAAACGCATTGTGTCCGAGTAGTCCGAGCACACCGGTGTCGTAAGGTTGTCGTAGGGGGTACGTCGAGGTAGTAGAAATAGTAGTAGTAGTAGCAGTAGTAGTAGTAGTAGTAGTAGCAGTAGTAGTAGTAAGTAGCAGTAGTAGTAGTAGTAGTAGTAGTAGCAGTAGTAGTAGTAGTAGTAGTAGTAGTAGTAGTGGAAGTACCATGCCGCCTCAAAATGTGTGGCCATCCGTCGCTTCTCGAGTCTATCACTTCAGCCGCCGTCTACCGTCATCCACAAATCGTCTCGTTATGGCGCGTATCATCTGCTGCTCGTACAGCAGCTGGAGCTCCTGTGCAGCAGCTGCAGCAGCTGCATCAGCTGTTTCTCTCCTGCGACATGCTCGAGTGTCCCGGCACAACATCCGTGCCCGTGGAAAATGATGTAATTATACGATATGTCCCGTTGCCGA
>QVRM01004858.1:0-7500 GCA_003439945.1 Dermanyssus gallinae
GCAGCAGCAACAGGCTGAAACCGCAGAGACTCATCTCCCTACCGGGACGGAACCAGTAACCAGTAACGGGAACCCACTGGCATCGTTGCCACCCAATACAACTCGACTACTAACTAATCAATAGCATCAGCAGCAGCATCCTCATCACCATATTCTTCTTTGTCTTCATCTTCATCATCATCACCACCACCACCACCACCAATATCCTTACCCTTGCTGTCAAGCTTCATCATCGCATCATGTCATACAGTCGCCGTCACTGGCGACAACAGACAGAAATCATTTCCTCATTCCAGCCGGCCCGGCCCGGCGTGCGGATGAGCAAACGGTCAAGGTCCCCCCTTCCCCCCCCCCCCCCCAACCCCATCGTCGTCGTCCGTCACAAGATGTCTCTGATGGACCAGAGACCTCTGGTTCGACCACTTAACGACGAAGTGGTGACACAATGTGAGCGTGACAAAGATGACAGCTTTGAACACTACTGGCGGCCACATTTGGCAACCCCCAATAACGTTCGTTCTAGCCGAACGACGTTGTTAGGGTTATTACGTGCCTGCCGGCAGCTCTCTGTCTCTCTCTCTTCTCAGCCCCTCCCCCCCGTCTCTCTCTCTCGATTTGTTTCTCGCCACTGTCAATGTGGACAGACGTTAGTGCGTATCAGGGGCGTATGCCTCCTGGTATGTTGATGTCGAAACACACTGAAACTGAAATGAGTAGACAACCGAGTTCTGTTGCTGTTATGAAGACCGATATTCGACTCACTGGAATAGCTGCATATGTGGTGTAGCATGTTTGAGACCGTGGTCGTGTGTGTGGGGGGGTGTGTGTTGTGTACTTGCGTAGGTAGCTTCTTTCAGCCCATTTTGCTGCTGCTGTTGTATTTGGTTGTTTATTTTATTCTTGTTTCGAGTCGAAGACAGGCTTTTTGTTTCACCCTGTCATTCGTTGGCGCTGGGGTGAACATTTGCTATCGCAATATGTCTAGGCTAGACCAGTGCCGTCATGAGTACTGGCGCTGCCGCTGCTGTGACGGTAATGGATAATAGTACAGCTCAATTCGCGTGAAAGGTGTGTTTGCTGCTGCTGCTGCTGTATGTTTCGTATATAGCCGGCCAGAAACAGACGATGGTTGTCGATAAACGAATACTATGCCCCCCCCCCCCGGCACGCATACGACACACGATGAGACGCTGGTATTGATTCTCAATACCTCAACCTGAGTTGTAGCGGCGTCTGCGCAGCGCGATGTTGTTAACTGGCGGCGCACTGATTGATGCCTATTGGTCGGATTCGGGCCGGCAGTGGAAAGATGGATGGGTGGATGGGTGGCTAGAACGAGAAGAGGAAACAAGGAAAAAGTTGTTCGAATTGCGTGACGCGTGCATCCAGGTGCATCTGAGGCCTCCGAGTTGCTAAGGAGGCCCCGAGCGCTTGCTTCGTTCTGAGGCAGGGAGGGCAGCAAGGACCACACACACGTCTTCTATTCAGTACGGCGACATTGCGGCGCCGCGAACCGCTGTGGCAGTGGCCTGTAGCGACGCTGGCAAACAAGGCCCCAACCAACCAACCAACAAGTTGCGGTTGTCAGAAAGTTTCGCGTAGGCACGCATGCATACGCGTATGTATGTTGCGTGTATGGCACGACCGCACGCCCGTCCAGCACACTAGCCGTCATATGCCTATGATAGAAAGTGCCTTCGAGCGGACATGGGCTATAAAGTCGCTCGCAAGCTAGTTTCCTACCTTTTTTTCGCTCACTCCGTCTTCTGTGTGTGCGTGCGTTACTTCCGGCCGCAGCACTTCGAATGTCACACCACGTCATGCCGTTCGACGCGTGGCGAAGAAGCCGGGATCACTGCGGGGGTTGCGGGGAGGGGGGGGTGCCATAGCCCGAGCTAGTTCCCGAGTCGTTCACGGCCCTGCCGCATGGTAGCGCATAGCGACAGACCAATATATAGAGCGTACGACGGGCCACAGCAAACCGCAGACCCGGTGACGACAGATAGATAGATAGATCAAGACAAGATGTCATCCAGAGCAGGTGGTCGTCCTCATCCAGGTGTTGATGATGATGATGATATGATGGCGATGGATGGCTGGATGCTGGAACGTGGCAATAAGCAACTGTTTGCCAATCACGCACAATTGACAGTTCCATTGTGGCGAGTTACTGGGCCTTTTTTCGTATGGGTATAGTCGTAATCACGATACGCAGTTTACGGTCAGAAACGCGGGAGAAAAGGAGAGAACAGTGGGCCTTCCGAGGTCGAACGCCCGCCTCTCCTGTTTGACTTGCGCGAGATCCGGCTGGACAACACGCGCTTCCTGCAACATTACTGACTGTCGACGTCGAGCGTGTCATCAATTGAATTTAGTCGATTTGTATTCGTCTTTGTTTTTCTACTAGTCCTTGATCTCCCTTTGCTTATCCCTCGTTTGTGAGATCTCCTTGAGATCCTCCTTATGCCCCTTCCGATAGAGTTGCTGGCCCATTATAGGCGCCGGGCAGGCCAAACTAGCCATCTCGACCTCGATCTTACGTTCCTCCCTCTTTAGACGGCGTCTCGCCTTCTCTCTACATTTACCGTTCTCTCTCATCTTATTCTACGTTTTTCACTCCCCCTCCCCTCCCCCCTCTTCTCTGTGTTTCGCTCTGGCCATCCCCGTGTTAGGAAACAAATGACTAATGATGGTACATCCGTATGAGCGGCCCAGCACCGGCAGACGGATCTGTCAGCGCCAGTATCATCAAATCAACTCAAGCCAAACGACAGGGGGCACGGGCCTTGCGCAGCTCAGCAGTGAGAGCTAGCTAGACGAACAAACGAACGACCGACCTCGCCGATCGGCAAACCTTGTTCGTTCTACGCACTCAATTCAATTTCAGGTGTAAATTTGATTAAGCATTTAGCGTCAGTTGCCGCTACCTACTACTGCGATGGCTACTGCGCTGCCGATACCGCTCCGACTTCGGAGAAGTCCTTGGACTTGTACTTCCGTCCTGCCGTTGGCAGTCTTCGCAAACGAACCTCTCCCCCCTCGGATAGATGCCAAATCGTATCAAACATACCTGCCTCGCGCACGCTTTTACGAGCTTTATGTTGCAATATTTTATAGCTGGGTGAGGCGCTTCACATCTTTCTCAGCCGGGAGAACCGAGAACGATCGGTTCATCTGGCTCAACGGACTCGACTTTTCGCTGTCTCCTCCGGCTCCACCCCGTCGAAACACGTTCAAATCGTTTGTATACAAGTGTAGATAGGTATCTTGTTGCCTAAAAGTGCAGTATTCGCTCGAAGCCGATGCACGGGCAACATTGGGTGGTCCAGGCTATGCATGATATTGGCATGCCGTCAACGCTGTCGGTTGTGTCGTCGCACGCTGTTGCAAAAAGACTGGTCCCGCTGCCACCAGCAGGACCAACCGGATGAACTCTGTCGCCACTTCATTCTTGCAACCATCATCGTTGCCATCGTCATCAGTGTCATCATCATCATCTCACGCGTGACCTTTACCGACCTTGTCATGTCTTGATCGTTTTCCTTATTGTTCGTCTCGTAGACCACCAGATCTGTTTCTCTACCTAACATGTCCCGCTGGGGTCCTAGAAGTTTCCTGATGAAGCCCCAGGACAGACATCGAACGGTCGAAGTATTGCGATGGTACATTGCCGGTACGTCCTGGCGGTATCGTTGTAGCAGTTGCCAGACAGACGCTTTGAAAATCGTTAGCAGTCTTACGTATATATATATATATATATATATATATATATATATATACATATATATAGACTTCCTCGTCATATATTGTGTTCAATGCGCTGTTGGCAACGGTGACACGGATTGGTGCGACACGCGGCGTGCTGCTGAGTCTGCTAATGGGCGGGAACACACAGACAGCACACGATGGGTGCTGCCTGTGTGAGTCTGAGACAAGGCGAGCCTCGGGCCCTTTTGCAAGACCCGGCCATAGAGGAGGAGAAAAGGCAGTCGAGGGGCGTCGATGTTGTCAGCGGCCACGGCAGCATCTTCGACGAAGCAACGGTTGCAACGGACAGCGGTTGCTGCTGCTGCCGTCCTTTGGGGCATCGGACCTCACTTACCCTGCCTCTCTTCTTGTCGTCTGTCTTTGACGATGTCCTTCTCCCCCGGCGGGGGGGGGGGTATGACCGGGGTATCGTCAAGGCGCAAGGTTGCTCGCATGTCGCCTTCCCCCCCTCTTTGCGTGTTTGATGCCGTTGTGTCGTTCGCCTTCTGCCCGCGTCATCTTTGTTGGTTTTGACGCGTCTGTCAGGCACAGACACCGCGGTAGTGGCAGCAGCGGCAATGGCAGCATCATGATCATTCACAGCAGTAGCAGTTGCAGCAGCACGAGATCGACAACGTGCATCCGATTAGCCCACACTTTGGTGAGTCAATCATAATTATCCGGCGGTAGGCAGGCAGGCCGGCATGTTGGCAGACAGACAGGCAGCAACTAATCTCCCCTACTTCGACTTCGACCCACGAGGGCCCGCGCGTCAGCCTAACTGTCGTCTGCAGATGGACAGCGGCGAAGACAAGAAGACAAAGGACAAGGGACAAGGGCAGACAACGGAAACGGGAGGAATTCTGACAGCGTCCACAACGGACTGTAGGGTGAATTCCGACGATATGTACTGGCTACTGGCTGGTTGTTATATATGCCGACAGTTGTGGTGGTAGGTGACGATGATGATCGTGTGTGGTGGTAGGTGGCGGCGCCGGTAGGGACAGCTGACTAGCCAGCTGATAGACGAGGTAAAAATTGAAAAAAAACACGCATTAGTCTGTTGCGGTACTTTGCGTTTTGTGCCTACGTTGTGTTCCTAGCTAAAGTTGTCGATCACAAATCTCGACGTAGATCTAGCCAGGGCTCTGGCTGAATCTAGCCAGGGCCCTAAATTTCTTTCAGCCGCCGCCTTTGCGTCGAGAGTTGTGTATGGGGGGTGTGGGGGGTGTGCGGGAAGGCAACGACACGCGGCGACGACGACGTATTCCTATGCGCGTAGGAATCTCTGCACCGCGAGCGAGCAGGATATATTTACATGTCGATGTTACAGCGCCGCGATACATCGCGACATACATATATGTATGTATGTGTGTACGGAACACACAGGAACATAACGGCGGCGGACGTGTAGCGTAGTCTGGCTGTTGGTGCTCTAGATACGGTAGTCCTCGATGCTGCCATCTGTTTCTGAAGAATTGCACAGTTTTCGTCTCTGTTCATAGCAGAAGAAAAAGAAGAATGAGAAAATAAGTAGAGGAGAAGTGGTACAACTGCTACTGGCTTCTGCTGCCGTTGCCGCTGCTGCTGCTGCCACATATATTACATCACAATTTAGTTGAAATCATTTCCAAACAGCCCCAGTCGGACCTCCCCGATATGTGCATGCGTGTGTATGTGACCGCCGAAACTGCATTAGGCGTAACTGATTCAATTGGCCAAGCAAGAGCCATGTGGGGGCGTGGCCTGAGTGTGCTAGTGCGTGATAGTTGCCTGGCTTGTGGTCCGCTCGACTGCAGGAACGCACACCTAGTTCTCGTTGTGCTCAAATCTCAGCAGTGGTAGGGTGCAGACATGTAACGTACATAGAAAAGAGACGACACACTTCGCTAGCGCACCGGGGCTCTGTGGTTGGCCGCGCACTGTCACAAATAGTTGTTGCTAAAAACCAGGCCCACATAAAAATGCCCACACATAAGCCTAAACCCACTCTACCCTGAAACGTGGAATAGCCTGAAAAGTCTTATGTAGGTCTGGGAATCCGGGAATCCGGAAATCATCGTTCTCTGGCCCTCTAAAGTACTACCACGATTACTAACTACTACTACTACTACTACTACTACTACTACAACCATCTCCACAACAACACACTGTCACCCACCACTATGATTTACTATGTGAACCAACGAACTTCAAGTGGCTGTCGACAGAGTGGACAACATCGTTCGTGAGAGCTTGTTGTAGAGCTAAACTAAACTAAAATCGGCAATTGGAAAACACTACATTTTGATCAAACAAAGGAAACAAGAAGCCACCATATAAAGAGAAAACAATACAGGCAAATGAGAATAAGAGCAAGAAAGCCACTAATACATACGACCCCACAACAACGAATGTCATCTGACGATGCGCCATTGGGCCATTCAGAATACGCGGGTTTGCGATCAGGCGATCGTCATAGACCAGGCGAGCGGCAAACCAAGCAACGAATAAAGCGGCCTAGCGACTGCTGCCTGAAGTTGGCCTGACGTTGTCCTTCGAGGTCCTTCGACTCCTCGTTCACCTCCTTTTCCTGTTCCGTTTCTATTTCTCTGCCTCCTATTCTCGTCTTGCTACTACTTCTCAGCTTTTCCGTCACATCAGCTCTATCGTCATATCGTCGTTTCGCGCACTGCAGTTCCGGCCGCAGGCGGTCCTCACGTCCCCCACGCGGGTCCATGACATAACGAAACTGGACTGGACGGGGGAGCGGGGGATTCGGTTTTGGGGCCGGGCGTAGTCCGACGACTACTATATGACTTTTTCTACTATTGCGACTTTTGCTGGGCCCAGCTGTGAGGAGCCAGCCCGAGAGGTATATAAGACTTCGTTGTGTGGCCCAACGACGGACAACTAACTGCAAGGCAGGGGGGGGGGAGGCGGGGCGTTCAACGGGCCCGAGAGGTCATTGTGCCTCTGCTGCCGGCCGCCGGAGGGGGTTGTTTGCGCTGCTTGTGAAACAGATCGACTCGAATAGCCCCAGCAGCAGCAGCAGCGAAGCACCCGCAGTAGCGGCACAAGGCCTACTTGGTCAAGCTGTGGTACTGCCAGACAAAGCGGCACAAGGCGTTGGGAACGCCGCGGCTGACCGCTCGTCCCTCTGTATGTTCCGTTTCTGCAGCTAGCATCACCGTTGTTGTTGCTGCTGCTTCCGTTGTTGTTGTTGTTGTGGTTGTTGTTGTTGTGGTTGTTGTTGTTGTTGTTGTTGTTGCTGCTGCTGTCGTTGTTGTTGTTCGTGTTGTTGTTGTTGTCGTTGCTGCTGTCGTTGTTGTTGTTGCTGTCGTCGTTGTTGTCGTTGTCGTTGTTACTGTCGTTGTTGTTGTTGTTGTTGCTGTCGTTGTTGTTGTTACTTTTGCTGTCGTTGTTGGTGGCTTCCCTGTCTGCCCCGTCTGTGTCGCCATCATCATTGTTGACTTCGTAGCCGTTGTCTTCGTCGTCCGTAGAGACAGACATAGGAGGTTGTTCCCTCCTGACATCCAGGATGATGATGATGATGATGATGATTATGGTAATGATGACGATGACTAAGACGACGACGACGACAACAACAACAAAAAACTCGACTAGCATCGGCTAATGTAGCGACGGTGGCGTATATCGGCTTGGAGACGTGTGTACGTCTCGGAACGCCGTATACCATACATGCATACATGCCATACGTTCAGACGTATTGTGTACGGCCAGACGGCTCAGGTGCGTATACGCGCATACGTA
>QVRM01004858.1:12500-48451 GCA_003439945.1 Dermanyssus gallinae
CACGCAGTATATACATATATATATATATATATATATATATATATATATATATGTATATATATATATATATATATATATATATACTATATACGAGATAGAGTAATATATATATATATATATATATACATATATATATATATATATATATATATATATATATATATGTATATATATATATATATATATATATATATACTATATACGAGATAGAGTAATATTCCCAGTGCACACGTTCTCAAGAGACAATTGTCGCTCCATCTGTATTCTTAATAAATCATGATGATACATATATATATACAATATACAAACATATATGTATATATATATATATACACATTCGGCTTTTACGGTACTTTTTTACTCTAGGTACGTTTCATGAAAGCCGAAACTTTCTCGGTGGTTATTAGTTAGACGAACATGCAAAAACGTCCAGAAATTGAAGCCCCCCTGCGGGACTTTTATTAGAGCTTTTGCAATATGTTGGCGGTCGGTAGCTTATCATCGTATGTGTATCTAATTAGGGTGATGACAAGGAAAATTCGCTCAGATCGGAGACCAGTCATTAGAAGCGAATGCCGCCGAAACCAAGGTTTTCATGAGACACGACAATGACGGTACTCGTTGGTGGCGGTAGAAGGTGTAATTTTGTAGACATATCGATCCCAAGTGTCGCCTATCCTACTGTTCCGTATCGGACAGGTCAAGCAGACTGAGCTTTGTGCTTCTTTCTCTTATCCAGGACATGACAGCAGGGGCTGTCACGTCTACAGCGGCCTAGTTGGCACATCTCGCAATAAGCTACCAGCGATCTCTTTCTTTCTCTCGCCGGCAATGCAGCTGTCCTTCCATTAGATGAAATCTACACTAGATTCAAAAAACGGAAACCTATATTTACCGTGATGATACCTTTGATTATGAACACTGAAAAAACCAGCCGTTTCCTATATATAAATATATATATATATATATATATATATATATAAATATGTATATATATATATATATATATATATCTATATATATATATGTATATGTATATATATACATATCTATATATATATATAAATATATATTATATATATGTATATATATATATATATATATATATATATATGTATATATATATATATATATAAATATAAGTATATATATATATATTGATATATACATACGTACATTTTTTGTAAAGGTAATATGTGTGGTTTAGAAAAATACGGCGAGCGCGAGCAAAGCTGGCGCGGCAGCAAATGCCGGTATGGCGCGAACGGTAACAACAACACAGCAGCAGCAATAACACCTGCAACAACAACAATAACACCAACAACAACAATAACACCAACAACAATAACAAAAGCAACAACAGCAACAATAACAACAACAACAACAACAACAACAACAATAACAGCAACAACAACAACAACAACAACAACAATAACAGCAACAACAACAGCAACAATAAAACCAACAACAATAACAAAAGCAACAACAGCTATGTGCCTGCCTGCGTGCCCACCTATATACTATGCACATGTATAAGATGTGAACACCTTGTGCCTCGAGCGGCCGCACTAATGCGAGCCGTTGCTTCCGGGCCAACATGTGTGGGCACCCACGACAGAGCAACACGCGCAGAGCTTCAGCGGCGGCGAACAGTGAACAACAGTCCAGGCATAAGAGTAGGCGCACGTTGCGGTGCTAGAATGCCGGCCCAGAACGACACAGGAGATAGCCAGCCCCCCCCCTCCCCCCTCGTTCTTGGGGGTGCAACGAGCGAACAAACCAACGGACGCGACCGAAGCCCGAAGGGAGGCGGAGGCGGGGGGCATAAGCCAACTCAGAACGCTGCCAATTGCGAACTGACCGGGATTGAGAACTTCCGCAAGAAACGCCTAGCCACCGACAGAGGCTGAAAGTGCCTAGATAGACATTGATGAGCGAGATAATCCGTAGAGAGAGAGAGAGAGAGAGAGAGAGAGAAAGAGAGGGAAGTATCTAAGCAACGGGGAAAAAGCGAGGCCACATACCCACTTCTTATGCAGGGGGACGGGGCGGGTGGTAAGCGTACATGAAGCATGAAACATGTTGCAGCTCACATAGGTAAAAAGTCACAGGGAGTTGATCTCGTTGTCGTCGTCGTCGTCGTCGCCTTGCCGTTGCCGTCGTTGACAAATGAGAGCTCCACGATAAAGCGTATCCTCTAACGTTACTTGTTCGGGGGGGCGCCGGCGCTGCTGCTGCTGCTGACGATGATGAAGGCGCTGCTGATGATGATGATGATAAAGGGGGTGCGCGCGGCTGGCAGAGTGGTGGCTGGCAGATAGATACAGAAGCCATATCTCTTCTCATCCTCTATGGGCCTTCTAGATCATATACGTGCGGCTGGACTACGTGCAACTAGTCCGCGTGTAGCAGCAGCAGGAGGAGGATAATGAGGAGGGGCTGGTAGGGCCAAGTAGGCCCAACGGTAACACGTCTCAAGAATAGATCTGATTCATTGGCTGGTGGCTAGATGCTGTCTGTAGCCAACTGTCACTGCGTGCCAGCCGCGATCAGTTTGCCGGCTGTCGTACGAACTGTATTTGTACCCGTTGGTCGGTCGGTCGGACGGACGGGTGGCCGGTTGATTGGTCAATCGGTTGATTGGTTGGTATGCGAGCGTGGCTGCGTGCATCATGTGTAGATGTAGGTTCGGACCGTTAAGTAGAAGAATAAGCGGTACGAGATGTGGGGACAAAATCGGCATTAGCGGAACAAGCAATCACAACAACAACAGCAGCATTAACAACAACAGCAGCAGCATTAACAACAACAACATTATCAACAACAACAATATCTTAATAATAATATGCATCGTCAACAACAACAATAGCGCAAACGATCTAAATAAGCTCATGTTGTTATTCAGTCTCTCTCTCACTCCCTCTCTCTTGTAAACTACTCGAACAAAAAGAAAACTGTCTCCCTTTCATACGCGCCCCTAAGCCAGTAAAAAGAATGTGCTTACGTTTGGACAAGCCGATAGACTCAGCCTTTGCCTTTGCCGGGTGCACTCTTCGAGGCAACGGCAGGTAGACAAAAGCGGGCATCGCTCGTGCAGAGAGAATCAGAGAGAGAGAGAGAGAAAGACACACACATACAAACAGCGAGCGCAAGAGGGCACCGCTGGAAAAGAATAGCCGACAACCGCTTCGCACGAACGATAGCGCTGTGTAATGGCCGCTGGAAATGAAAAAGAGAGATGATACAAGGATGGTCTAGCTTGGCTGAGCCACTCTGCAGCCTGCAGCAGTCAAATGTTAACCCAGCGGCGAGGCAGCACTAATCACAATGACAACAAAAACAGCAACAGCGGCTCATACTCATAGAGATCATCATCATCATCATCGTCTGGAGCATGATGACGAGAGAACGGTTTTGTCTACAACCCGTTCTGGTCATATGTAACGTATGTATATATATATATATATATATATATATATATATACACCTATGTGGACAGCGGTAGGGGTATATATATATATATATATATACACCTATGTGGACAGCGGTAGGGGCTAGCTAAGAATAGCAAGCAGTACGGCAGCAATACGCGTTGTAACCAGCAGACCTAGCGCGCGCCCGCGATCGTCGACGCCTCATCCAGACAACCCCCCAAACCCCCCGCAAATGGTAGAGTGGCGGTAGAGCTGGCGGTAGCAGAAGCAGAGATAAATCGCAGCAGCAGAAAAAGTAAGGGGTGCACGCAGGTAGTAGATGCGAGGAGTAATGTGGAGGAGGCAGGACGCAGGGCCATAATTAGTAGTATCTGCAGCCCGATAGATCACCACCGGCCGCCACGATAGCTGGATTGCTGTATGAATACCACCTGAGGACGGGACGGCCATCTTTCTTTGCTATCATCCCTTCTAAACTATACTACTCAAATCCTGCGTCGGACAGCCCGGCCGGCGGCTCGGGGCAATTTGCATTTTGTCGTGCCGGCTTGCACGCCGGTAGTTCAGCCGGTACCAGGCCGGCCCTCCGTGATCACCGAATGCGCTGTGACGTCCAGGAGAAGGTTTTGCCTTTGCACTGTGACCTCCAGGAGAAGGTTTTGCCATCTCGGCAGGGCTGAGACCTGCGACTCTCCTGGCAAACTGGGCACGATGGGGCATTTTCTTTTTGAACGAAGCCAGAGGCGAACTCGACGAAGGCGTACGACTGCATGCAAAGGCAAAGTACAATACGCGGTCACCAAACTGAATTCAAGAGCAGCGCCTTCGTCGTCGTCGTCCAGCCTTCAGAGCCTTCCCAAGGGGACGATTAAAAACGGCGGCTTCGTACGGTCGGGAGCCTTTTCAGAGGACGCTACACATACACGTCGCTGAAATCTTCCGCCGTGCGTAGCTGTCGTAAGCCGTTCATACGATACGATACGACATGCAGTCGATTGCAACAGACGTCCCTCGGTAGGACGTCTGTTTGTTGGCCAGCGGCCCAGTGATACAATATAATAAGGGTCAATTTGTGCGACCGCGGCGGCGCCGCATTGAAGATAAAAGGCAATGCATCTATTTGCTAGGCGAGGCCATGGTCTCTGCTGGTTGGCTCACCGGTGTTCTTTAGTGTGTTGTTTGAAGGTCGTCGATGGGGCGCGCGCTACAACGCTAGCGCACTCGCTCTCGTAGAACAACAAGCATGGCAGGGCTTGCTGCACAGAATACTTGGTGGCCGCGGTTAGTAGTTGCAAGCCGAGCGCACAAAATAGTTATAGTTGAGCAGTAGTAACAACGAGAGTATTTGTTGTGTGTCGTATAAGAATTGAATCCGAAAAACACGCCCGATCTATAGAAACGGATGGATTATGGCAATAGAAACGGCTGGATCATGACGATAGGCACGGCTGGATCATGACTATAGAAACGGATGGATCGTGTCTCTGGCCAGGGTGTCCCCGTGCCAACACTTGTTCATCTCTGTCAGCGAGAGCTCTCGCGGACCGGTCTCTACGCAGCGCAGTCTGTTGGATGAGCACAATTTTGTGTGCCACGCGTTGGCCTGACATGGCGGCATATAAAACGAATCCTGATTTCATGGGAAAAGTCATTATTGTTTGCTCCTTGCAGCAGGAGAGCGTTGCTCCCATTCTAGGACGTTTCTCGACGACGGCGGTCTTCATATTGGTTTCTTTATTTTGCCGTTTTTTTTCCGGTATTTCCTCGAACAGCGTACAGTGGCCTGCGTATAGTGGCCTGCGCAAGACAGAGTGTTTGCCGCTTTCCTCTGAACTTGCATTCATTAAAATAAATCTCGAAACTAAACTTCTCGAACCTGCAGAGACCTTTGTTCTCTCGCAGTGTAAACGAATAGTGAATAATAGCCAAAGTGAATGACGTCCTTCTAATGCTTAAGCTTGTTTTTTTTTTGCCGCGACTACGTCTACTACAACATTAACACCGCTGGCCTTTTCCATCTGTAAATCGATAATAAAATTCCTATACGAATGTCACCGCTATCATTCTCAAACACACACACACACCCTATTTGTCTCGCACCTTGAAAAGCACAATTAAAGCAAAACCAGTACCCAGTATTTGTTCGAGTTAATCAGTTCGGTTGTCAATGCAATAAGAATCCTGTTGAAGCACCAATTGATATCTACCCTAAGACACGTGGGACGCAATCATACATCGTAGGGTGCAGGCACATTCAGCACACACCCAGAGTTCCTCAGAACGGAGCTCAATGAACGTCAGCACATACAGTAGTTTGAATAACACCTTGATTCCTGTTATCGGCACGTGGTGATAGGTGGGTGACCTTCAGCTGTGCGCTTCGAGCATCGGACAGGCGCCCAATTACTTCACTACGGGACCACGAGCAACAAATCAGACAACGAAGGACGAATGCCTTTATTCCTGCCTACTGTTTGCCGCTGCCCTCCCGTCTTCCTTCGCCCCGATCACCACCACTCCAACTATCACTACTGCTATTACTACTGGAACGAACAAAGAGTATTCTAATTAGCCTATGGTGAGCACCGGTTACTGCGGACCCCCGGATGCTTGGAGCGGCGGGGGAGAGTCGACTGCCGTCCCGTGGTAGGAGATAACGTCCAAGGATGCCCTTTAGTTGTCGTTTGTCTAAGATTGATAGGACACGTATTGATTGATTGGCCTTAGCGCATAGCGGAGCTCCCGTACTAAAGCAAAACTGGACCACTCAAATGGACTGGATATCAAAAGCTCTTCTACAGCCAGCTATTACCGGTAGCATACACCTCTAGCCAGCAGCAACATTGGCTTTACGTTTGAGCCGATGACTGCCGGATGCGCGGCTAAGCATGCGAGTTGTCATCTGTTTATGTGGCAGAGGTAACAACTATTTGAAGGACAAGGTGAAGTCAGTCGATTTATCGTACTCACGAACCGTCGAGCAAACCAACACAGGGACCAGATGCTTAAAAGCCAGAAAACCAGAGAGAGAGAGAGACAGAGGATAACAGGCTCAGATACGACTAGATTACTACATATTGTAGACAAAATAGATTGGTTTATGCTAAGGGATCACGAAAACAAGCTAGTTAATCGAGTAAGATGAGGGGACCTGTTGTGTTATAAATAATTTTTGTTATTAATCGGCGATATATCGATTTGCGTGAACCAATGGTGAGCATATCGGCGGCAATAATGTTAGATTTTTTTTTACATTTTTGTTGCGCCGATAATAAAAATAATACTTAAGAAATATAAACTGCGCGCAGCTTTATTAGGGATTCCCATCAGGTGCAGCCCTGGATGACTAAACGAAACGGACAATTGCGGCTCCGGCTAAAGTCACCCGCGAAGCTCACTATAGGAGGCTCTCTTGACTGATCTCATAAACCTACTCATTTGAGTGCGTGGGCGATCTTAAAACTTGAGGATCCGCTAGGGCATTGCTGCTGCTGCTACCGTCGTAGAATGAGTCTAATTTTGTTGTAAAATCAGCGAACTCGGATATGGTCTCTTGGGAGCGGATATAACGATATGCCGGTTTTACGTGGGCTGTGCGGTCAAATGAAGTAGTACATGTCGAACGACAGAGTTCGACGTATACATATATTTGAAATACCTGGGCAAAGTTAAGGGTTAAAATGTTCCTCCTTGAATTATTAACGGGAAGTGGGCGGCACTCTACATGCCTAGAGACATTCGCACTTATAACTAGACACTAACTGCTGTTAAAAACGGCAAACTTTTGGGCAGAGTTGAACAAAGTTCAACTGCCGCATACCAAAATGCATGTGAATGATGTAGAATATGCCCGACCTGACTTCGTACAAAATGGGAGCGAATTTTTCTAAAGCTACATGAAGTAACCTACGTGCACGCATATATATATATATATATATATATATATAAATATATATATATATATATATATATATATATATTGATAGCTGTTATGTTATCGACTACTTTCTATCTATGAAAGAGTAGATTTAACGCAGGAATATCCTGTTGTTTATTCGAAGGATAACCGAGCAAGGCAATTGTATGATTTTTACCATTCGGTTAGCCTGCTGTCCTCCTTATAAATGATTACGCTGATGATTATACTTACAATACACTGCTTACAATGCTGACGGCTTTCTGTCTGCTTCGTCACATGCTCTTCGGCAATGTTAGACGAGTTCCTATTTGATCGAGTTATTGTGCAACACGTACAGCAAGCTTCGAGCGTCACGAAGACAATACAGTACACCTATAGAGAAAGCTGGCAGGGCTCAGACAGAACAGCGACATGCAGGGTACAGGTGGTGGTGTTATTGTTATTGTTGTTGCTGGTGCTGCCTTGCTCCGATTGTTGCTGCGACCAATAGAGGCGACGAGGACGACGTTCTGATCTGTTTCGGTAGCGGTCGACGACATCAGAAGAACATGGCGAGGGGTGAAGGGAAGGAATCCTAGAGGAAAGCGGCGAAGGCTATCGATCCGTTTCTCGAACGATTGAAGCCCGAACGGCTGGCTGGCTGTCTCGGTTTTGCTGCTGAGGAGAATTACCTCAATAAAATTTTCAATTACCTTTCTCCTCTGATGCAGTTTCCGTTTCCAGGGTACATCTTCGTGCGCCCATGTTTCCGCCCCGCCCCGACAGCTTCTCTCCTTCGTTGTTCGTTATATATCTATCTAAATGTATTTCTTTCTCGCCCGCCCCCCCCCTCCTCAAGATTTGCCTTTGATCCATCCAGCCTTCTTTGGTAGTGAACCATCATTATTCGGTCGATTTTTACAGGCTGACGGCTAGACCGAAACAAGCCTACCATGGCATAAAAAGCGGCTTACCCTACTTGATAACACCTGCGGACATCTTTGGATAGCAGCATGAGAGCGGGCAGGCACTGCGCATCGTGTGCGCCCGACGCGCACGCCGATTCTGTGTCTTGTCCCACACAGCTCACAATGGTCGAACACTCGACCACGTTCCCATGTAGGACAGCGATGCATGCGATGGTGGTCTGATTGTGGCCATACTTGCAGTTGCAAAACCTAGGCACCTCTAGGCCATATGCGAGCAACGCCAAGGCGACATATTCATAGGTGAGTACAATTAACTATGTAGCCCAACCAACCACACACAGAGGAGTTTTAAAAAACACAGAGGCAATACGATAGATGATGGGTCGTAGCAAGACTAGGCTGCTAATAGACCTTGGCAGCTTCAGCTTTATAGAAGCCCTTTCTAATTTTGCCAGGGGATCGAAGCTCGTGTCAAATTATCCGTGTTGGCGGTAATGACCTCAGGAATCGCTTTTCCGGCAAGATGGTGCATAATTTCACTTTTAGATGTCTTTACAAAACTTTAGAGTATAAAGGCTCATTGCGTTGAAGAATCTCAGTGGCCTTTAGTTGCAAGGTGGGCGCTTTTCATCATCACAAGTCAGTAAGTCTCTTACGCATGTTAACTCCGGCGGATTTGGTTGCGTCGCGTGGCATAGTGAGATGATTTAGATGTTGTTCGAGTGGCGCTTCGACAATATTATGCAAAGCCTGACACATAAAAACACAGACAAGGTGCTTGTCAATTTAAGGCTGTCGTAAAGGCTGCCGCCGATCACGCCTTAGTCAGGATCTACGTCAATCTCCGGGGGAAATGTCTAGTCAGGGATCGCAAAATTGTTTGAATGATCGCTAGGCCGCCGTGCGAGCGAGCGAGCGAGCGAGCGGGTGCCGTGAGTGCCCCATGAGGAGGTCGAAGGGGCGATGAAGACCCGATGAAGGGATCAAATCTAAACGCGCAAGGTATAAAGAAGGATTGAAAGAAGGATTTAGATATGATTGATTGGACGAAACACTAAAACTTACGGCTAGCCGAGTGGGTGCAGCCGCTTTTCGTGCAGATGCTGTTGCTGTCATGTGTTCGACGACGACGACGACGATGATCCACTATGGATATATGGCTCTTTGCTGCTGCTGCTATTGGCGCTTGCAACAGGTGGCGCCCTGATCGGTTGCCCAAAGCCTTCTTCTATCGGCGCTGCCATTGGATGTGTCTACTTTTCCATGCGCTAAACTATTCTAGCTGCTGTTCTGTTGAACCCCCCCTGATCTCTCTCTCCCGCTCTGGGAAGGTCTCTCTCTCTCCCGCTCTGGGAAGGCCTCTCTCTGTCTCCCGCTCTGGGAAGGCCCCTCTCTCTCTCTCCTGCTCTGGGAAGGCCTCTCTCTCTCCCCCGCTCTGGGAAGGCCTCTCTCTCTTCCTCTCCTGCTCCCGGTCTGGGAGGGCCTAGGGCATGCGTTTGCCGTGTAGCTCGCCCGCTTGGGCTCGCCAGGCGATCGGCGGGTGCCCGCCTTCAGCCGTACAGCTGCTACAGTTGCTTTTCATAGAGGCTACGAGCGCCTCGCCTTTCCGGTACAGTGGACAGCATATTGCCGGCGGTACAGAAGACCTCACTCAGCAGGCAGCAGCAGCGTGCGCGCCTCGCGTCGCAGAGCTAGCTGGTGTGGAAGGAAAAGACGGGCATTCCTGCTCTGATAGTAGTGGTTAGGCTGCTTGCGGGCCCTGACCCGTGCTGGCCGTTTGCCCCTAGATAGCTGACCGTAGCTAACCCTAATGCAAGGGCCCATCGAGAGAAGCGACGGAAGCGGCGAAAAATGCCTCGCTTGTCGTCAGAAACGACGACGTTGTCGTCGTATGCAGGAAGCCGGAAAACGCCGCATTGGGTTGAGGCTTGTCTGCTTGTTAGTCGACGCATCGTATGATCGAGCCTTGTTTCCCCAGGCACGCATTGTTGCTACTGTTTACGCCGACCGCTTCCAGAAACGTTCTATATAGTATGTTCCTCATGTTTGGGCGCTTTGGCCTATGTCTCTCACTCTCTATCTCCCTCTCGTTTTCTCTCTCTCTCTTTCTTTTTTTTTACCCTAGATAGATAGGCATCGTTATGTGTCATCACTCCACGACATAATCTCTGTCACGTATACGCGCGTCGACGGCCGGGCGATGCCGGTCGTCAGAACCGTTGTAGATGCAGGTTGACTGACCACCAAGCTGTCATCAATGGTACTTGGTACGCACCACCATACCACTTACTTGACTACTGTCAAAAAATAAATGCATGGTTATTCGGTCCGACTGGCCAGATAATGATCGATAAAGGGCAGCGTTTCGTGACACAGAACTAACTGTTCGAGCACCGTGGCATGGCGCCGTGATCGTTGTCATCGTGGATTGGCATCTGGAGATTTGCTCCTATGTATGTCGATCAGGCGTGCGTGCACGTAAGGGCTAAGGGCAGAGCGTATTAACGCAACAGCAGAAGATAGCGCGCCCTCAATGGCAATTGCAATGTCACCGAGGCGCATCGTCACGCAGAAGAAAGGGTCGTCTCTCGTTGTCGTCGTCTCTGGCCTGACCCACGGTGATGGCACGAAGACGACGACGACAGAGAAGAAGCGAAGAATAAACACCGTATAAGAGACGAGCGTGCCACTTAGCCATGGGCTGGCTTCGTCACGCGACACGGCGGCAAACGTTAGCGGCCCCATGATGAGACAGGCCACCGTGTGAATAATAGGGGGTGCGCGTGTGATTGGTGGCCCCCACTGCAGAAAGATTGAATCGCACGCTAAGGAGTTGTCTCTCTATCTCCTCCCTTCTCTCTCGGTTTATATATATATATATATCAAGATGGCTTAGTGGCAAAGCTTTTGCCTTGCATTCGTAAAGACTGGGTTCGACACCCAGACCCGCCACCCTTAAATTGGTTTGCATGGTTTCCAATTTAGACAAGGTAAATAACAGAGTGGATTAAAAATTAGCCTTGACATAAAAAAAAAGCCCGTACAAAAGCAATAGCCTTACAGATAATCTTAAAAAAAAAAAAAACAAAAAAAAAAAATATATATATATATATACATACTATAAGTATACTTTTAATAAGTACTTTTACTTATGTATATATAAGTTTTATACACAAGTAAACATTTGCAGTTCTCAGTGACTCCTCGGCACGACTGTAGCCAAAATGTTTGCGGCTCTTGTCAGGAGGGTCTTGGTATAAATGAACTCACACTTCTCCCTATATTTGGCTGGTAGAGAATTACTACGTTGGCGACAATTTTTAGCCAAGCCATACCGTGCTTATACTAGGAGTACATGGGCTTTTTCTAGCCGAAGAATGTAGCAGCAGGACATAATGCTCAACCAGATTCACAATGAAGGAAAAAGAAAAGACCCGAGCAGGAGTCAATGCTGTGCATGACAACTGTGTTTTAAGCATGGCTCTACTTAGTCTCCCAAACCACTGCTCATATATATATATATATATATACATGCAGGGTCTTTTCGAAATGGTAGTAAACTCAGACTGGGTTCTTTACATGTGTGCTCTTCAAAGATGAAGCTTTTTGTACACAAAGGCGCATATTTATTGTACACAATTTTAATTAGTGGGCCAACTACAACCAGCATATGACCTACGCGCACGAACACTAAGATCACTTCTTCGTGATCGTTTGTGCTGGTATAGTGAACAACTACTTTATAGGCCCTCATAAACTTCTTGAAAAGTTAAATAAAATAACGTGCCACATATTTCTAGTACTATTATACTTATTATTGCAGTTAGTAGTACTTATTATTGCAGTTGCCGGAGAGCGAACTAGTCTGTTGCCATATCTGCTCGACAATGGTCGTATCACAACAAGCGTGCATACGGTACGCTTCATTTTCATGCACTGACTTTAGATATTTTGCGCTACCTGGTGGTTTGTCGAATACTGAGTATGTGAGTGCTTATCGACAGAGTCCGGGCGACTCCGGCCAGCAAAGGTAACTTGGCCCACTATTGCTCTGGTGCGAACGGTTCGATTTGGACTGAGGTGAGACTGACTTGGACTCTGGGGTGGGTGAGAGACAGTCTTGGAAAGTCTTGATAACAACGTTAGGTAGCTGCTGGGTGCCCATTAGCTGTGGCGGGCCAAATCACGAACCCATACGAAACGTGAAGCTGCCTCATAGACGACTCACACTAAGTATCGGCCTACCTACATATTTCTCTGCGCGCCCATATTTAGTCAGACAATTCGCCTTGCTTACTGCTTCTGAAAAGCGCCTTAAGCGCGGCAATAATGGTTATTCTTGGTCAACGATTCATTCCTGATTCCTGGTTAACAGGTTAATGACTGGGCTATTTGGGGTCAGTTCCCTCAAGAGCTATAGTGCCCGCTAGGATCCGGTCGCTTGTAACGGGATCATTAAATGATTACATAGACACCTGAGCAAACGGTTCAGCAGGTGTGTATGGTGTTGCTCACCAGCAGAGATAGAAAATTAATAAGACCTTGTCGTATCTTACCGATAAGATCAGTGAGTGGAATGAGTTGCGTCGATGGAAGGTGAAGTATCGGAAGCGGACATATGGCCCTTTCCCCCACCAGTGCTCTGGCACGATTATAAGCGATCGACACCGACAAAACATCGAAAGGAGAGACATAGCTCGCTGCAGCAGAGGGACAGAAAAAGTTCCGCCTAGAAAGATGTAGTACATCGGCCTATAGTAATAGTTCTCTCTTTTTCTTGCTTTGCATTTATCGATCGATTAATTTGGGAAGGTTAAGGACGTTTTCTGCGAAACATCTATGAACGTCGCTTTTGCCATTTGTCGGTTTGGTGAGGCAAACCTAACTATCTGTTCCACAAAACAAGGTTTGGCCTTAAAAAGCCTTCTTTATTTAGTGTGTGCAGTTTTTTTTGCTTAAAGCTACTTGTGAGAGTGAGCTGAGTACATTTATTCAACAATCCTATATATAGTATTCTGAGTAAATTTTGCCCAACACCATGTATCTGGGAAAATTATCGTTGAGTTCCGTGCGATTCCTGCAGCCAGCTCTCTATCGAATGTTAATGGTTGTCGACGGGGGTTAAGGAAATTACTAGAGCATTACATTTCTTATATATATATAGCTCGCCATAATATTCCCTTATTATTCATCCCTTTATAAATCTTCATAAATGCATGCACACTTTTAAATTAATTCTCTCTTTTTTAGGCTGGACAGCAGCTACGCTAGTAACGCCCGCTGGGCCGACGACGGGATAATCACAATCCATCTAAAGTTTAAGACATAGCGAGCCACTAGGCAGTGGCTACTTTCACCCTGCTCGCAAGTGACATGCTAACCATGAGGGCTGTAGAATAGCGAATAAGGATTTATGTTATTACGTACGTACGTATAAACTGTTCTAAACTATATATATATATATATATATATATATATATATATATATATATATATATACACATACATATACACTTGTAGCTAAATATGTATATACTGTTAGTATTTATACATATATTAGATCATAAATTAATAAGATAAAGCGATTATTGCATTGACATGTGGAGTAAAAACAAAGATCTGAACAAACAAGCTTTGGATTTGGGTCAAATAGACGAACGATGCATCGTGGCCGCTTCATCAGCAGGCGTATCACTCGTGTCCAGGGTAGAATCCTAATGCCAATAGAGCAATCGGCAGAACAGCAAGTCGAGTTAAATCGTACTCCCAACGAATAGGCCCGAAAAATCTGGTCGATATCATCCGGGTGCGGCCGGGCTGGACGAACGGATCTGTTGTAAGGCGATTGGAATAGCAGCAGAAGCAGCAACAACAGCAACAACAACAACAACAACAACAACAACAACAACAACAACAACAGCAGCAACAACAGCAGCAGCAACAACAACAACAACAGCAACAACGACAGCGACGAAAATAATAACAACAACAACAAACACAGCAGTAGCAACGACTCACATTTTTACCAAAAGTATAATACGATAACGCCTGCCCACTACTCAATCACTCAGAGACGTATCTGTTTTCGACATCGGATTGTTGAAACGGTAAAAGGTATTGTAGCTAGCTGTTGGAATGCGTTTTTGGTCGGAAACAGGTGCTAGGTACTGCGACCAGTCAGCCAGGCCGACATGTATATGTGAAGAAAATGGATATGCCAAACTTTGGCTGCGCCGGCAGGCTATGGCCGTTTCCTGGTTGGTCTTGTTCTCGATAGCTAAACTCTCGCAGCATGAAGGTTGCGCACGAAACGTGCGTGTCGCGTAGCACGGTCGTGTGCTAGAGGGAGGGAGGCGGGCAGCCCCCAAGCGAGCGTCCGGGGACGCCGGGAAGTTGGTGGGGGTGGGGGGGAGGGGGCGTGAATCGCCACCCATATTGCCCATATTTATGGGGTGGCTGACGCTAGCACGAGAAGGGCGAGCAACGGCGAAGTCCTGTAGTGCGGCAGTTCAGCGTAGCGACTGCATCTACTGGGCGCGCTGGTTTTGTTGCGCCCGCGGTCTTTGTTGCTTGCCCGCGGAGTTTGTGGTTACGGCCGTAGAGGTAGAGAGAAAGAGAGGAGAGAGAGAGGGGGGATAGAAAAATCGTTTGTTTCCTACCCCAGTCTATCAGGGGATGGCACACGCACTCGTCGGCCCAAGAGTCTGCCAGTAAACGTCAACGTCAAACCGGACTGTAGACTCTGAGAGGATTCTGAGAGGCGCGCGCGAAAAGATCCGGCAGCCTGCGGAGAGACCTGATGCCGGCCGAACGATCCGAAGCCTGCGGGACGATCTGCTGGCTGGCCCGCGTAAGAACCTAATGCGGGCGGAACGATCTGAGGGGGCTGCGGGAAGACCCCCAATATCGCCTCTGGCGGATCGACAAGTCCGAGAAGCACGGAAGAAAGAAAAATCGAAGCAAATGAGCGAAGGAGAGAGAAACGTGAATACTCTGCGACGACAACAACAGCAGCAACAACAACAACAATGACAACGACAATACCAACAACGACGACAACGACGACAACAACAACAACAACGATGGCGACGAGGAAGACATTCAAGCAGCAGCAGCATCGGCCGCTTAAACGAGTAGGCAGACAGACTATTGGCCTACCGCAGCTGGGGCAGTAGCCCTGTTCGCTTGTCCCGCCCCCCTCCGCTTCGAAAGCCGCCCAGGTGGAAGTCTGGTAGCGGCTGGACGAAGCAGCGACCTTGCAAAACCTGGCTACTGCGCACCTACGTAGTACCAGCCAAAATAGTTGTAGACGTGCGGGCGTACGAGTAATAGCAGCGACGACAATAATAATAATAATAATAATAATAATAACAATAGCATACATAGGGATAGCAATAGCAGGCGGCAATCGCCACTGTTCGTCCGCCGACCAGTCTCTACAGTGTGTCCCTGTGGAGCATCGGAATAACGTGGTGATGGGGTGGTGGTCATGGCCATTTTGTCCCCAGCGAACAGGCCTCAGCCTGCACTGCCTCTACCGCCCCCCCCCCCACACCTCTTTTTGCCTGTGACAGTTCCGTCTACCTTCTGCTCGACGGCCAAACGAGACCGACCGTGAAACACACGCCACAGCAAGATAGTGCTAACGAGAACCTAGCGCAGTGCGACACACCGTAGACAAACATACACGCACAAACATTCACACATCTGGTTGAAAGCCTAGACTAACGAAAGCTAGGGCTGTATATACGCGTCACCCAGAGATAGTAGCATATATAACTGTACTGGTCTTAATGTTTCTTATATATATATATATATATATATATATACATATATACATATATATATACAATATTCGGTTTATTTTGCATTTTTCTGTTCTTCTACCAAAAACAATTGAGCAAATGGGACGGCGATGTTAAGTCATAAAGACTTGATGAGATTGTTGCTTTCGCAATCAGCAAGTTAACTAACTTCGACTGGGCTCGGGTTAGAATTAACACTACTTCTGACAATTGGAGATTAATTCAGTTTATAGGATCTCCATATAATAGAGTTGTGTCCGATATTGATATATCCTTATAAAATGATAAAAACGATTTTTTTTGCTTCGAAGATAGATACAAAACGTAGTTACACGAAAATGCTAACTGACATCAAGGTGTATGCTTAGCATTAGCAAACATGTGCTAGTGCTAAACAGTTTTTTCTTAAAGATCTGGAAGATATTCCTGAAGAACCGCTTAAAGATAAACGAAATGACCTCAACAGATATCTAGCAGGGATTGGAATTGAGATTGCGAAATCTGCAGAGTCCAGTAGTAAAACACTTCTAACAGATCTTAAAGGCCCAAACAAACAGAATAATCCTCAAAACGCCATTCTCAACTTAAGTGCTGCAAGCTAAAAGACTTCTTCTAAAAGGCTCGGTAACTAAGGGAACTGATAAGATTTCTACGCAGCTGGTAAAATAAAATGTATATGTTCTGGCACTATTGTTAAAACATCTTTACAAATCATGCCTACAAACTGGAACTTTCCTCGCAATATTTAAATCATCTTTAGTTATGCTGCTTCATAAAGGGGGTAAGGTTTGCCTTGATAACATTAGGCGTATCTCTTCTACGACTGTGTTTGGCAAAATTCTTAATAAAATCTTAGATTATCAACTAGTTGATTTCATTGAAACAAACGATATTATCTGTCCGGGACATTTCGAATTTTGCAAAGGGGCGAAGTACTGAATATGCAATGATTGAAGTTCGAAACTTCATTGGGGCAATGATAGAGAAAAAAACAAGTTTGTCTGGCCATTCTTGATTTACAGAAAGCATTCAGTTGTGTAGATTGGATACGATTAGTAAATAAATTGAAGGCTTTGGGGCTATGCAAGACAAAATACGAGATACATAAGTTTATGTTGAGTAACAATCATAATGGCTATGCATTGTTTTTGATGAAATCGTTTTAAAGGAAGAGAGTTGACGATATTTATCTCATCTTAAGTATTACGTGGCGGATGCCATTTGTGAGTTTGCGAGGTGTTACACCATCCGCACGATATTATACGAAAAACGATCAGAAAGTTCTTGTGATCTGTCCTTAGTCTAGGTAACTAGACGACCACGAAAGTTACCATGAAGTTTACGCGTTGATACGTTAATAAGAATGGAATGAATGTATTAGCAATTTCCATAAAACTAAACGTTGCGTGACCCGTTGGCAGCTTTTCCTCGTACACGCGAACTTAACTTTAGTTTTCGAACGCCTCGTTAGCAAAGCAACTGTGCTTTCAAGACGAGCTGACCTTCTCCGATTCGGTTCGTCCAATCGAGTTTGCGATTCTTCGTAGGCCCAAGGCTTCCAACAATCGCAGGTGCATCGTACCGTGCCGCTTCGAATCGACTAATTAGAGCAGGAATAATCAAGAAAGTGAAGTTTGCCTACAGGTGGTGCAAGTATATATATAAGGTGGAAGCTAGGTTCGAGACAACGGGGCACTACGGGGGTGTTCCCGGTGGAGTAGCTGGTGCCACTGTTCAGAGTGGTAGAAGGCCCTTCGTACCCCCCCGATATCGTCGTAAGCCACGATAGCTTACGACGCGAACAGAATATCTGCAACGCTGTGACGCAAGACGCTCGAGTCGCTTCGTGTTCGCGCACCTCAGCGGCGTCGACTCGTCCGATCAGTAAATTCACGACGATCGCGCTCGGCCCGCGTGCGGATGTTAACGAGCCAAGTGCCGCAGCGGGCCCTTTCCGTCCTTGGCGCACGGCTTGTCTGACTAAATTATGGCAAAGCGACTGGGCGATAACTCGACGTTATTCGCTCAAGCAAGCGGTTCGTGGAGGCGCTCAATACCTCGCCTCGTCAGAAGGCCACCGCCGTTAAAGTACAGACCGCCTGTTACATTCGTTCTACGTTGTTGTTGTTGTCGTCGTCGTCGTCGTTATCGTTATCGTCGCCTGGCATGAAATCGGCCCTGTTCCTTATGGCTCGACGTCGTGCCGAAAGGAAGAGAAAGAACTGCAGTTTGCCCTGTTGTTGTGGTACACTGCCTACTTCTCTGTAAGTTACTTTCTTGATCTGTGCTTCCTTTGTGTGGCTTGCCTGGATCGCCGGATCCGTTCGATGGCCCATACCGCTAGCATCGCTGCGGCACATACTGTTACGGCGCTTAGGTTGCGAAGTCAGTCAACAGTTGCCTGTCCTGCAATATGTGTGCAACCTGTGTGCTTGCTACAATACGGCATTCAAGCCTCAGCTTCTGCGAGGAGGTCGAACCATAGATTTTGCAACGTCGTCGAACATCGTCATAGCAGCCCAAACACAGGAACGCGCTGGACGGTGGCAGGTCTCTCTTCTATGACGCAGGTGGCGCATGATTGCAATGTAATGTCCAGTGGATAGTGGATACAGTGGCTGGCTAATGTTGAAGGTAGCAATAACAGCGGCTGACCTAACAACGGCGCCCGAGAAGAAGAATCAATCGCGCAAGTCTACCCACGCACACAAATAACGCCGACTGCGAAAGGCTAGGGCGCAAACTTCTGATTGTACATGTAGCGGTTGGCAAAACCTAATATCTTTCTTCTTGTGCCTGTGAGTAAGTGTTTCCTAACTTTTCTTCAATTTACAAAACATCAACCAAAGTACGAGTATACTGGCGGCGCCGCTACGAGAGCGGGGAGACACTGCTGGAAGTTCCATGCTTAAAGTTTGTTTTCTTTATCCAGGTAACACTATGTTTGCCTGTATGTTTGTTACCTATCCCTAACTTTGTACGCGTCACTGTTATGGCGCTATCATTGTCATATTATGTGATCAGCTCTGTTCTTGTTAGTCTAGTAGGCGTTGTTTTACACGTCACGAAGCTGCAGTGCACGTGGAGGAAGATCGTCGACGACTGCTAATTACGCACCTTTTCGAGCAATTTAGCCGTTGAGTGCAATGATTGAGCACTACTTCGACAGGGGACGTCCCAATAGTGCGACAGAGCTTTTCCGTTCCTAGCTATAAACGACATATCATGGTTTTCGGCCACGGTAGCCGTTGGCGACCGGACGAACTCACCGACCAATTCACGGTCGAAACAGAGAAACGCCATTTTAGGAGAGATGACACCCCCGCTCGCTGGGCTATTATAGGCGGACAAGCTACAAGATGAACGGTATTCTCATCTAGCGCTACGGTAACGCGAGGCGCAGGCCTCTTCATTGCGCCCTGGACAATTCACGTGTATTAAAGGAACGAGGAGATTCGTATACATCGACGGAAATCTATCGATAAAGACGCAAATGTCAAAACAAACGATGTTATATTGACATTCGACAACTCGACAACTGGAACACACGCATGGAGATTTCGACCATAGCGTATCTACATCCGATTGTAAAGAATTGTAAGAAATACTACGAGTACTCTTTACAATGCAAGCTGTAAGTTAGCGGCCAGAGTGTCCAGCTTCCGAGTAATCAAACCACGATGATTCACTATTATGCTTGTGCATCACAGAAGACAGACGTGTCATTTTAATTAAGCGGCTAACATTCGGCTGGCCCGCACACAAAAGCACGTCTTCTTTTCGCCTCACATGTAGCTCGAAAACAATGAGACACTTTTATCGTTGATCTCTGCGTCGACCATGATCGAACGTTGACCGTCCTCCAGCTCTACGCTATCTATTAGCACATGTGAACGTATAGAACGAAACGGACTCTAGCTCTACAAATGAATATCGTACCACTAGTAGTATAACACACGTTGCCTAAGCGTACGTGTCGAGCCCGGTGGCGTGGTGGGTGCGTGCCATTTCGCCTGCGCCTTGCAACCGGAGGAGACACACAGGTTCTGCGCGGGTTCGAGCCCCACCATTGCACATTTGTATATATATATAAATATATATATATATATATATATATATATATATATATATATATATATATACATGTATATATATATAAATATATATATATATACATTTATATATATATATATATATACATGTATATATATATATATATATATATATAAGGGATCCGTCTATAGATGAGCAATGCGAAAAGCAGTCCCGTAGACGTTTAATCTTGGCTGAGGGTCAGCCAGCCGAAAACTATATGTTTTTTTGTTGCTTAAACGTACCTGTTGAACAACGCACACAATAACGCATATGTGCACACACCCACGTACGTACCCAGGCACGCGCGACGTCCAGAACTACGCTGGACTTCTTCAGCGTACGACGAATTGGCGAACGCGTCTGGCGCCTCGGTACTTTAAGATGCAGGTCGAGGCAAATGACGATGAGTTTCGAGTTTACACCCTGCCTGGGTCGTAGCCGCGAACGAGAGCAAATGAGCCAGAGATAGAGAGAGAAAAAGCAAACGAGAGAGAGAGAGAGAGAGAGGGGGGATTAGCTGACTTGACTCATCTGACGGCCGGCCAATGCCGATGGAACGGAAGAAGATTTCCCCACCCACGTTCGTAGCAAGCAAAGAAAGTTGTGCAAGAGGAGCACTCTTCGTCCCTCTCGGTGGTTTGGCGCTTTCGCCGGTGGCCGTCGCGGTCGACGTGGTCGAGGTTGGTCGAGTTAAACTAACAGGTCGGTAGGTAGATACGTAGGTCGCCATGGTATAAGATGGCGTCCGCCGCTCGTTACGAAAGGCTAACGCAGGCCGACTAAGATGACGACAACGACGACGAAACTCAGCCCAAAGTCAAACATTTAAGCATTACCGCCGCCAAACCAATCATCGTTGGCTTTTTCGAGACCAAACCAGGCCAGGAGATCAGAGCAGGCCAGGCCAGATCAGGCCAGGCCAGGTCAGACAAGACCAACTAAAACGAGACCAGGCCGTAGCCACCCACCTACCCTACACACGGCTAAACTAACTGGCCTAAGCTGAACGGACCAGCCAGCGGCGGCTACCATCTGACTACTTCTCCTGCTGCTCCTGCTGCTGCTGCTCCGATCTCTCGATATGGCCATATCGTTCTCCTCTCGCGTTGTTAAATAATATTCACCGATCATCTCCGCCTTGCTTCATTCCCTCGAAGCTCGAAGCAGTTTCGTCTCTCGTCCTGTTTCATCATCGAACGAACGCCGCTCCAGACGTGCGGCAGGTTGGAGCCGTGGTTCTTTCTACCCGGTATATCCGACGACACGAAACGAGGTGGCGGGGAGGATTTTTGCTGAACGCGACGCCCTCGAGAGAGCGAGAGAGGCGCCAACCTCTGCTAGCCGAAACAGGCGGAGAGGGAGGGACGACTGCTCTAACGTTGACTCAACGCCAATAGCACGCCTGCGGTGCTAATGTATCTCTAATGTGGCCTGCTGATACTAAGGGCAGGACACCGGTGGCTATAATAACAGTCGTGGTAGAAGAATTCGTCGAAGTCGTAGCTCCAACGACCATCGTCGTCGTCGTCGCCATGTTGTTGTTGCTGTTGTTGCTGTTGTTGCTGTTGTTGTTGTTGTTGCTGTTGTTGCTGTTGCTGCTGTTGTTGTTATTGTTGCTGTTGTTGCTGTTGCTGTTGTTGTTGCTACCGCCGTCGTCGTCGTTGTTGTCGTTGTAACCGCATGACATTATCGAATGGATTACGATAATTCGCACTACTCATGTCACTCTCGGTACGTGTCTGGACCGATTCCCAGTGGACCACCGGCAGACGAACCGCATACGTCGATCGTATATACGATATACGGCTATTCGGAGTGTTCACACATCCAGACTATGTATGTATTCATGCACACAGCAGGACACACAGCGCACACTTTGCACTTGAAAGCCAGAATACGCGCCAGCTGATCTACGCGTTTATGCAGTCGTCGTTCTTTACGCTCAACGGTCCCACGAGCCCGTGACGTTGGCCGTGGCAGCAGCCGTGACCAGCGGCACGCCGCGGCGGCGACACGGATAGGACAACGACGACGACGACGAGTATTTCGATTTACCGTCGCCGTCAGTAGCCACCCCAATGCAAGAAAAAAACGCACTGTGGTGCTGCAAGTCAGATCCCCGAGTTACACAAAGCACACCTTCAAAAGCCCTCCTCCTCCACCTAATAAAGGGCAAATAGTCTATCGAATCTGACTGCCTAGTCAGTCATTATGTATTATAGTAACGACGCGGCGTTGTGAGCAAAGTGATTTAAAGAAGAAACCTCTGCTTTGCTTCGACACTAACTACCGGGGCTGGCCCTTTTTGTCGCTCTAGTTCTACAATTCTACCGGGCCACGGCCGTTTGCTGACCGTCATCAGACAGAGAGACACAGAGAGAGAAAGATAGAGAGATAGAGAAAGAGAAAGAGAGAGAAATAGAGATAGGGAGAGAGCGAGTTAGGGATAGATAGAGAGAGAGAGAGATGGGGAAAGAGAGAGAAATTAAGACAAAATGTGAAGCGTGCACGTGGCCCACTGCCGCATAAGCGAGACGCGTCTAATCAGATCGGCTGGGCGTGCATGCAGCCCGGTGCCCATTTCGGCAGTGGACGGCAGCCAGATATCTCCGGTATCCGAGACCGCATTTCGGCCGGCCTGAATCTTGCCTTACTCTCTGCTCGAGGCAGCAGACCAAAGACTCGGTGGCCGGTGGAGGACAGAGAGGTCCCGCGTCGGCCCTGCCCATCTACCGGCGCCCAGCAAGCCAACCACCTGAACCGCCTCTAAGGCCGCGCAAGCTACAGACAGCAGGGAGGGGACAAACGGAACGAAAGATGATGAGGTTGGGATTACGGGTTTTTATTTTCTAGCCGGGATTCATGCTGAGGTGGCGTGGTGATGGTATCCGCGGCTGTACCCGCTGGCAGGCTCTCAACCACCCCGGGGGTGCTGGCTGATCGATTCCCTCAGGAGGAGCACGTTGTCTAGAGCAGAAAGTCGATGGAACAGATGGCGTATTGAGGCATCGGCGTCGAGACGTTCGCAACGCGCGTCGCGTTGTGTCGGGACATTCTAAATACGATCACTGTGTACGAGGCTTTCCGACGAGACTAGACACAAGGGACGAAGCAGACGGACAGCCCCCCCTCTCTCTCTCCCCCCAAACAGTGTGCACACTCTGAGTACAACAAACCTGACGACGACCATATGCGGAATAGCTGCGCTATTTATTGCGGGTACTCTGTATCGTCCGCAAAAAACCCTCGCAACGAGCGTATATGCGCTCATTGCATGGATTCACCAGGTGCACTTAAAAAACACGATGAGGGTTGTTTCTATAGAGGGTTTGTTTTAGTAGCAGAGTACAAACGACGGAAGATTTCGTGCCGTTTTGTGCCTTATAACCGTCGGATTTGTAAGCAATGCCAACACCGGCAAAATTCTACAGAACGCATAGATCCATTCACTAGTTGGTTTTGACATAGGACCTAGTACAAAGCAAATCTAACGAACGTGTAGTGCAGGGCAAATTTTTGAGAAACTTTTTAGTATTTCCGAATCGTCGTCGGCGTCATGCGCAGGACTGTAGCTGAGCTCCCCGCGAGACAAGACTGTGCCTTTCAACATATATATATATATATATATATATAATCATGTTTTTAAAGACAATTTACCCTTGAGCCTATTAGTGATACACGATATGATCAAACGGGGGTTGATCTATTTACGCCATTTGTTGTGATGGTTCTACGCAGCTGTTGTATCTATAGGACATCTAAATTAGTTGTGCTTTGAATAGTCTCTGAAATATGGTAAAAGTGTTAATTGCATTTACGCTGCACCTTAACTGCCAATACGGTTACTAAAATTATTCGTAATTGCCTTTTCTGTGAGAATCAAAGTTATCTGTCAACGATTGGTTTGACTAGGCAAAGCAGGATACGTCGAAGGTATTGCAGTGTTCCATTCGAGCGTGAAAATTGTCCTCGTGTGGCCGTCGCGCTGACGAGTTCTCTGAGGGGAACTCTGTTACTGCAGTAGTGATCACCGCATGAGGCTTGACATGTGCCTGATGGATCGTTATATCGAACAATTGATAGATAGCTTTTTCTAAATCGGCCGGACCATTTTGCCTAGCAAACTAGACATTCGCGACGTATAGCGCTTAGGAGCCGTCACAGAGGAAACGTGTACCTTTTAAAATAAGAAGACATGCGCCCCAATTTGTGCTCGCTGACTCGTATTCATACGTACGACAACATGGGCGGAAGAATAGCTTGACTGAACTGCAAAATGTCTCCTCACTAGGAGGTGGAGAGCGCCAATCTGGAGAAGCGCCATACAGTGTGGTGGAATGCGTGTGATGATCATTCGACGCCGCTGGATAGTTGTGTGCCAGTGATAGTGGTAGAAAGGTCAAGAGCGACTCAATGAGTTCGTTCAAAGGTGAGTTGCCTGCCGGGGTCCAGCAACAACCGGCATGGAAGAATCGCTCAAATCCCAATTTTCCACATGACGGACTGCCGCACGCACGGACGGTCGGTGGATCTTCTGCTTCGAAGCGTTTTCGTCTGTATTTCATCTCCAATGACAGAAGCACCGCACTCATCCCGCCTCCAGCCTCACAGAATGGTCTTACAATCCGGCCAGCCCGCTGAATGACTGCCGAGACACTGCCGCGCGGGCAAGCGGGGTGGGTTACCATCTCCACCCGGTGGCGCGAGCCTATCTTTCCCTCTCTTTGTATACACATATATATATATATATATATATATATATATATATATTATACAATTGGGCATATATATATATAGATATATAATATATATATTTTTTGCTTTAGGCTGACCCTCAACGTTCTACGTCCACAAAACTGCTTTCGCATTGCTTCATAGACGAACCCCTATAAAAACAAATGTGCAACGGTGGCGCTTCGAACCCGTGCAGAACCTACGTGTCTCCTCCTCCGGTCGCGAAGCGCACGCGAATGCACCGACCACGCCACCGGGCGCTCGACATAGCGTAATATCTATAATGGACCACTCGACTATAGGGTAGTCCCAAAGCCAATTTTTAACCCCATACCAGGTAATTTGTATCGGCCGCCATCCTTCGGTCAAACGCAGATAGATAGACCAGCCTATGTACCGTAGATCCCTGCACAAATCCAGAGTGACTATTCTACGTAATGTAGCTGTGCTCTTTCTTGCAGCAACCACAGCAACAGTAGCTCTCCGTCAACCTCCGCTTGAAGATACTCGCTTGTAAGTCTCGACGTAGTAGTCGATCTCAAGGTGTTCTCGCTGACCTTCATAGAGAATCTTTCGCCTAGGACGACAAATACGGCAAAGTTTAATTTTAAGCTCTGTCCAAATTTGCGAATAGGAGGACTACAGTTGAGAATAGTCGAGTAATTGCGTTGTTCGCGCCCAGTGTAGGAGGGGGGAATGGGTGGGCGCAGAGCAGCAGCAGCAGCAGTAGTCTCCGAGGTCGTTTAGTGACCACAACTCAGCCCCACTCCGTTTCACTAGCGGCGAGTCGAAACGAAACGTTGAAGTGTCGGAGATTGGCGTTGGTTAAAACGGAAAGAGCCGTCGCTCCGGTAGTCTCGAATGGCAGTTTTCTCTCGGCTACTTCAGATGAGAAGCAACAGAGGACACACATTCCACGGAAACCTACAGGCCTGCACGCGCACTCTGTACTTGCTCCATCCAATTATACCGCCAACACCACAAACCCGCTGCGACTGTTTGCGACCCCGTTCTTTGTTCTTTACGCCTTTCTCCAACACCCGTGTCGCTCTACGCTTTTCATGTGCAGGGACTGCTCCGCTTCTACTGTTGTATGTCTGCCAGTGTACTGTGTACTACTGGAATACTACTGGAATAAACTGCGCCTGTACACAAAGAGATATAGGGCACGTCGGGTATTCTGCCATCAATCATCAGTAATGCATGTATATGTATGTATAGTATATATATATATAGGTCATCAGCATTGCGACGACTACTTGGCTGCCAAGCAGTAAGCATAGCAAGCATATTCCATTATCGAAATGCTGATTCTTGCTTTTATATATATACATATATGTATATATATATATATATATATATATATATATATATTAGCGCGGAGAAGTGACAGTTGCCCACTCCAAAGTGCTGACATACAGAGTTATATAAATAAATGGCATATATACGTGTATACATATACAACAAAGCTAACAGATAGAGCATCAAATTTTCGACAAGAACACGTGTGGCGCTTCAGATCGGAGCTGAGCCGCAACTAATTAAGTGCAAAAAAAAATAGGACCTCGGTTGTCCCTAGGTGTGAATACACTACCTAAGTAAGGTTGTCATATTTAACTACCACTTAGCCTGAGGCTACGTAATTAACTTAGTGATTTTAGGTGGCAAGTATCCATGGCAATATGACTGCCCCTGCTGCTGCTGTCTAAGTGAACTTGCAAAACTGGCACCTAAGAAAGACCATCACGGTGCTAGTATTGATCGCGTACCGGTGGCGATCGAACCAGAAAAGTTGGGAAACGCGCTAACGGACTTTTTTTATTCAGCCCCGCTGTAAACTGTCGTGAACACTACCGCTGTGAGGAGTGAAACTCGTTTGAAGCCACAAGGAGCTGAAATCAGGCTGGGCTTCAGATGCGCCAATGTCCATCTTCGTCAACAGCAACCAAGGCGCAGAGTTTCGATTTTGACCGCACAGCCTAGCGTCTATGCCAACGAGGATGCGTCCTAGAGACAAAGACCTCATGGCAGTCTCGATGGCCATTGATCAAGATCAGGCAGGGCTTTTTTCAGCTGACCGGATAACATATTGTACAAGTATATTTTTTCCAGCGAGTATATATATAACAGAGGGGAACCGCTCTCGCAGGTTCGCTCGTGGAAGTCATAGTGGGCCGTTTGTAAATCAATGCAATTCTAAGAAGTTTGTATTTTTGTTAAGCCTACGTGTCTGGCAATCGCATATGACCGCTCTATAATGAAGGCGCTTTTCTGCGAGATGAGAAGCCAAGCTCAATTAGAACTAAAGTCTGTCCTCGTTTTCAATAGTCACGTCTTAAATTTGCATACACATAGGCTAAGATATTTCGGCGTTGGAGAAAGCGTTAGGCAGGAAGGAGCCTACCAATCATCCTTAACCGTGCGCAATGTTAGACACGCCTCTCACGACGCGCTGTTTTCAACCAATTAATGCAGAGATTCCTGGTGTGATAACCTGAGTGTGGGCCTAAGAATAGATTCGAACGCAAATAAAAACAATAAGGGCCTTCTTAACGTCTCGTCTTGAAGGCTTAGAGACTTGACTGACTTAAATTGATATGAGCTACTACGTTTAAAAATAGCTCCTTGCTTTGGAATGCACGGCGGCTCGAAACCTCTACGTGCGCCCGCCATTCTTTTACAGAGACTACTTACTTGGTACTACTACTTGGTGCTCAAGTAACTCACAATAGGCGGTGACGATCCCAATAGCAATACGACTGTACTCTGTTGTTCATTCATAATACGCGCTTTATTTACAATAAAGGGAAACTGTATATAGTTTGTGTGCGAGTATATCTGCCGGCAGATGTTCCACGCTTACGGCTGGGATTCTGCGGACGGTCTCCGTTATGCTTATATAGAGGCTCGCCTGCGCGTGCGATCATGCACTCGAATATCGACTTTGTATCGAGTATCGAGCTTAAATCAACGGCCCAATCAATGACGACGTGCATTAAAAGATAATAGCCGGCAATTTCGTCATCTGGATGGAGGCCGGATCTGTCTGCCACTGAACGGCTTTGCTGCCAAACTGATCCTCTCTTTTGCTATTTCGAATGCTTAGCTTACCGTTGTTATTGTTGTTGTTGTTGATGTTTTGGATTGCCGCCGTTGCTGCTGCTGTTGTGTGTAGTCGGAGCATGGCTTACGTACGCCTGACTTGCTGGCTCCACGGCCGGATCCGGGCGAGTGAATCGGCTGGTCTATCCACACAGCCTATGTATACTACTCATTCGACCAAGCTCGGCCGCCTCGAGTTCACTCAATGCTTACCCATTGCAACGTGTGCGTCCGCTGCAGTCGGCAGCTTTATACATATATATATATATATATATATACTGCAATACACCTCGGTTGAGAAAATCTCATTTGAGCTTTAAAAGAGAAGCTTGTGGCAGAAGGACGGCAGCAGAGCCGCCCTTGGAGCCGTCACCACCACCACCACTACCACCATAATGACAGCCGCCCCAGTGTACACCTACTGACTGACACCCAACGCTCCACACTCCCCCAATGTCCCCATCATTAACTTGGTTTTTTATTGAGGTGCGTTGAACGTAAAGCTCTCTGTTTATCTGTGTCTTCCTGCTGCTGTTGCTGCTGCTGCTGCTGCTGCGGCAGCCTCCTTCCTTTTCCATCTCATCTCTTGTTGGTTCCTTCCTCGTTGCCCGGCCGGTTGGTCGGCTGGAACTGCTGACGACCACTGTCACCAGTCAAACGGGTGTCCGGCATCGAGGCGTTGCTTCGTTCGAGGTGTTCCGCGGCCGGCCGCTGGTAGAACGACGTCCGGCGACGGTAGCGTGGTAGTAGCGCCTTCTTCATGTTGGCGCCCAAGTTGGCGAAGTGGCGAAGACCGCACACGCTTTTCCCGACCGACAGCATTCTCTTTTTTGGTCAGTCGAACACACTTACGAACGAAGTTAGTAGCAGCAACAAACGAGAGACAAACAGATAGAAAAAAAAAACAAGAAAAAAAATAAGATGAAGAAGAAGGAGAAGAAGAAGAAAAAGAAGACGAAAAAAATAATAGTACGACCGCAATAAGGACGAAAGAAAAAAGCGAAAAATAATAACCCACCCGCAAATGAGCGCAAAAAACGAAACATGGAGCGCGAAGACAACTGAAAGGTGGCAAAAAGGGCACGACGGATATAGAGCGAACCGAACGGACTACGACATGATGGAGAACGAACACGAACAATCATTGCTGTGGTTGACGAAGACACGCAAAGTGAAAGTGAAAAGTAAGAAGAAATAGAATAGTCGTAGTGGAGTAGTGGTGGTGAGGAGGTGAGGAGAAAAAAGCAAAAAAGAAAAAGAAGATGCAATCTTGAAACCTAGAAAACAACGTCGCTGAGAGCGAAGCGACACACAGGAACTCTAGACTGTAGTCCTTACTCTAGAAGGACTACATTTGCAGAGTGACTCCGGGGGTTCGAGTTCAGCTCTCCAGTGGGTGGAGCCACTGAAGCGGCGGCGCCGCCACCACCAGTGCCACAGTAACGGGCTGGGCCGCGGTCAGCCACAGTCGCTTCATCACTAGTCGTACTCATAGCAGCTGCAGCAATAGAGGATTACACTACTGCGGAGGTCAGAACATTCGCTCTCTTGCTGGACAACTACTCGAGCGTTTGACGCTCAGCGACGACGACGACCGACGACGACGGGGGGCGAACAACGCCGCCATACTCTGAACTCAAACTCGACCGCACGCAAACTCCCGGTCCACAGGAAGACCGACCACCAGAGATGGGCCATGGTTTTCATGACCATACGAAAAGAATGTCTGCCAGGAGCAGCAGCAGCATCCAGGGCAGAAGCAACAACAGAAGCAACAACGGATCAAGGCCAGGGTGTCCAGAGTAGCCGGCGGCAGCTGAGGCAGCAGCAGCAGTTGACCTGGCCTGGACATCGAGACAGAACATGAGAAAATGAGACAGCGAGACAAAAATGATAGTGAGAACCAAAGACAAAAATATAGTGAGAAGACTAGACGAAAAACTAGTGAAAGGAAAGACGAAAATATAGTGAGAAGGATAGACGAAAAGATAGTGAGAAGGATAGACGAAATGATAGTGAGAAGGAAAGACGAAAAGATAGTGAGAAGGAAAGACGAAAAGATAGTGAGAAGGAAAGACATACATTTCGTGAGAAGGATTGACAAAAATATAGTGAGAAGTATAGACGAAAAGATAGTGAGAAGGATAGACAAAAATATAGTGCGAAGGATAGACGACAAAAGGATAGTAAGAAGGAAAGACAAAAATATCGTGAGCAGAAAGTCAAAAGGATAGTGTGAGAAGAAAAGACAAAAGGAAAGTGACAACGAAGGACCAAAAGAAAGTGAGAAAGATAGACATGAAAGAAATCGGGAACGAAGAACAAAAACAAAGTGAGAAAGAAAGACAACAACAACAACAACAACTGCAACAACAACAACTACTACAAAGTAAGATAGAAAGACAAAAGAGAAACAACGAATAGTGAGCCCAACAGCAACAACAGCTGTCTGTCTGTCTGTTCGTCGGTCGGCCGGTCTTTCGGTCGGTTTCGGTGTCTCGAGCCCGAATCGCACGAGCCGAAGCTAAGCTGGTGGCGTGCCGACGTTACGTGTCTCTTCTTCGTCTGACACCACCCAGTGCGCTGTTTCGCCCACCAACCAACCAACCAAGGCGAACCCCGCCGTTCTACTTTCTTCTTTTTGAAACAGTCGACACCGACCCGACGCCAACGACGACGGCGACGACGACGGCCATCGCCGCCACCACCACCACCATTTGCTGGTCTAGCCGACGCGTTCCCTTGCTCGCTGGCCGCCCACCCCCCCAAGCTGTCGCGATCACTTCGCGACAGTCTGCCGCAGCCTCTGTCTGCTAGCAGACCCCGGCAGACCAATCGCCACCTCGCCGCTTCTTCAGCAGCTGTCAGCGGCACGCAATGCGAAAGACAATAACGTTCCTATTCCTCTCTCTCTCTCTCCCTCTCTCTGTCTATCTTGTTGCCCTTTTTGGTTCCGTTTGCCGCTTGCCCTTCGTGGCCTTCTTCTTCTTCTTAGTCGCGCGCTGTTCGTTCGACCTTTTCGACCGTGGTGGTGGTGGTGGTTTTCATTCCGTGTCCTGAGATGCCTTCCTGCATGCCCGCTTGCCGTCTTGCTCTTGCCGCCCCTGCAGTTGCTGCTGCTGCTTTGAGGTTGGCTGGCGCTCAGGAATGTGCGCGTACTGACGCCCCAGCTCACCGCCTCACCGCCCCCTCCCGTCCGCCCCGCCGCTGCCGCTGTCATCATCCGACTACCCCAGCTAGAGAGACAGCGACAAGAATGAGAGAGAGGGAAAGAGAGAGATGGGGGGGGGGCGGGAGAGATAAATATAAATTAGAAGATAGTCGCGGAGATGGGGAGATCTTAGCGAGAGACAACGGGAAAACGACAAGAAAGCTCACCAAACGAAGTGCAGACAGGGCAGCAGGGTTTTCGCTGCCTTGTCAAAGTGCCGGCTGCCACTGCTGCTGTTGCTGAAGACGACGGCGATAACAACAGCAACAACAACAATGATAGCAGCGGCAGCAACAACAACAACAATGACGGCAGCAGCAACAACAACAACAATAATAACAGCAACAACAACAACAACACGCTGTGGCGACGTAGACGCGACCGGCGGTCACGGCCGCCCCACCTACAGATTCGTCCAGGCACTCGTCAGGAAAGCACTCATCGCACTACCACCTCACTCGCTCTGATAATTAAAACGAAATTCCTCCTCTGCTCTATAACCTCTTTGGCGTACGTCTTCTTCCACTTCTGCTCGTGTGATTTCACAAGTTTTGTTCATGTGTTTTTCTTTGTCGCGTTTCGTCCGATGCTCTCGAACGGACCTTGTCTGTCATTGCCGACTTCCGGCCGCGGAACCTCGACCGAGGCCGCTGTTGATGACACCTGCCCAGTGCCAGCCCCTGCACTCAGCTGCACTGCTAGGAGGCGGGCCCTCTCTCGATGCCCCGGTGGAGAGACCGGTCGGTCGAGAAGAACTAGCATCGAGTGCTATGAAAAAGCTGTGCAAATCGCTAAACGAACCCTCTGTACTTGAACTAGACACGAGACGGTTGATTAACTCAGAGAAACAGTGTCAGTCATTTGTACGAATAGCGCTTCGTTCCAGCTGTTGTTGCTTCGTAAATACTAGAGTCCATCTGCATTCCGCAGAAGAAGACATTCTTTTTAACCAAAGCCAATATGAACCGCTTAGGAAACAATGAGCTCTGCTTATTATCTGTGTTCTATCAAACTAGAATTTGCTATCTCTCTCTCTCTCTGTACAAGGCAAAGATGTTGTGAAACTACAGAATAAACGTCACGTTATGCTGATTCTTGAGCTTGAAAAAGAAGAAGCGTTAAAAACGAGCCTTATCTAACTTGCTGTTTTCATGTTTTTTCTTTGTCCGCAGGTAAGCATTGAGTGCCATCCTGTAAGCGGCACCTGAGAACCAGCACTCTAACCACCAGCAGGGAGCATGAAATGCGTCAACATAAAGGCCTGTCACTATATATACCTAGGACTGCTCTGCATTCTCACACGTCTATAATATTCTACCATTTAGGCTTCACTCTGTTGACTTCGTACTTCAAAGTATTGCATTAGGTGTTTCACTAACGGCGACAATTTAGCCCCTTGTTGACGGCTGGGCATTTTATGCATTCCATTAGAGCGTTGAACACAAACATCGGAAACACCAAATCATCAAGCCTGCATTTGTTTTCAGCCGTATAAGTATATTGCCATTGTGGTCTGTTTGTGTACCTGTGTGTTTAGGAGTACGACCTTTGTCTAGTAACGAGGCAGCCCAACAAGCTCGTTTACATGATAAGCCTCAACAGCATTTCGCCAGGGGAACATGTTTCTTGCTCGAGTTTAGATTCAATTTAAATTCAACCCCGCAAACGAAGACAGGGTCTATCGCTGGTGGCCGCTGGACTGAATTTGTTCCATACGAATAAGAATTGACATAGAGAAACACACCCGACGTCGAGATGTAGACATCAACGTTCACTTGCAGAACCGTAGCAGCTGCGTCTTGTGTAACCAGAGCGTACACAGTAGGCTCAGTCTTGCTTGCCTTGTGATGTTTCCTTCATACGAAGCCGGTATCGTGATTTTATAACGATAAGGTAGCACACCTACACAATATATATGTATATATATATATATATATATATATATGTGTAGTAACTCAGACCACTTTTCTGAAGCTTGTATTTGAAACGCTTTGATTGTGAAAGAAGGCCGTATCTCGCTATGTAAACGCTATATATTTATGTATGTATGTGATTTTTTTATTTGGTTTGTTACGACGAAACCGCAACCAGAAGGAGGCGGAAAACCCTCGTCAACAAGCGTCAACAAAAAGACGTGTTGTGCTTGCTGAAGGACAGAACATACATACATCTATGCAATTACTCTACACAAGCGTGCGGGGTAGCGTTTGGTTTCCATTTCGACATGTGATGGTCAGCTCAAACGCGGGCAGCAAAAAGCTACCGATTTCGTTTTCTCCAATTTCGACATATATTAAAGCCAATGCTGGACGAGAGGTGGAGTGCAACGGCAAAACCTTCGGAAGAATCGAAGAGCAGCTAAGCAAAAAGCGTCTAGGGTCTTCCACTTTGTCGTCATCACCATCAGCACCACAACCGTAATCATCGTCCACATGTTCATCATTATCATCATCCTACCCATTCGTCCCCCGCCGCACGCCACACGTTCGTCGCGCCTCGAACCTCAGGAAGCTTTGGGATTAGGCATGGGCTATTGCCCCTAAGACAGTCAGTATATGAAAGAAATAGCCCCTCCCCGGAAGCCGGTATAGATCCTCCGGTGCAGCTCCTACCTCTAATACTAAAAAGCAAAGTTTTCGGGATGACCCTCAGCCAAGATTTAACGTCCACGGAACTGTTTTTCACATTGCTTCGTAGACGGGCCCCCATGAATACAAATGTGCAACAATGGGGCTCAAACCCGCGCATTTATGTGTCTCCTCTGGTTGCGAGACGCAGACTTAATCCACCACGCCACCGTGTTCGACTCTACCTCTAATACTACCACTACTACTACTACTACTGCTAATATGTTTACAACGAGAGCTACTAAGACCACTAAGCTGGGCTATGAAAACAGAACCAGATCTCCAGAGAAAGGTTTGTTATACGAGGCGAATCTGGCATTTAACATCGAACATCCTTGTGTGGCTAGAATCAAAACACGAGTGGATGCCTTGAATCGGACAATTTAAAGCCGTCGTATGAATTTCTGCGAGTCCACAGCAGATATTATGATATCCTACCAGACAGAGAGGATGAGGTAAAGAGAGAGAGAGAGAGCTAACTGTGGAACTGCAGCTGTCTGAAGGTCACGGAAGGGCGCTTCGAGAGGCTATTTCGCTACGCTCTCGCCAAGTACGACAACCAGCGAGCCTCACTTACTATTCTTCCCTTCACTTTTAATGATTTCTTTGCCTCTTCCCCGCCTCTCTAAGGTCACTTCTCAACATAACAACTACAAGTGACTACTTCGTTATCGTCCTCAATGCTGCCTGCTGGTATCCAGTGCCGGGGTCCTCACACACGCTGATCTGAGTCCATAACCTGTACGAGCACGAGGAACAAACTTAGAGCCTTGATGCATAATTTTGCAGTTGTCTATATATATATATATATATATATATATATATATATATATATATATATATATATATATATATATATATATATATATATATATACAGATATATATATATATAACGTCCGCAAAATAGTCGGAAAGAGAAAGTAGCATAAAAAACAAGAGGTTTTTAAGATATAGGCTTTTATTTTAATAATAGTATTATATTTTTTCATTCTTTTGCCTAAATTCCTCCCTAAAAAGCCTTAGTTTCTTCTTGCATAATAAATCTTCACAATCTCTACACATTATCCGTTGAGTATGCACCATCTTGGATTTGGCAGCCCGACCTGATGTTCTGGCACGAATAGAGTAGATCGCGCGCATCGAAAAAGCTTAGTTATTACGTAACGCAGCACCATCGTTGATACGAAAATGATGGACATTAAATTTGCTATTGCTTGAGAATAGGGTTTTAGACGTAACAACATATCGACCTTTTATGACTTTTCTTAACCTGGATATTCGCCTTCTGCTAGCTTGAGTCTAGTGTCATTCAGATTATGCAGATACCGCCGAACACGTCGGTATGATTGGTTCCTTCATACGTTCGCTGGTTCTACCGCAATCGTAGATTTTTCACAACCATGTAGGAGAAACAAGGCAGAATATCTTTATTTAAATAAATACATTCGATAAGTTTCATTTTCACTCCTAAACCAGACGTTTCCGCCCTCTTTTTCCATTGGGCAAAATTGTTTTCGAGCCGAGTTCTACCAAACCCTTAAATATGTAGATACTGTTATTGGGGACGCTGTATATATATATATATATATATATTAGTTTAGTCAACAACAACTTCTAAAATGAACGCTTTTAATGGATCAACTGTCTTTTATGTTAGGTTAACTAAACTTAAAGTTTATTCCCTCACATATGTAGTAACAGGCCCCACCGCAGAACAATTCAAGATATCAGAGTCACCAGCGATTTTCACTAAAAATCTTTCCATTATTGCCTTTGCTCGAGTGAGAAAAATAGTGACGTTGCAATTTGAATTCCCCGCAAAGGAGCCAGATCGACGCTGTTTAGGTTTTATGATTCTGGGTTATAGTTGCAGCAACGTACGCGTAGGTGTACAAATGCCAGTAAAAACTAATTTGGACGTGTCCAGCTATAGTATATATGATGGTCTATCTGAATGATAACGAATAGGCTAGCCGATTAGTCTTTTTATTAAATTGTACGATTATCGGTGTCAGTTTAAAGGCGACGACGCCCTCCGTTGTTGTCAACTAGATTGGCAAACTCCTGCACCCATTTCTGGCTAGAGCCACCGTTTGACTAACAAGCGTTAACGT
>QVRM01004859.1:0-235190 GCA_003439945.1 Dermanyssus gallinae
AAAAACAAATATAGCGTGTGTTTATGTGAGCATTATATATATATATATATATATATATATATATATATAATATATATAATATATATACCTTCCCAATGCTGACAGATTCGTTTGTTTTTGTTCGACATGTCTGATCAAGCGCTCACAAACAATAGGCATTGAGTCAACTTGGCAGAGAGGGAGTTAGTAAACATTGCATTAAATATGTAATGCAGTTCGGCTAACGTCCGTCTACTACAATCGAAAACAAAACATACTGTATACAACATAAACGAAGAGTAGTCACTATAAAACGTGTAATAACCTCACAGCTATGTAGCTCAGGAGAAGAAAAAAAAATTACAGTAATAATCGTATTACGAGTAGTAACAGTAATCTGAATGCGAAATAATAGCCAGCATCATGACAAAACAGCACTCGTTTTTTGCAAACCTGGCGTACGTGTTACGTCTACGTCCTACGCGCAATACAGATCATATCTAATTACAGTTAGCTATAGTATTTACTGTTATTACACGTTAGCGAGTGGGCCTGCCGTTCGTGTTGCTGTTGCTGCTGTTATTACGGCTGCTACGAGAAGTTCCTGTCCCCAACCCGCAGGATACTGTTGGAGAGGGGGGAAGGTAGGCAGGCAACTGACGTTGACCCACGATGCTGCTTCGGCCGCCGCAACAAGACTATCGGAACAAAGGAACACTTCGTTGTCTCGATAGCTTGAAGTTCCGCTCAGCAAAAAAAACTTCAACAACGACAACAACAATGGCCACAAAACCAAAACGACTGTATCACGTTCCATACGAGAGCGTGGAGCGAGTTTTTAGCTTCACCGGTGACCGGTTTATAGCTAGCTAGCTTCTTAAGCAGCAAGTCGTGACGATCTAGTGACGATAAATGTAGACCCATCAACATCAACGCAACGACAACGGCAAAGAGTAGTGGATAGAAACAACCGGAGGCGCCGAGTAAATTCGTAGCCAAAGTAGTTCGCAAGGCGGGGCCCAGAGACGGAGTGGCGTTTGCACGTTGTAACAATACGTGATAGTTATTAAATATTATTGCTAACTGTTAACCAACCTCTAATAACACAGTATAGGTACGACGAGGTAACGGCCTCTATTCGTGATCATTGTGGTAGTTGTTGGTGTCTCCAAAGCAAGTTATACTGAGGGGCGCTCTCGACTAGCGGCGCTCTGCACTAGAAAGCAGCGCGGCCGGCTGGGTTATTGTGGTGGCGAGATTGTTGTTGATGATGTGGACAAACGCAAGGGGAGGGCGTTCTATAAAGAACAACAAACAATAGTTACGATTTGGTAGAAGAAGAAGAAGGTATCGTATAAGAACATTTTTGTCTGGTGGTGTGACTAACTGGTTTAGGCGCATCCAGTTCGAAGGTCGTCGTCGTCGTTGTTTTTGTAAACAAAAGATGAAAGAAATAATGGAGGAATGAATCATTCACTCAGTTAGTTGTCACGAGTGGGATTTCGAGGCACCACTTGGCTGAAGAAGCATGACGCGCCGTAGTCAAACGGGACGGGGCGAGGAGGAGGTGGGCAAAGCATTGTAGTTGTTTTGATACATCACGGACGTATTATTTTGATGAGGACACCACGAGAGAAAGCTGGTGAAGGTGACGTGACAACAAATATGAATACATAGAAGCGCAACAACAAAGCACGGCCAAAAGATTCTACGACGACGATAAGAAAGAATAAGATAACACAAAAAACAACACAACAACAAAAACAACAGCAGCAGCAGCACAACAATGCAAGTAGACGTAATGCCAAACACTGAATGTCTAGTAAATGAATCATCATTATTGAGGAGGTGGTGGTGGTATTAACGGTACACGCGAACGAACTGTAATAACGCACGTTAATCCCCTACGAATGAATTTTCTCATAATGCACTCAGGTTATAGTTGTCTCGTTCGGATTTGAACTCAACTTCATAGACAATAACACCGTAGAGTAGAAACGTATATACGACACAAGTCGAGTTAGAAACGTATATACTACACACGTCGTAGCCGTAGCAGTATGCATAAGTTGACTCACCAAACACACACAAACCTCGCCGGCGAATGACGATGTTGGACGATGCCTACAATGATGGCGCTCAAACAACGGGGACGAGAAGCGGTGTCAACCCCACCCGCAGCCAGCAGCAGCAGCAGCACCAATAGCCGAAGGGACAGTTGAAAGTGTAACAACAATCGATGGATTGATTGATCATGGATTGATTGATCGAGAGATTATAGACGGACGGACGGACGGACGAACAGGCCAACCGCTTCGAACAACAGTCCCTCGACTGATGGAGGAGAATCGTCGTCGTTTTCAATCAATTAATCATCACTCAATGATTTCGTATCATTATTATCAGTCGTCGAGTGTCGAATTGAAACGCCGATACGCTGATGATACGAGCGTGTCCGTGTCTAGCCAGCCAGCAGTGACAAAACACACCAATTCTGCGTTCGCTGCGGTTGTTCAGTGTGTGGTAAAGTTGCTGTTGCTGCTGTTGTTGTTGTTTGTTGTTGTTGTGTCGTCGTGGTCGTGATGGTGGAGATGTATCGCCGCCGCTTGCTATAGCGTCGTGACGTGACGAAACGTGTCCCTGCCTCCAGCCGGGCCGGCCGGTCACCAATCCGTCGTGTGTGGGTCTATCGGCCTATTTGTACTGTAAGTACCTGTTCTCCTGTCTGTCTGACTGAATGACTGATTGACTGATTGACGGTATGGTTGGATGGCTGCCGGCTGGCTGGCTGGCTTAGTGGCTGTGGCCGTTTTCGAGCGTGCCGCCTCTCCTACTAAGAAGGTGGCGGCGGTAGTGGCGGTGGTGGCAATGGTGTTGTAGCAACGGCTGGCTAACAACTCAAACCTAGCACGGACCTCCTACTACTACTACTACTACTGCTCTGCCACGTACCGCCGGCCGACGAATCGAGTAAGTGATGGAGGTGGTGGTGGTGGGAACAACAACAACAACAACAATAGCAACAGAAGCAGCAGCAACAACAAAGTCCGCGTTCGCTAGCTCTCTCGCCTGCCTTCCTGCGAGCAGCCTGCTCAAACAGTAATGCGACGTTGTCGTGGCCGTCAATGTCGTCGTCGTTCTCCGAGGACAACTAACGCGAGCGAATTTCACCACCAGCCAAGCAGCCACGACCACACGGATCAGGGATCAATCACCTCCAGCCTACCAAGAATAATAATAATAATAATAACAACAACAACAACCATCAACAGCAGTAAAAGTTGTGCCGCTTCCGCTTTGTGCGCTGCCACCAATACACGACAACAATTCATACTCGATCGTCAAACTACGACACACTACTACGAATTATTATATAATATATATATATATATATATAGAGAGAGCGAGAGAGAGAGAGAGACCGTCAATTCCGTAGTAGCCGGTGTATCCGCAACTGCTGCCGCTACTGCGTCGTCCGCTGCTGCCGATACCGCCCGCTGTCAACGCTGCCGACAACAACAACAGTTATAACTTGCCCGCTGCTGCTGTTGCTGCCGCCCGCCGTCGATGCCGCCAACAACAACAAATAATAACAACTACTGAAGCTTGCCCGCTGCCGCCGCCGCAATCCGCCGTCGTTGCCACCGCCGACAGCAGCAGCTGAAGATTGTCTGCTACTGCCGCCCCCGTTAACAACAATGAACACAAACTACACCACAACAACGCTTGACTGCTAAGTTGTAGCCCGCCGCCGCCAATGACGGCGACGGCGGTCTGTGGACCGCCAACATCGTCTGCTAGGCGTGCAGCGGGATACGAGCGAGGCAATTAAGCCAACGGCGGCAGCCGGGTAACCGCCAACGTCGTCTGCTAGCCATCGCTGAACTAAGCTAAAACGGCGGGCAATGTCTCGGTGACTCCGTCCGACCGTCAGCGGCCGCCCGTGCGCCGGCCGGGCGATCCAAGCAGACAATTCTAACAATAACAAGCTTCCTCTATAAGTTTGCACTTTCTTCGAAAATTAAAAAGCGCAAAAGACCGGCAGTTGGGCCAACCGCACACTCTAACAAAAGAGAGATGACGTGTATCTATCTACCTAATCAGTAAATATGATGTGTCTGTGCGCTCTCGTGTGGGTGTGTGTGGTGCAATCGTCAATGTAGTGCCTCATATTGCTAATTGTACGATTTATGTTGAATCACGTATAACCGATTAATAATCATCATACGACCAATAAACCGGGTACAAATAGCAGTACAAATCCATCTAATGAACACGACTAGTATAAGTCGGTCTCGAAATGATAATAATACGCATACAAAACAAAAGCTCACGGGAAGATGATAACGTATGCCACTGTTCCTGACACACACACACACACCAGTGCAAATTCGATTGTCACAACTGTACACTTGGATAATAGAACTAACTATAGAAGCAGGCATAATATGAGTAATAACTCTAGCAGCTCCAGCAGCTAATTTTGTCTATCTGGGTGGCAGCAAAAGGCAAAATTAGTGGAGAAAGGAGAAACGGGGAGAATGCGGTAGAGTATCGAGACGACGTATATATGACGGCGGGTAAACGGTGGTGCAGATGAAAAAGAAAGACTTGTGTTACGAGAAAAGTCAGTACTCATACCGTCTATTGATCGAAGACGATGACGCTGGCTGTCATCTTATCGTCGGCGGGCTTCATCAGCTGCGGACGGCCAAGAGTCAATCTAGGGGCACATTCACTGCACTCAGCAACGCGTTTTGACACGCCGCGTTACGAACTCGGCGCAGATCAAAATGGCGCCGGGTAGAGACGGCTGGCGGTGGTGGCGGCGGGAAAATTCAAACCATCAACAACAATGGTGTGTTGCGCCGGCCCCGCCGTAGAGCTTTGCCTCTGTTCGCGACGATTTTGCCGTGATAAAGCTTATTGCTAGAATCTTCGATGTCATGGTTTTTCTTCTTGCTCTTGCTGCTATCGACGCCGTTGTGGCTGGCGTACATGAAACAATTAAGGATAATGTACGTTGCAACTCGATCAGAAATATAAGCTATACATATAATATAATAATATAACCCAATATATATATATATATATATATATATACATATCACATTATATTTTCAATCTAGTTGCAACATATATTATCTTGTTCCATTTACACACACAAACATATATATATATATATATATATAAATTTCGGCACAGAACTGCCACGTTGGTAGTTAAAACAACACTTTCTCATCCATTCATTTGGAAATGTTCTCTTTGTCAGTAGTTTCTCACCGAGCTCTCACGTACGAGCTCTATTGTAGTCGTACTACAACAACAAATCCACATTAATAACCATCAGGCAACCTAGACAACTTCACCAGGACCTAGAAACAGATAGCGTGGGAAGTCCCACACAAGAAAAATCTGGAAACAATCCTCTATAGCCGTCTGAAGTACAACCTAATTTCCGCAGTCCGGGAGGGAAGGGAGTGTCTGCATGGTATCTCGATCGAGCCTGCGACTCATGGCATCTGAGCTGAAAGCTAGCGCTATTACACCTTACTACAGGATAACTTTTTATCGTTACCTAGCCTTCTGTACGAGGTTACTCCTTGCTTTCACGAATATCTTCGTCTCAATATGTCTCAGCAGCTGGTCCCTAAGTCTCCAGTGCCTAGGAACGCATAGTAAGCTCAGGGTTATGCGCCAGTCGACATTTACTTCGGCTACTCCGTTACATGCCAACGCCATGTGACGCCCTATGTATGATCGTATTAGTCGCAAAATTAGCCTGAGAATATGTCCCCTTGAAGTGATATTACACATGTGCAGCACCGCGCATCGATTGTGTCTGTTTTATTCCTCCATTACCACCTGCACGAAGGGAGGGAGATCCTACGTCGATTATTTAAATTTATTATCCTGCATTTTTTAACGGAGACCGTTATTGCGGTCAACCCTTTAACTTGGATTACATTTGCCTTTGCTGCTGATGGCGCGTGGAATGGGTGTTTGTCATCTCAGCAAACATTGGCTACAGCTTTACAATCAATATGTACGTCTGTTTTGTAATATTTTTTCTCTTACTTTGTTTTTACTTCTCATGCCACGAGAAATCCAGAATTAAGGGCCCTTCGTTGCACACAGGAGACAGCAGTGCCCTTCAGGCTGTGTTCTGCGTTTGCGTAGAAAACTTCACTTCTGGTATGTCGCATTCTGCGCCACTTTCAATATATACATATACCAGGGTACGTCTTTAGTTACCTGAACACCAAGGACTGGTGTTGTAATGGTGTGACTTCACAGTCTCCATAGCGATTTTCTAAGTTCCAGTTCGTTTAACAGATATCCAACACAGCCATGTTTTAGTATTACTTCAACATAGAACTACGTACAATGGCCGAAACTCACCACAATATGTCAATACCTTTCACAGATCCTGCGTGTCATCTCTAGTAATCAACTTAGAAAAGTATGTATTATATATAATAATAATAATGGTGTATGCGTTGGCCGGGACAGGACCATACCTAGAGGACCTCGTGCCACGCTTCCAGCTCCGGCCCACACCTGCTCTTCAATCGTTCAGGACTACCTTCGCAGAGAAGATGCGCGAAATCCCCACGGATTTCTACCGAACTCGAGCCATGACATCCTCTGCTTGGAAGGAACCCCTGCAGAACCTCCGACATGTCATCACTCGATACGCTGTGCATGGCTTCCATCACCAGCTTTGTTCGCAAAGAGACTTTCACGAGCCGCAAGCAACCTGTATATGTAGACATTGCCTTCAGCATTGCCCCCGATATCATTTCGAGGGGTGCCAGAGCTTGGATAGCCTACGACGGTTGGCAAGGGAAAGTAACTAATTAACCATTGTTTTTAACCATTGTTTTTAAATCATATGACATGTAATATACCTTTTTGGTCAATAAATGAGAAATGATGATGAATAATAATAGTGCATACTATATAACACAATTATATCAATTAGATGTATACAATAAAATAAAACACAATGCACCGAGCCCATCAATTTGAATGCAATCAATCCATCACACCCGATCCGGTTGGCCCGGTTCACGAACGGAATCTAACGGAAAGCCAAATTTGCCCTCGGCATAGGGCCGAGACTTACTGCGCTGGCGGACACAGCTGAAACTCTCTTCTTCTATTGAGCAGAGTAAACAGTGTTCACTAAAAGTTCACCTTGCTCATTATGGCCGACTATAATAATAATAATAATAATAATAATAATAATAATAATAATAATAATAATAATTACCGTTCTCGTGCAATCGCGCAATGTTTTACATTATTGATCTAAGGACTAACAGAGGTACGATCGCCATTAACAAGCCTAGCTATTATAGAGTTCATAGATCCGTGCCTGCGTGCAACCTTTCAGCCTTGCGAAATCGGTTTCACCCTAAAAAAAAACTTGTTAGAGCTTAAGATGGGGAAACATGGAATAATGTTACATTTATTAATTATAACTTCTTAAGGCCCGAGTTCTTCGGAATAGAACACTGAAGCGGCTGAAGTGGGAAATGTTTCCGCGGTGTCTGTGATGTCGAACCAGTTGATTGTTGAGGGCATTTCTTTGTCATCGTGAAATGTTGATACGTTATCTGACGGTTTACGTGAGAAGCGCAAATTTACTTCCGGAAGTAAGCGGGTGTGAATACTGGTCGTCGCAAATAGTAACATGAATACTCCAACCAGCAAGAGGCGAAGCCCAAGTGCTAGCAGAACGTACCTGACCAGCACAGGAGAGAGAGAAACAAACCAGATTGTTAGATTATGCAAATCACCACAGAATAGCAAAATCGACAAAAAACGATCGCGGATAGAATCTTGAGACGCACACACATATGCGTTTGAATATTAATTCTTATAACCAGAGCTATTATAGTTTCCTCTTGTCCGTATTGGTTCACACATAACGTACACTTGTAGGAAGTCCCAAACTAGGTATCCAAGGCAGGCAAATTGTGGTTTGCTTGCCTAAATTTAGAACAAAACTCAAAACTCGCATCATACAGATAACACACCGGAAGCCTCTGCCCTGTTCGCAGTGCTTGAAAAACGAAGGTACCTTACGTGAGCTACAACTTTATTCTAAATTATACACTGTATAAGAGAAACGCTTTTTGCAACGGTTTAGCACTCATTCTTTTGAAGCCGTCTTCTATTGTTGCCCCGAAGATCTTCTTCTCTTGAGATCACTTTACGCAAGGAATAATTTTTTTTTGCGTACAAAAGCAGGTTCAACAAAGCGGTGAGGGATGTGAAAAATTATACAAGAAAAACGATTCCAAATTTGTATCCTCATTGAGGCTCAACAACGCTCACCCCCTTCAATCTGCAGTGTTTGTTTACCCTTAATTTCTCTCAGACTAGAAGTGTCCCGCACGCAGCAACTTGTGTCCATTGCTCTTAGAACAAAAATACAACCACCGCGGGAACGCGTTAGTAGCAACTAAGGACTGCTCGCTGTTGGACCCCACACAAGCAGCTCTTTTGTGCTATTTCGCTCCATGCTTCTGGTTTTGTCGTGAGACTTCTACCCTGCGTGATTACTAACAGGGTTACTCGTCTCGATGCGTCCACAATCATTTCTGCGTTTTTGCATTAACTGAATAGTGCTCGTTAGCACTGTATTTTGTTCACGTTAGGCGTTTTTTTTGCTATATCGCTGTCGTGGGATTTTCTACCGTGTGCTCTCGTAATGGCTAAGTAATTTCTGAGATCTTTCACAAGCTGTGACATTTCCACTTCGGCCTGTGTGACTTTAGGTTTTCACCGCAAATAAGTGACAAACAGCCTGAAAAAGATAGACAGGGCGGTCTTTCGCTCGTGTCGACAATCAAAGCACTCGCTTCATATGAAGTACACCTTTCAAGCTGGTTACAACTCGCCTAAGTGAAGTGATTTTCTACCTTGTCAACGATGCATCCATCAATCTTAGAAACAGGGACCCGCACTGCTGAGAAAACGGTCAGTCTTCGGACATTACCTACTTCCCCGTAAATAGGGACAAGAACCGTCCGTACAATTTCGTTCATATGCGCTGTGACCGTCGTTCTTGTGTAATGAACCCGAAAATCAAGATACGAGAAAACATTCGCAAACTCTAATGGTTGGCCGCTGCAGTGTAGAACGTTCATGGCAGCCAATCATGGACTTGGTATACCTGGCGTTTATCTAAGTTCTCCTGTTCGACATAGCTAAGAAGGCTAGCGAGGAGAAGGGCAAACGAGACGCAGCTTAGCGGGTTTCCCTGCAGACGTTTCCCCCCACCTGTTGCTTAGTCTACATTACACTACGCTCAGCACCTACCAATAAGGTGTTCCCATCAAACAAACGTGCTTTTTTACACTAAGGAAAAGTTGGAATGATTCAAACAGCAGACGACGAGTCAAAGGCCCCTCTATCATGCATAGTCAATAATAGACTGCATACAGATGACCCCTAGCTCACTTCATTTCAGAATGAAGAACGTGAATTGCATCACAGGTTCATCGACCTCTCCTAAAGCTGAATTGCTCGGGTGGAAGGGCCTGTGATTGTTGTGTGATTCCTAGGGAATAAAGTAGTGGTTTGAGACTTCCAGAGAGTCTATCCAACGGGGAAGCGAAATAGTCGAACTGGGTCTACTCCACCCCCTCCTTCCCACCCGAGGCTCGGAGTTGCGTGACATTTCTTCAACAACGGTCTATACAATTTGCTTAAGGCGGTTGTTTTTAATTCTAGACCATCATTCGTGACCCACAGGCATCGTGTGACGTTTCTTCAATGCACCGAGGGTCGGACATGTTGAGATATATTTTGCTGGAAGGTTTCGAGAATGCAGAAATGCTGAGATAATTAGGGTTTCACAAATAGTCCTGGTGGCAGAATGGCCGCTGAGTCTCAGCGGTATATGATCTATCATATATTTTCAATGAGCATCGCTCAAAGAAAATTCCATCAACGTCGGGAATCAAACCGGTGATATATATAGGCATAATCCGAAAAATATCACCGACTTAACACTCAAACAGCTGGCGCTGACCAACATGTTTTATGATAATATTTGATACAAATGAGGCCGCAAATGTAGAGCGACACTTATCGCAAAGATTACGGAATCGCGTCCGATGGCACAGTTGTGGTGAAACTCGTGGATTGAGAAGCGGGTGAGAATGTGGCGCTGCTCGAAGAGAAGTTCCATCATGCATTGCCTAACATTGTCGGCTTCCTGTAGAACGCTTCATGCACTTCGCCAATTTTCTGCTCAAAATTCCGACGGAACTCTCGCAGTAAAGGCGTGGGCGGGACTTGAAAGGTTTACCAGATCCTCGATGAACGGCATCGTCTTTGACAAAATATAAGTTAGCCTGTTCTGTACGTTTCTAATGGGGCCCAAACTCTCTTAAGGAGAGTCCACCATCGCTTACCCCACAACGCGTTTTACAAAGGAGTTTGTAGCTTTGCCTACACTGATTTCCCCTCATGTGAGTTATGTCGAATGTTGCGGTTGGTTCAACTTTAATCTTGAAAAGAGCGGACGCGGTATGTATTGACAGCATTTGTGGGTTGTCTTTGCAGCTCCAATTGCGTTGCCCTCTCCGTTTTTTATGTTTTCTTGTTTTAAACTGCTATGATTCAACGTTGAAGTTACCCCCAGATAAGTATATTTTTTTCATACGCTACTACGTTACCTTTGGCTTGAATAACGTCGTCTTTCGTCAGTTAATGCTAAGCTCCATCACATTTATTGGAATGCTCCCCAAAAGGTTTAACAATCAATCAATACCCCCATCCATGATTAACTTCTAAGTAAGGCGGCCCTCAGATCGTTAAATATCGCATATTACGGTCTCCGCGGTCTGCATAAAATTTTCCAAATCTCTGCTAGCAGTTGCGTAAGGCCATATAAATAACCTTCGACCTTTTAAACCTATGTTGTTTATCTGGTAGTCCCTTTATATTTTCCAGAAAGTAATCAACTCTATTTGATATTACTCTCGATAATATTTGTTTGAGGACAACTCTTAACTGTTACACGCCTCCTAAGCTTTTAGCTCCGTTTTTATGCATTTTCACGCCTTAGGAATTTCTTTAGATGTCAGGCTTTCATTAAATAGAGCTTTCCAGTATAGTGACAGTGCTAATGTTCGCTTCGAATACTCGTTTTTTAATGATATCGATTTCGGCCGTTTTGCCTTTAGGCAGCCTTTTATTTACCCTCACACCTTCTTCGATTTTTTCTTGCACGAGCTACCTACCTTCGCACAGATTCTGCGTCTTTGTTTCAAGGCCCATTATATAATAATACAATTTATTTTGAGGTAGTATCGCCTTCCCACAGCACACTAACAGAGTGCACAATCACTCGCCCAGTATATGTTGCGTACTACCTTTTCATGTATTGTTTTTGGCCATTTCTGTGACTGTTTTTCAGTTTTTTGCAGCAGCTCCTATTTCCGAGTTCCCTTCTTGGTTGTTCTTGAGGCCGAACCATTGCGTTTTAATGAGATTTGTTACGTCACACTTGTATGATGTTTTGAATGTCCGCTGGGGAAAACAGTTTTCTCCCTAACTCCCCTTATGACTATTCTGCTTGCTATCCAGTATTGTCCTGTCTGTGTCAGCCCACGATAGTCCTCCTTTAAGCTATTGCTTTCCAAGCCCCCCCCCTCTTTCCTGCGGTGAGTATTTCTAAATGCTACATTTTCTTCTTAAAACGATATATCACCCATGCTTCCGTTTAAGAGAAAAACACGCACATAGTGTTCAACTATCTAAAGTCCGCGTAAGCAAGCCAGCCAACGGTTATACAAGTATTATGCGAGTGGCTAATGTTAATGCGATCGTTTTTTTTTTTCAATGTAGATAACTACGCTATTATGCGTATTGTCGTGATACCGAATGATGCGTCCCCGCGTCGACTCAGAGATCTCGTCGAGAATTTCACGTTTCTTATGGTGGTCGATCTTCACCTCCTTGCGCTTCTCTTTCGACGCTGCCGGTGTCGACAGCGGACCACTGCTAAACAGGCTTTTTCTCAGCGGCGAGTCGTCGATAAACTCTAGGGACGTGTCGAGCTTAAGCGAACTTAGCCGCGCATTTGGTGTCGCCGGCATGGTTCGTTGTGTCACGTCACACGAATGGCCCTGAATGGCCCGAACCCGACAATCGGAAGGACATTGAACAGGATCACGAAATGTTGCTTGCCGGCAACGATTCACGGTTGTCGTTCACAAGTGGCCCACAGCGGACGACAGGTTCTTGCTGCGAGAACACAATCGAAACAAAACAATGAAAGAAAGCGCGCCGTTGTAGTTGTTGTTGTTGTGGTATTATTGTTATCGTCGTCGTCGTCGGCGACGATTAACTCTTGTCGGGTCATCGACAAAACTATGAAACGCGGCAAAACAATACCATACATAGATCGGTAAATTATGTACATTTGCGGCATACATAGCGGCCCATTTCAGTCGGTGCTCTACTGTAATTAATGTTTGCAAACAGCTCAAATTCTAATAAACTACAGCACAAGCAGTACAAGAAGAAGATCATACGTTTGTGCTATTAATAAACTGTGTTTCAAGAGACATTTGCATCTTACATTGAGTTAAGATGTTTTTAACACACATTAGGTGCATTAGCTTGCATTAGGAGAGTAGTACATCAGAGTCTAGCATATATTAGTTAGAAGTCAAGGTTGCCGTGCTTAAAGACGACGCATTGTTTTCCTAAGGAGTGCATCCGTCCACGAGGGTGTAACGCCGACAACGGCAGCTTTTCCTGAGCGGGGTAGGACTCGATGAAGCAATAAATTAACTGCAAGATCGTCAGCGTTCCTACCTTCATGGCCAAATAGCGCTTCATAGTTACTAATCTCTCTAATAATACATTGGTGGGCTGCGCTTAGTTTTGGGCGTGCTGGATAACATTAAGTCGGCCGTAAAATGGAAGTCGTTCGTCCTAATTAGTTGTAGCTGAACCGAGCCTACCTTCCGATGAAAGCCGCCCGTGAGTTGACACTGTTGATAGATACTGCAAGTTTTAGATTGGTTCATATGCAGTTGATGATCTACAGAGCGTTGTCTATAGCGTATAATATATCGTTATATCTCCGTATTGTATTAATTGCTTAGAAGTCGTTGTTGGTCTCCTTAACAGAATAATGCCGCCAGCTGATTGATAAGAACCACGGCGCTAAGAAATAAAGAAAAAAAGTCATATGTATTAGGTGTTCCAGTGCTGCGTACACGGGCTTTCAGCCTTACGAACTACACGACTATAATGCTGTAATACACATAATATACTGTAAAAAACGCACTTAAAATTTTTTTTAGTTAAACTGTGCTTTATATGTTTGATATGAAAATCTGTAAGTACAACGTAAGTGATTGAGCTAAGATCGCATATCCGCATATGAGCTTTCCAGTTCACTGCTTTATAGAGTACGGACTGAGAGGTATCGCTTCAACATTTTGATCATATTTTAAAGCTAATTGAATTGTCTTTTAAATGGTCTAGTCTTGCTCAATATGGCATCAAGCATGGCGTGTATATGGGCACCAAATATGCATAAACTTAGCATTGGTACTTCGGTGATCGATGTAATAGTAGCAAACATGCGCCAACGACGTGTTCGCTTCATAGGCGAAGCTCACCAACTTAAAAAGGGAGATAACATTATTCCCTATGTCCCCGCGGGTGCGGGTGTGTAGTAGTTCCCACAAAGGATGACTCGAAGACAAAATTACTTCATTCATCAAAACTCTTAAAAAATCTGTTTGGCTTGAAGGTCTTGTAGAATTTATATATCCTTATGCAGAATCTCTAAATGTCAAAGATTTTTTTTTGAATTCTGGCGAGTCCTTTATTATTGAGTATACAACCGCCTGATTTTGTGTAAACAAGGATCTGGGTGGACTCCAGAGTGCTCAGAGGCTGAATGATTCAGTAATACGCTCAGCAGTTAGCACAAGGAAGACCTGAAATGCGATACCTAGATGTACCAGCCACGCACTACGTGAGGAAGGACGGCCCACACGAAAATTCCGTGAATAACCGCAAACACGGCTGGACGAGACATCATCCCCAGACATGTAGCAGAGTATCACACTGGTAAGCAATAGGCTACGCAGCTTTAACGCAAATTCACCGTGCAGGAAGTTCTTGAGGCTATACAAAAACTGCCAAATAACTAACCGACTGGCGCAGATAGTCTTTGATCAAGCGAATATCCTCAGCCAGGCAGCATTTCTCGCTCTTTCTTGGACTACTTATTGCATGTATAAGAACGGGAGGGATTCCTGCGATATGGAAGGATTGCTCGATGTCTCTGATTGCCAAGAAACGTTACTGACCCCAGGTTGTTGAGAGGAATCATAAACAACATATGTATCCCAATTACAAGTGGAGAGAAATCATACATACCAGACATCTGTAAACTCTGTAAAAAAAGCGCGTTTCCAAGTGCGTTGACTCATCCTGTATCTTGCTCACACAACACCGGAAAAGCAGAATGAATTGCTTGCCTGCAGATCAGCCATAAAAACGTGCCCACGTCTGTTGGCAGATATCGAAATCATCCTGCTAAAGAAGCGACACTGTATCTGCACTGTTTGAGTAGAATTTCCGGCCGCGTTTGGGTTAGCTGGCCCAACTGGAATTCAGCTTCGTGTAACCCGTTGCATATACTTAAATATAGATAGTTTACTTAATGCTAGTTTAATGGAACATGTCAAAATGGATCAGATGCGTGTGTTCCCCAAGCAAATACCTTGAGCCCGCTTAAGTTTTCTTGACATAACACAAAATCTCCTTCATTATCACATACAAGGGGTGTTTGCTTTCTATAGTGCGGAACTTCCAAATCGACATTTAAGAATAGACACTCGCAGGTGGACGTCGTCATGTTTGCGGATGGCCTCGCGCTGTACAGTCGCGGCAGATTTTGTTTGCAGCGAGCTTTCGTCTCGTTTGTAAGTTATGCCCCGAGCGTGGGTTTGGAGATCAACATTCAAAAAACAGAAGCAATGCAATTTTGCGAGGCGGGGTACTGGCTGCAGCAGATACGCGTAATTTTTCTACACAAAGAGTGCAATACGTAGGCAAATTTACGTGTGTGGGTATAACTCTGACGTCAAGCGGTAAAACGTTTGACGTACGCGTCGAGGAAAGGGACCGGAGAGCATCGGTGGCATGCCACATCGATAGACAGGTCCCAGCACCTGTCGCTGAACACGGCGCTAGCTTTGTTCAACATGGAAATAGCGCATCGGCATCCTACGGCATCATTTGCTAGAGTAAGCTATCTACTCCTCATATAAATCAATCGGACCGAAGCAAGGCGGCTTTTCTGAAGAGCATACTGAGTGTCCAACCAGCACCCTCAATCGGTAAATCGATTTTCTTTGTGATATACCGCTGTTTGATAAAGAGCTAAAAAAAAACAATTCAGACTGCCGTCAACTCCAGCCTACGAAAAAATTATTAAGACCTATGAAGTCAAACTAGGTGAATTGAATGTGGAGTTTTTGGCACCGAAACCATAACTCGTGATGAATTGAAGTGAGTTTGTCGAATAAACTCTCATTTTGTTGCTTGGTTCGCTCTCCTTGGTACTATTATGCGATCTGCAGATTTGAAGCGTTCCGTAATCCAAATGATGATTGTGTTTGAACGTATTGTGACAATGAATGCCTGGCGGAGAATATCATATTTGTTTAGACTTGGTAGAGATTAAAGGAAATATGCATAAAGTCAGATGTTATGCGTGATGCATCTTTGAATATGTATATATATATATATATATATATATATGCATACACAAGCGTCTGGTAATATACAGTTGATACCAGAGCAGTAGAAGATGGACCGTATAACATTGTATTTAAACGTATTGTGACAATGAATGCCTGGCGGAGAATATCATATTTGTTTAGACTTGGTAGAGATTAAAGGAAATATGCATAAAGTCAGATGTTATGCGTGATGCATCTTTGAATATGTATATATATATATATATATATATATATATATATATATATATATATATGCATACACAAGCGTCTGGTAATATACAGTTGATACCAGAGCAGGAGAAGATGGACCGTATAACATTAGCGATAGCGATTAGGACTTTGTACCCAAACTGCAGGCAGGGATACTTGTCTGAGAACAAACTGGACGTTACAGGCGGTGGACTTGGTGCTGATTAGACATGAGGCAATCAAAGCGTAAGTTATGCAAAAGAATAGTGAGGAAAAACATAAAACACAAATGTTCGCTCTATTTTTACAGCAAAGTTGCGACAACGTACCATTAATGACGTTAATGAAATCCTACATCGCCGAACGCCATGAGTAATCAGGAGCCATCTGGCGGCACCGTGGCCGCATCATGTGTTCAACCAAGTATGTAACACGTGGCTCCGACGGCCACTAGCGCCTGTCGCCGACTGCTCGGCGATGTGCACGGCAACGGCGTAGGTTCATCTAGCCCTACACCGCACCGCTACACCGCGAGCTCTCCGCGTGGCGCTGCGTGGCATAGCCCTTCGAGTTTGCCGGGCATACCGCTCGATGAGCACAGAGGAGGCCTTCGTTCTGGCTTACCAGCTTCTCTGGAATTTCGTGGCCCGAGAAGTGTGCACGACGGATGAGGCGAGGGAGTCCACGCTCAAAAAAACAACGCTTGACGCGCGAGCTCTCTGGTGGATCGCGCTTGACTTAGGAGTGCCCCAGGCGGGCTGGACCGGATCGCTTTTACCGGAATTTTGACGTTGAGTTGACGGGCCAGGCCAGGGGTCACTCACATAGCTTTTGACCCAGGTCCTCACAGGCTACGGGTAATTCTAAGCCTAAGGGGTGCATATTCGAGAAGTCGCAGGTGGACACGTGCAAGCTTTGCACGCCGGGGCAGCCAGGCTATGTCGACCATATGGCATTGCTTTGCTTCGTCTTGGCCCGGGTCCACAAATACGCGACGTATCGCTACGCAAAAGGATCGACACGTGATATCATGGGTCATATGATGGAGGATGCCGTCGCACGGGCGGCAGGTGTCTACTCTTTAGACGCTTTTATGCGCGGGAAGACATAGAGGTACGCATGTGCCATCGGGTGGTCGAGATGAGGGTGCCCCGCAAGAGGCTATTGCAATCATGCCCTTCGTAGCACAGCCCGAGGCGTTTCCGCGGGTTTGAAAACGGGGCTTTTACAGTCTCAAAGTAGTGACCCTCGAACTCTGGGAAATAGGACGTATTAAGGTTTTTAGTGGGTAAAAGTTCCACAGTAAGTGCTGTTGATTGCCAGTAACGATTGTGCATTAGCGTTTCTGAACCTAGCAATCTGATATAATGAGTAGCGACCACGAGGTTTCGCGTGTGGGTAGACCCACACAGTGCGGGTCCCCATACGTCCGTGGGAACTTATAGAAGAAGCATTACCAAGCACCATATAAATCAACGTGCGCGGTACAGTTTTGTACGATCTGCAAATGCATTTGGATGCAACGAGCTCTATCGAACAACAGGCGAGCACGACCAAAAGGCAACGAATATCGGAGCTGTCAGAGACCACGGATTCCAGCGAGAGAGGAAGGAACGGAGCTACTGGGAGCACGCCTCTAGACGGTATCACGAAGCTAAAACTTAGCGACAACTACACAAATCGCTGCAACTCGTGGTGTAACGCGAAATAAAAATACATTTTCTAGTTAGTGTGGTGGACTGTGGTGCTTGATGTGGCACATATCACGGAGGAATGGTTAAGCCAATGTGCGTAGCGGGCGTGTATTGTGACTATCACATATCCATTTTGGTTTGGTCAGGCCGGGATTACCTCCGAAGTGTGCCCCGAATGTAGGCCGCGTTTTCACGTTGTATATCAAGATCCAGATGCTGTTTAAAAACGGACGCCGATCTGCTATCACTGGATGACAGATTTAACAAAATGACGACTTTGCGGATCAGCTGCCTGATCCGAACACCAGGAACCTCCAGGGTTTCGAACGCGAGGGCAGAATTTGTGGGGATACCCGATGTATGAGTTTTTTCTTAGCTTGCTAGTCTCCGCAAGGTGGGCAGCTAGCCAGCTTCGGATGCCCCGCCTCGGACTATAGAATCACTTCATTTGAATAACAAATAACGACAACATTAATCTCATGAACTCAAAATATGAGTCAGAGCAAGCCGCGCAGATGGAGCGGGAAGCTTTCAAAGAGCGCAATCTAAAGTGGTAGGTGTAGGCACAACTTGTCGAGCCTGGTGGCGTGGTGCATTCGCGTGCGCCTCGGGACGGGGGGGACACAAACATGCATGGTTTGGACCCCCACCGTTGCACATTTGCATTTATGGAGTCTGTGTGGCGAAGCAATGCGAAAGTAAACCCGTGGATGTTAAATGTTAGCTGAAAGTCAACCCGAACACGTATACATAAATATAGGCATAACTTGGGCCGGTCACGACGAGAGATGGCTAGTAATACAGAACTTGTTGGGGTTTACTAGAGAGGGGCCTTGAAGGACGCTTGGTAGCCTAGCTGTCGGGCTAAAATTGAGTGGCCCAATATCAAATTTTTGTGACTGGAAGGTTAACGTTAGAGAAAAATGTTTGACAGTCACGTTTTACGTGACTGAGAGTCGTGATATCGAACATGTTTGAGGTCATACAATTAGATCTTGTTATCCTTTATGCTATAGTGCCTACACGATACACAACGTTAGGTCTGCTCAGCAAACCGAATAAACTGCGGGTTACTGCTAATACACACGCAACTGAATTCTGGCGAAAACAGAACAACACGCATTACCAATGAGGCGAGCCGGCACGTATAGATTACTTGGAGCGGCGACTGGTTCACCGTTCCATGGTTGGAGATTAATAGCGTGAGCCGTTTTAACTAATGTTTCACCTCACCAAGCGATACGACAGACGAACCTTAAACAAACGCTCATTGGGCCTATGCGACCACAGTAGAGAGACGTCGCCTCTCTCAGTGTTTGCAGGAGACCTTGGCGCAGCTTCAAACCTCTGGGGCTTAAAGGCTACAAATAGCAGGGCAAGCTCAACCTGAAGTAAACGTGAATTGAAGATCTGGCTGCCTATAATACGAGAGCCCTCACCTTTCATAGAAAAAGCCATGATTCTGCCGTGGACTTAGCACTGCCAGGGGGAATAGGGTCGGAGGCCTATTACTAACTTTCCGGCACAACAGTTTCAACATGAAAACCAGACCCGCATCCAATGCCTCCCCTGCAGACGGAACAGGCATCACAAATCACTTTTAAAGGAACGAACTTGCGCATAGCTGTCTTAGTGGATGTTAAAATGCATTCAGCAGCTCCGTTCGGCATGCTGAGTACTTTTAAATGCCGATGAATGGATGATTATCTAGATTGCAAAGCAGCCATAGAAAGCGACAATCTGGTTATAGAGATTAAAGAGTTGACCTCTCAGTCTACACAGCAAAGTCTGCGGCTTGCGAGCTCGGCAAACGCGGCTATCGCTACCATAGTCGGGCGGATGTAAAAATAGGTCTGGAGTTGGCACCAGGTAAAATCAGGCCGCTTTATTCATAAAGCACGAATAACGTGTATCAGAGAGACCTCTAAGCCTCAGAGAAACCTCTAAGCCTCCTTAGGCTCTTAGGGAAAAGCGGACACACGGCGGTTTTTGGTGAATCGGACTTTCACGCTATCCATGGCTACGACAGTTTGCTAAGCCCGACTTGCTTTCCGTCGATCTGTCTTATTTCTCCTTCAATGTCGCTAGGAATATGGGATTAGATAGCTATGTTGATTAAGGTGGCAAGCGGATAATCGGTATCAGTACGTTTCGCTACTCTGAGATCATTTTTTTGGCCGTTTTGTTTGTTGCTGTGCAAGTTTGCCCATGCTTCCAGTTGGTTCAATCTGTGATATGAACTTAGAGATGCAGCAAATGTATTTAGCAAATCTTAGAAGCAATTATTTATGATATATATTTCATCTTCCAAGCCATTGCGTGCTTTATTGCGGGTTGACACGTCGTCGCAACTCTAGTCTTCCCACTTTAAGGTTTAGTAGCTGAAACGCGCAGACGATGACGCTTGTCGTTGTTATTCAGCTATATATTTATTTACGACCCAATCTAGCATACACACCGTACTGTAACCGGCTCGTACTCTAGTTGCAATGTCGGAAATATTAAGGTATAGAAGGACCGCCCTTGTACGGGGTCGAATTCATTGTCAATTCACTTTACGATTTTTAAAATTGCAATAGTATTTTTAATATTGAAATAATTATAATTCTATATTTTTTATTTGTAAGAATATTGTAAACATTGCTATAACGTCGCCAAAATTAAAAATTTAATATTCGTAATATTAAGAATATTAAGAATCTATTTAATATTATCAATTATTTTTTAGTACCTGGTTTGTACCCGATTTCTGGTTGAAATCGCAACTAGGCAGCGAGAAACTGTTTTTGTAAAAGTGATTTTTATTTGTGTTGTAAATTGTATTTTTTATTGTAAATTGAAACGAAAACTGATGTTCACACTAAAAAGGTTATTCAAAACGTTTAGAGCAGTCTCGTTTTGGTGGTTGAAGACAACTTTAATGTCGTACTGATATATATTGTTTTTAGCACGAATCTGCGAATACCAGGAAAGACCATCTAGAAGTGGGCATGTGTTGAGCTTAACTCGAACCAGCGAATTCTAGATACAAATCGCTAATCGTCTCCCAAACACAGGTTCTACATATGGGGACAGTAAGTGAGCCATAACAAAGTTAGAGGCTCAAATACATGCATGCGAATTTGCCAGTTGGGAGCATATGGTGCAACAAATAAAATATAAAAATAACAAACAAGACAAGGCCCCTTGTAAATATTCCGTACGTAATACATGTTTGCGTTACCCATTTACGTCTATATTTTTTTTTTAAGATGACTTACTGGAAAATGCGGTTGCACATACGGACACCACTGCAGGAAGTCCCTGCAAGTGTGGGCCGGTAGTGTGGGGATCCAACCCACTAAAAACCAGTCATGTCCCCGTCCCCCAACTGACCGGGAACTGCTTGCGCATGCATTAAACAGTCAGAGGGGGGCGAGCCTTCTTACTCCTGGCGAAAGTTGTCCCTGGGAGCCGCAGGGAATCGCAAAAGTCGCAGCTTGTTGGCCGATGTCTTAGCTTGTAAAATCTTGTTAAAAACCGCTGTTGTCAAGTTCCAGTGTTCCAGGGATCCTGTCATCTTCAGAACGACGTCGCGTAGATTAAAAATGTGCGTATTCATTAGAGTCCTCAATTTACGTCTATTTATATATAGACGTAAATTGATGACTCTAATGAATACGCTCATTTTTAATTTACGTCTATATATAAATATACGAGGGCGGATTGTTAAGTTCGGATACATATTTATAAAAAAATATATTGATTTAATTTTTAAAATTGGTTTTGTCCATTTTAAAAATAGCTCCCCGTTGCTGCAGTGCACTTGTGCCACGTTCTTTTCCACCCTTCGAAACATGTTTCAAGTAGCGTAGCTCCTGCGATTTTTCTTTATCTCCTCTATAGTCTTGAAACGTTATGTCTTCAAATTTGATTAGTGGGAGCGCAAAAACGTCGCTCGGAGCCAAATCCGACGAATACGGAAGTTGCGGAAACATAGAAATCGATTTTTTTCTCATATCAAATAACCAAACATTCTTAACGATGTGTGCACCGGTGCGTTGTCGTGGTGGAGGATCAAAAAGATGTTTGCCCAGAGTTTAGGCTTCTTGGTTTGCGCGTGCTTGTGCAATGTTTTTAAAATTTCGCGGTAGTATTCCTTATTGATCGTACAACCAAGTGGCAAAAACGATCAAAAGAACCTTGTTGTTGGATCAACGCTGTCTGATTGATTTCGATCGACTCTTTTCTTGGAAACACCACTGGAAAGACTGGGCTTTAGTCTCGATGTTGTGGCCATATACCCATGACTCGCCTTCTGTAATTACTCTCTAAAGCAATCCTGGGTCTTCCGCTACTGCTTGAGGGTTTAATTCGCACAATTACCGACGGGTGTTAATTTGCTGGAAATTCAACATTGTGGAACGAACTTTGCTGTCAGTCCTCTAGCGTACGAAATATCAATCAAGTATGCACAGTGTTTCGGGACACTGCTTGATCACCATGACCAATTCGTAACATTTCCACTATTCTAGAGCATATTATTTGGTTTTTAACACAAAACTTCATGCCGGTTTGTTGCTTTTTCATTTTCGACTCCTAAACATTGCCGAATCCAGTTTTCTTCACTTAATTGAACCAAACTAAAACAATGAACGAAATTTGGCCGGTCTGTACGACAAATGAACGAACCTTGACGGTTTCGATTCAATTTTTCAAATTCAAAACATTCGAACTTGTCGATCTGCCCTCGTATACACGCCGTACGCCTCTGGTGCTTCCAAAAACAAGTAACACAAAGATCTGATAAATAGTTAACCATAGAGTGTAGCCATTTTTTATTACGTGTTCCGAATATAGACATCCCAATATACGATGCCCGAGAGATACAAGATAAATAGTCAGCGTCAGTAGTTCGGGCTTCTGGCGTTCCATTGCGGTGACTTGAACGCAACCGTTCTAACGAACGCTGCATAGGCCACAGCTGATGGCATCTCTGATGGTGGCGCGAATCGACATCGTGCTCCCCTTCGTTCGTAACGTTAGAACACTGTTAGCAGTCGCATGCCTTGCATGCGTAGCTGCCATACTCGTTGATGCAGATCTCGTTTGGTGCACATGAGTGCGTTCGCAGAGAGCACTCGTCCACATCTGAAAGGGCACGCATTCAGAGATGATGGACTTACTGAGTAATTACTAAGGAAAGTATGACGTAGTCTAAAGTTAACATAAAGTGTACTAGTAGGATGCTAATTGGTACATCCATAAAGTTGACCTCTAGGCGGATATGCAAGCTATGTGATGATCAGTATTCCGACTTGTGTTCGATCTTCAACGGTGTTCTGAATTGTTTTAGGAACAGTGTTTTTCTTTTTTTCGCTGTCTCTACATTCTCCCTTAAGGCGTAAAGCTTTCGATTTTCGTTATCACCTCATATGTGTGTCAACGTACTTAAGAAATGTTTTATTTTTATGTAGGTGGTTTTTATCTAGACCATCGTCTGTCCCCTACAGGCTTGGGATCACGGTGAGGCATATCTTCAGTGCATCGAGGACCGGCCATGCTGAGATGTATAGGGTTCTTGTGGCGGCAGCATGGCCGCTGACTCTCAGCTGTTTATCATCTATTCTTAAAGAAAATTCAATCAACAACGAACCGACGCGACACCCGCGGTAGAGGACAACAATGACTAATCTCCCTCCTTTCCTCCAGATATGTCAGGATTGTTGCATGAAGTGATTTACGTGGTGCAAATATACGGAGCACCCGGCCACAACCAAGCAGGCACTTGATCAGCTACCAGCTCTTATAGCTAGACGCGTATGTATGCGCTGAGGTTCGGCATTGTTGCGGTGAACCTTTACTACTCACCGTTACAGCGGCCGTATTCGTCCATCTGGAAGCCAACCTGACAACTCCTCATAGAGTCGACGCAGCGGTAATGGCAGTCCTGGTCATCGAACGCGCACATCTCCACAGGAGACACACAACTCAATTGTGGCGCACTGCAGTCGTTGCTCCCACATTCTGTATGTGCATAAAACAAATGTTTATATATATATATATATATATATATATATATATAATTTTTATGTGTATATATATATATATATATATATATATATATATATATATATATATATATAAATTAACCTGTCGTACTGACGCCGAGGTGAGAGTGGGTTATCATGCCCACGAGAGGTGAAGTTGGGGGCATGGTAAGCACATGCAGTATGTTTTACATCGCTGGCGCTGTTGTAGACAGTGCTCTAGTTACACAGTATGCGACAAGGTTTGTAAGAAGAAAGCATTTTCTGCAGCAAAACATTTTGTGCTCTTGGTCATTGCTGTTTTTACCAAATGTCTACATCTCTGTGGACCATTAATAGCGCAGGCGGAGGTTAATATGCGTATACAGATAGGCGGTGGTGTGCAATGCATGCTTAGTAAGGGTCGAAGTGAGACGTACTCATTCGGATCTTAGGCGACTGCGTTCGATGGCAGCATGACGAAAATGCTTCCCGGATGACCATTGGAATCTCCTGCGGAAGCTCCTCACAGTGATTGGCCTCTCGCTCCAGGCCGGCGCGGCACCAGTAGCAACATGCCTGTGATTGTTGTGATCGTCTACATGTAATATGGCCGCTATATATATTTATATATATATATATATATATATATATATATATATATATATATATATATATATATATATATATACAAAAAAAATAGAAACAATACCAAAGTCCTTGGTAACTGAAAAAATGCTTTATTGATTCCAAAGTAACATAATGTTGATACCTTTGCTGTAGAATCCGTCTGTTGAGAACAGGTTGCGTCTGCCTTCGCTGCGTTTACTCCCTGATCGCAGTGGATCTCGCGCTGAAATAGGCACATTATTGAGTCCAAGCAAAAATATATTTAATGTATACGAAATAGCATTAACGTTATTAGCCAATATTTTCTTCCGATCAATATCAATAAAATAAATACTTGTACGATGATTTGCCTCTTTTTCGTTTATATGCAGCGATTTTTTTCATAAAAGTCATCTCTCTCTATTATTAGATGCCAACCGCAGGCTCAACAAACGTCGAATACGTACGGTACAGACCCTTGATCGAGATATTGGTTATATGGCTCGATCAAGGGATGTAAGAAAAGCAATAAGGGGACCTGTTGACTCTCCGTATTTTGAGTACAGCGCATTATAGCCATACTACATCTCAGTCGAACACACAGGATTCATAGTGGTCGAAAGTTGATAACTAAGAGAGAAAAGTGTAGCCAAAGTCAGGGTAACGCGCATCGTTCGTATGGGCTGCAAAAAACTCGATATCAAGATGCCTATTATCATAAATATATAAATCTGAGAACAAAATTGTACACCAATAATTGTGCCTATTCAGCGGATCGCTAAGAGACACGAAAACAAATAGAAATATTTTTCCCCCACTAGAAGCAGTGTGATTATCAGAATGGTAAGGCATTGGCAAGGTGTTGAATAATATAGCACTGCCACTATTTAGGAAACTGCCAGCGTAATCTCACTAACGTAGTTCGACAGTATTGACCTTCATCGTTTCTCTACTTTGGGGCAGTATCGATCATTTTTCTATCAGCAAGAATTAAAAGAATAAACAGAGACAAGGCAGAGATCTTCCGAAAGGGGAGCGGCGTTAATGTTGGGCACTTTCGTCAGCGTTTAGCGTGTCGGGCAGAGGACGACGACGACGACGACTTGCACTACGGACACTTCAAGTTGTGAGCCTCTACGACACTCGCTGCTAGAGTGTGCCATCAACCTGGTTGAGAGTCTTGCCTGCGGCTCATATGCTTAATAACAGCAGCACGCTAAAGCCATAGCCTGGAAAGCAAACACCGATCGTGATAGAAATTCTAATAATATGTGTACACTAATATTAATAGCAACAACTACCAACAACGACAACTGTAACCGTATCAACAACTGGAAGCATACCAACAACAACAACAACAGCAACAAAAACGTCATCAACAACAAAAACCTCACCGGCAACGATAATGTCATCAACAATAAAAACGACAACAAACAATGACGTCACCAGCAACAACCAACAACGCAGAACAAATGTTGAAATGAACATTGGACCGGCGATGCACGTTCTTAAGGCGCGGCGCTCTTTAGGCAAGCTTTCAGGTGCGGCGAGCAGTGGCCTGTCAACCGATGGACCGGCCTAGAGAAGAAGGACAATTCGAAGTAACCAAAAGAGGGCCAAGTGCTTGCCCTCCTACACACTTGTTGGTTGCCTGACGCATGGCGTAGCAATATATGGCCAGTCAGGCGGTAGGCAGCGCGTCTAATTGATCTACTTTCTTTGCGTTTTTCGCCGCTTTTCTTCGCCGATCTTCTCCGTTGCCGTGCCGTGCTGTGCTGCGCCAGTGGCTTTGTACGGTTTTAAAGCACCCGAAGCCGCAAAAAAGCCGTCCAGTTCTCCTACGTCATAGACTCATCATGGAGTTTGTTCTTGATTGCGCTCGGCTGTCCTCGTTTGAGGAGCTAGGCTAGTGAAAGGAATTTGGAGGAGTCATCCATCCGGCTGCGTTGCTAATACCGCCGCGACCACCACCATCATCATCATCATCGTCGTTATTATCATCATCATCATCATCCTTCCGTCGTCCTTCAAGGTAAGCGTAAGGACGCCTCGCCATGTTGAGGGTCACTTACGGATGCCACCAGTCTGGACGCTCTTTAGCTGGACAGCCTATGCCGACAGTGAGGTGGGGGAACAACAACAAATCATGCCACCATCGTTAGCCACAATGGTTGCAGCCAGTGCTACCGCTGTTGTTGCTGCTGCTGCCGATCTCTCCTGGCGGCTTGCGCTACAACATAGCTTGGACATAGCCGGCCGACGAGTTCTGTCACCGCACCGGCGATACCGTCTCGCCAGCTAGAGTAGGCAAAAAGAATGTTTTTCTTCCAAGCTCAGGAAGAGCTTACTCGTCACAAGTAAGAAGATTGGCTGGCTATCCAGCCAATCTAGCCAGGTGATGAAGGTTGAGGCATACTCGAATAAAAAACAAACAACAAGCAATAATAATAATAACAATAATAATAATAATAATAATCTCAACGCGAAATCAACGCGATCCTGAAGAATCCTCTTCGTAGAGCCGGCATACCAAGCACCCTGGAGCCCAGGTTGGGCTTCGAAGACGACAAAAGACCAGACGGCGTCACCATCCCGCCATGGTCCAACGGCAAATGCCTGGTATGGGATGCCACGGTATCATGTACAGTGGCTCCGTCATACCTGATGCACAGGTCAGGGTGGGTTGCTGAACATGCCGAGATCGCAAAGAAACGCAAATACTCTGATTTGGGGAGGAGATATCACTTCGTACCCGTCGCCATGGAAACGATGGGCCCGTTCAGCAAGAGCACAAGTATCCTCCTCAAAGACCTAGGTGTCAAAATTAGAGCTAACACGGGTGACCAGCGCGAGGGCGAGTTTCTGCGTCAGCAACTCTCGCTCGCTGTGTGTAGGGGAAACGCCGCCGCTATCATCGGCTCTATGGATTGAGAAGGGGGGGTGAGCCTACGCGGGTACACGTTTGGGTCCCACAATTGTAGGGAAATACTGAAAAATTGAATAAATAATAATAATAATAATAATAATAATAATAATAATAATAATAATAATAATAATAATAATAATAATAATAATAATAATAATAATAATAATAATAATAATAATAATAGTAATAATAATACTAGCTGACTTGAGGGTTCAATCCCGACGCGACATACCCTTTCAAAGCAAGTTTTGTAAGATGTGCTGATTTGGAGTTAACATATAAAATAAGTAAAATCATCACAATGGTGATAAATACGGCCGGAATGCTGTTATCATTACTTCTACAGCTATAAATTACATTTGGCACTAACTATTGCTATTTGCTACTTTGAGAAGTCTTCGTTTCTTGGGCTAGATTTGAAGCAAACTTCTGACTAGAGAAGGGTTGCGCGATACAAATCCTCTTCACAACGTGGAATCAACGCGTCTACTATTTTCTCTTGTTTGTTTTTCCGGCGCTAACCGGATTGGGGCGCGTCTGTTACACGGAATAACTGCAGTTCCATCCAGAAAGGAAATGTGCCATTTTGGCATTGACTATGGCTGTGCATACGCGTATTGGTCCAGCTACCAGCTGACGAATATAACTTATTATCACTACTGTTTCAATGTTGCGCGTGTTTCGCCATGTGATCATCAATGCTGTCACGTACTTCAAGCGTCTCCTCGCAGCAGTAGGCGGCTGAGATCGTACACGTAATGTTGGCGACGCCGTCGTGCGTCGAAACGGCGACCTTTTGGCGATGCGCCGCGTTCAGCTTAGTCATGTCGCAGGACATCCGCGAGCGGGCAAATTCCTGGCCGAGCAAGCAGCACCTCTCCAGATACGGCAGTAGATGATCGGCGGCTGCGTGACGCGATAGGCATTCCAGGCATCGGCAGCAGGACGAGAGCCGGACGTGCGGATTGCAGAACGTGGACAACAAAACACGGGCAATAAGTCGGCCAGTTCGTTAGTTTGCCAATCGATTCGTTCATTGATTCATCTGTCAGTGGTGGGAATACGACAATGGTGCACACATGTGCTTGAACTATGTTCGAACAGAAGTGTCTGTTCGATTGATTCATGCATGCAATATATCGTAGAGATCGATGCTCTAAAAAATAATTTTATATTGCAAATCAATTATTTAAAAGGTCATTATGTAGGGCAAATCAATGCTCTAAAAAGGTCATTATGTAGAGCAATATATATATATGCTACATGAGCGTGGCAGGTTACAACGGATCAAGGGTCAAGAGATCGGGCGTAATCGGGCACGTAATCGCGAGTTCTGGTTGGCAGTTTTTGTAGGTAAACGTCGCAATTCAGTAGAAAAGGACTCGACACGAGGAATCGATCGACAAGATGCCTGGCAACATTGATTTTGCCGGTAATCAAGCAACATGTTCGGTTGTTAAAGTTTAATCTCCGCAAAAATAGCTTCAATCTCAACCTTAGCCTAGTATCTCATGCACTGTACACGGCGTCCTGCTGTGTTGTTTTTTGTGCACATGCACGCGTATATAATGCATATCAATAAATATCAAAGTTTATTTACGTCGTATGACCTATGACATACGACCATGAGGCGCAGCCTTTCGATATACTTGTGCGGGTTCACTTCTTGTTCTGCTGAATTTGGAACAAGCATACTGATCCACCGAGTTTGCGCGCGTGCTCGTAAATGGGAGAGTAGAGCGAGAAAGGGAAACCGAACGCATGCCAACAAACACCAAGATATTTACTGACGAGTAAACGTCATCAATACTAGCACAGAGCGTCGAGCCCGGTGGTGGCGTGGCGCATAGGCCTTCGCCTTGCGACCGGAGGAGACACTAGATAGGTGCGCGGGTTCAAACCCCACGGTTGCACCTTTGTATTTATGGGGGTTTGTCTATGAAGCAATGCGAAAAGCAGTTCCGTGGACGTTAAAGCAGTTCCGTGGACGGGCTGAGGGTCAGCCCAATTTTTTTTAACACGCAAATAGCGATACGTTATGAAGCCAATTTTAATACGAACGACCGCTATAGAAGGGGGTAGTAGATAGGGAACAATCAAAGCACATGCGACGATAGATTCACTTACGAGCATCCTCGTCGACGGCGGCGTTACCGAATCCCACGGCTAGGACACAAACGACTGAAGCTGCAAATATCCACATCGTTTCGTGAGCGGCGTTTGGGGGAAGGGCCGACAAGAAGGGTTGAAGGGTTGCGTTGTGTGTTGGGGCGCGTTGGGGTTCACCTGTTGCACCCTATGCGCCGGATTTCTTTCTACCCACCCAAAAGACACTGGACTGGTAGAAATTGTTTCGATGCTTCGACGAGATGCCCCTGACGACGCGGATGCCGCCGGACGTGGGTGTGGGCTGGACGGACACGCTTAGAACTCACTGGCGCGCAGTGATGATGGCGGCCAACTGAGATCGTTGGCAGACGTTGCTCCGTATGCAGGCTGTTTGCCTCGGGCTCGTTTGAAACTGGCCAGCGAACGACGACACGGCTACGACCGTTCCTACGCGGACATGGGAATGGGCGACCTCTTGGCAAAGGCGGAGACGACGACAGCGAAGGAGAGAGTGTCTTCCACGAGGCGCCCGCAGGATTGCTCTTCTCGCCGCTTCAACAGTGGCGGCGGCGGCGGCAGCAGCGGCCGCTTCAAAGTCACTAACGATCACGACGGCTCGCCGAAGACCGCCGGCTGAAGGTCCGACACGATGCACGCTGAGCGACCCCTGTTAATTCGACCGACTGAACTGTTTTGAAACAAAGTGCAATGCAAATGCGGACGATTCGCGATCGTGCGCTCACGTTAGCAGTTGGTCACTTCGATCAAGTCGCTTCTTTTGCCTCCGTTTGCTACCGCTTAACCCGCCGTCATCGTTAAGCGTTCGGCTGGCAATGGTGACAATGCATCATTGTAGGATCAAACGACGCCTTTCTGGTTAACTTTTATTCGATGTCTCTTTCTTCTTCTTCTCCTCCTCTCTGTTTTGGAGTTTTTGGCTCATCTTCTTCTTGCTGTCTCGTCCTCTCCAACAGATGGGAGTCGAAGGCGCTTACTGCTTAATGATGACTGACAACGTGAAAACATTGTCTGTCCGACGTTATGTTTGGGGCGCGTCGTGCACGTCTCGAGCGATATGAGGTCATTTGCCGAGTGTTTCTGCCCTATTTGGGTGTGCGTAAAAGCATTTTCCCTCTCACGAAAAAAAAAAGTAGTCACCACATTTGTATTAGCAGTTATTAGTTTGGAGACATCCCATATCATTTGGTATATGTATATATAAAAATATGCGGTTTGCGGTGGTGTTCTCAATTTCAGGAAGACCAATTGTGAAAAATTGACGCTCAGGTCGGTCGAGCGTTAAGAAAATCGGCCGTGCCGTCTGGATAAAACGCCAAATCATTTGCCAATCATCCAAGTCTCGGGGTCGTGGTACCGTCGATCTTGGGTGATCGAATTTATGTGCGCAAGCATCGGCCAAATGCTGAGGATGACAGCTTACGCACAAAATTCGAAATTGCTGAGCGCACCGCCGCTTCTCTCGCTGTATCGTACGAGCCGTACTGAATGAGCCTATCTGGCTAATAGACGCTGTTGTTGATGTCGTTATTGTTATTGTTGTTGCTACTGTTGTGCTCTTGTTATTGTGGTTGTTGATATTGTTGTTGATGTTGTTGTTGTTGCTGTTGCTACTGTTGTGCTCTTGTTATTGTGGTTGTTGACATTGTTGTTGATGTTGGTGTTGTTATTGTTGTTGTTGATGCTTTTGTCTGCTGTTTACCAAAGCGTTAGCGCGGCAGTGATGATGAGTATGTATAAGCGGATCTCCACCAGAGACACTCGCAGCATACGTAGATTCCAATCGTTTGACCTCTATCCGCCTCTATCCGAGCCAAACTAGACTTGTTTTGTAGGTCATTCTAATCTCAATGGCTATGCGTCATTCGTCGTCAATGGCCACGTTTGCTCGATCTTAGTGAAAATGGTTGTGTTTAATGCACACACATTGCGCCGCGAAGATGTCACTTGTAGCAGCAGCAGTAGTCTGTCTTCAAGTGCCACAAGTATCCTGGTCAAAACCCTTTAAACTGTGCGGCGATGAGTCACAGCGCCATGCGCGATGACCTTCAAACAACTCGAATTAGTCTTACCCGACATAGTTATTCAGTGCTGACACATCTACCATGTGTTGTTTAATGTGTCAAAGTCCGAATATGTAATGCCATATACACTGTGCACTACGCAAAATGCATAAGAAAGAAAAATTGGCTATTAATGTGAATCTGCTTGCCTAACGATTTTTTGTGTGATAGCTTCGAATTTGTAAATTTGTTCAGACACTGATTGAAAATCATTATATAATTCACTATATATGTATATATATATATATATATATATATATATATATATATATATATTTTTTTTTTTTTTTTAAGTTGCCTTGAGGCTAATGCCCGTGTACGGTCTTTCATGTCCTGGCTGATTTTTAATCCACTCCAGCATTTACCTTGTCTAACTTGGGAACCAGGAAAACCAATATAAGAACGGCCGGTCTATGTCTCGAACCCAGGCTTCCCGAATGCAAGGCAAAGGCTTTTGCCACTAAGCCATCTTGCTTGGTCATATCAGCCTATCATATCTGGTTAAGGTTGCGAGTACTGCTAGAAAAACACATGTGGTTATGATTTTGAATGCGTTGTCGAACAATGTGAGCCATTCCTAGCTCAGCTCGACGCTACCGACGACGACAACAACAGCAACACAAAACACAACAAAGCAAACAACAAGCGCCGATCATATTTCAATGGTCAGTCCTGCATTGCCTAACCTTCTATCTGATTTATTCATGTCTCACTCGCACACGAACATTCAATCGTCTGCCTCGTCAGTTTCCTGTAGCCACGCTACGGGCCCAGTCTCTCTGTTCCGCATCGCCTCAACACAACCACCACCATCATCATCATCCCCACCATCATTACTACCATTATCATCATCATCACCATCGTCATCATCATGACCGACGCCCTCACTGTCTGATCAGGTTTGTTGTCACTGGCGGACGCTACATGGCATTATGGCTTTGGCACGAACATCATGATGACGACGACGACGACCATAACGACATACGACTGGCCATTCCGAATGCTGGGGGCGGTGGGGTGGCGCCATTGACGCCCCACGCCTCACATCATACCCCACGCCATCGTGCCAGGTGAGTGACATCATCACACTTCCGTATCATCGTGCCGCAGAAGCAGCAGTATGACAGCGGTGTGCTGTCATCTGTGTTTCCGGTTCTATTTCCGGCCGGTCAGTGGGCCGCCCGCCAGGCTTGCCCCAACACCCGCGCTCTCCCAGCATGCGTGTCGCTCTCCGCTGACTTGTCGCTGTTCTCCCGTTGTCGGCCCGTTCACACGCCAAGAAGATACCTCCGTTCGCCAACTTGACGGACGGCGATGTATAGCGGCTATGCAAAACAAGCTAAGCCATAGCCAGACTTTAGTCGCAACCCCCAAGCTGTTCGTCGCAACCCCCCAGCCTTTCGCGCGTTCTCGTCCCGTCCTGCCCCGTCTAGTCCCGTCCCTGGAGTCACGTAGCTCTTCTTCAATAAGCAAACATAGTTTACTTTGTCTTAGCCGGTGTCGACGACTCCCCCGACCCGCACCTCCCGTCTACCAGCACCCCCCGTCTACCAGCACCCCAGCCTACCCGCACCCCCGCATCACCACCACTCCCTTCCGTCGTTCCTGACGAGAGTCCTGGTTGGGAGTGCACATCACGTGGTAGTAGTAGTAGTAGTAGTAGAAGAAGAGCAGACACGACAGCGGCAAGGCCGACTTCATTACCACTCACTGGATACCATCAGACAGTATCAAGTCTCGTGGTCTCGTTGTTTGCCCGTCGTCCTCGGGTTAGTATCGTTGGTTCCGTTGGTCGTGTAGCCGGGTAGTTGGCACTTCCCCCTCTCGCCGCGCACAAAACAGACCGACGTATGCTGAGTACGTATGCTAAATCACCATCGTTTTCCTTAGTCTTCTGGCAACAACCGGAAACCTGCTCGCTTGCGTCTCGGTGGCTCGCAGCGACCAGCGGGACCCGATTAGACGAACGTCCAGTCAAAAGCGACACCACACACATGGAACATGAGTATACACCGCTTGCTTTCTCGTAACAAGGGCTAAAGTCGGCAGCAGAACAACAACAACAACAGCAACAGCAACAACAACGACAACATTATCAACACAATAACAGCAGTGGCCTAACACAGGTGATACCATGCAAATAACCTTGCATCATTGACAACCTAAAATGAAGCGCATATCCGTATTCTATGGCTTTGACCAGGAAGAATGTTTTAGGAGCGACTCAGACGCTAAGCAGGCAGACTGTAGTATATACTAATAATAATTAACTTTTTGGGCTGACCCTCAGCCAAGATTTAACGTCCACGGGACTGCTTTTCGCATTTGCTTTATAGACGGACCTCCATGAATACAAATGGGTGCAACGATGGGGTTCGAGCCCGGCGAATGCATCATGCCACCGGGCTCGACACCGTAGTATGTACTAGGCCAAATACACGGAGTATTTGGTTAAGCAGTTAATTGCCTTCACATTCATTTATTTCGTTCAGTAAAATAATATCAGTGAGTGGTCAATAGTCAAATAGCACGATAATTGTCTGGTGGACCATTATTAAATTATGCCATAGTTGTTTTCCTGCCGTCTTCCTTCGTTTATACACGGAACGTCCTCGTCATAAGAGTATTATTTTCGCAAAAGAGATACTGTGCTTTTTAAATTTCACTACCTTGAATTAATGGAGATCCGCCTAGTTGCAGACACTAAGCGTGGCTTTCCAGCCACTTCACTGACTTTTTGCTTCATGGTAAACAATCTCTCGTTCAAAACCTTTCTACAGAGCAGGTTGAGGAAAAACGGTCCCTTGGCACCGTGACATGCTACAGCAGACCTTTAGAGTGCAGGAATTCATTCAGGGTATAAAAACTTAACAATAAATCTGCCGGTATCTAAAGAAAAATAAAAGTAAAAGGTAATGTATGGGTTGAATGACGGCATTAGGCATTGCATAGAGTGCCTATATCTGAAAAATCGACGCAAATACACCTCTAGGCCTTCGTGGAGCTCTATACGCCAAAATTTGTGTACGTTATAACAATACAAATGCAGATCGAGAAAAATTGTCAAAGTCAAAATGGGGTTTATTACATTGTTTCAGTTCATTGAACAAAATGCATTCAATGGACCTGCTAGCGCTCGTAATGACACATGCTCCAAGACGCCATAGTTGCCTCGAATGAGAGTCGCAAATCCAAATTTTGTGTATCATTCCATAAGAGCGCGTTTTCGCAAAAAAATTAATTCATATATAGATACACAAAAGGTACTCTGTAGTGAGAATATGCCATTTGTTCGCTGTCTATCCAGCCATATACAGACAACGGTAATAACAGCGTAACAACGTATTCAATATATATATATATATATATATATATATATATATATATATATATATATATATATATATATATATATATATATATATATATATATATATATATTGCGCCACAAACTATATATTTTAGTGATCTTCGCAATATGACAGACGGTACTTGTAACGTTCAAATCTAGAGTCTAGAACTGACGATTGCAATGGCCAAATTCAGAGTGGTCTGCTGCACAACTTCCGCAAAGGTGCCCGATTCTTATCAGAATCAGTAACCGCCACTGGGGAGAGTAGCCTGCAAACGGACACACATCTCCAATAGGGTCCAGACGGCCATGTAGTGAAAACTTACTTGGGGTATGAGTCAAGATCATAAAGAGATTTAAGTAAGCGGAAGACGACTTCCTTTACCTAGGAAGGTACTGTAAAACTGATTGCCTGATTGAAATTGCCTGCTACCTCCAAACCTCACCTTTGAATCATTCATTGGCTGCAATAGAATATGGATCGTCTTTGACATGTAAGCGGAAAAGGACTTTGGTCAGGGGTAGTTCATCATTGAGAAGAAAATGTTAGATTGTATTGTTGGTGGAAGCGTCAATGGAGGAAATCGTCCATTATGAACATCAGGTAACATATCAGATAGCCCATCAAATCGGTTTCATGTATTTGATCCGATGTATATCTTTATAAAAAGATTCTTTTAATTATTTTTTATAAACAAATAAAATAGTAAACATCTAAAGAGATTTGCTTAAAAAGTCAGATTAAGCTTAATCAGGCGTGTCAGCAGTTCATCAACAAGAAAAACTTTTTAGCTGCAGCTGAAGAACGCGCGTCCTTATATTTGCCATTTTTAACCTCCAAAAAATTATCAAGCGGAGCTGGGAACTTATTGAGCATCCCCAGATGCATAGGAGCCTGTATATCCAGACTGTTAACTATCGCGGTTACTCACACCCTTTCTAGCTAAGGCAAATTCACATAAAGGAGGTTATATTGTGTATGAGAACGTCATGAGTATACTTTCAATATACTGCATTGATAAATTGATTTTTCAAATGAATGCCGAGACTTACAAGTCTTTGACTGGCGCGTCTCAAAAAACTTAATTTTATTTATACTTCTAGTTAGGTCGAATTTAGGGTGAAATCAGTGAAACGTGCAATTCGTGAAGATCCTCATTGTCGTGTCAATATATGATTTGTTCATATTTCTGTGCAGTATGTGCCTTTTGCTGCAACGCAACGAGGTTGTCCGCTCGTAAGGATTGACACTATTGAAACTGCACAACGTATGCACAACGTCATTATACCAGTATTTTCTCTAAAACAAATATAATGTAAGTCAATCTGCATTCGTAGCTTGCCGGGTGATGTCCATCAGTGTTTACATACGTATACTGTAGAGCTACAAGGAAAGCTACCAAGATTCTTCATTTTATTAACCACATTTGTATTGACCGAAATCAAGTGCTCTCGATCAAAAAACATAGATAAGAGGAGAGAGCGAGAGACGTTCAGCAGCTATTAACATGGAGACCACAGATAATATGTAGAATAATTGAATAACATAACTATGCTCAGGCGATCAGCATTATCCTAGACCGTAAGACTCAAAAATTCTTATTTCGGGCAATTATGTGCATATGCCCGTTGACATAAAGAGCATTGCAACAGTTCAAGCAGACAATATGCTTTTCTTTTTACAGTGTGAACTCCATTGAAAACAAGTACACGAATTCAGAAACATGAAGAAGTTTACTTTAATATACCTCTAGAGAACATGTCATAGACATGCAAATCTAGATTTAAAAATATATACGTGTGCCATACACTTCTATATATATATATATATATATTATCATTGAGTATATATGTGTCTTTATGATAATGGCAGTTAGTAAAGGCAACCTTTATATAGTCATAATACTATATATATATTATATATATATATATATATACACATATACATACATATATATACATATATACATCAACATAGATGCAGAGACAAGTAGAAGTATAGAAGGAGGCATGTTGGCACCTGTTTGAAGAATTGGATGAGTCCAGTGAGCTGAGCACAAATTAGGAGGTCAGATGTCACTTAAATGGAGTTTAATTAGTCTGGCGGCACCATTCGGCGCTAGTGACCTAGTCGTGACGTCTTGAGGGATTGGCTTTGAGGCGCGTTTGCTGGTCCATTGGGGGACACCGGGGAGACTCGTTGTTGTTTCGTGTTTACGTGCCCTTGTTGTTGTTGTTGTTGTTGTTGTTGTTGTGTTGTTGTTGTTGGTGTTGTTGTTGTGTTGTTGTTGTTGTTGTTGTTGTTGTTGTTGTTGTTGTTGTTGTTGTTGTTGTTGTTGTTGTTGTTGTTGTTGTTGTTGTTGTTGTTGTTGTTGTTGTTGTTGTTGTTGTTGTTGTTGTTGTTGTTGTTGTTGTTGTTGTTGTTGTTGGTGTTGTTGTTGTTGTTGTTGTTGTTGTTGTTGTTGTTGTTGTTGTTGTTGGTGTTGTTGTTGGTGTTGTTGTTGGTGTGTTGTTGGTGTTGGTGTTGTTTTTGTTGTTGTTGTTGTTGTTGTTGTTGGTGTTGTTGTTGTTGTTGTTGTTGTTGTTGTTGTTGTTGCTGTTGTTCTGACGGCTGAGTCATTCAACATAAAATGATGGCTTAAGCTGAAACTCATGCGCTGGCGTTGTCGCGTTGATGTCTTGTGATCAGTTAGTTGCTGACGGGAAGATCAGTGGAGCGGGCAGCTGTAACGGGTAACTATAGTATCTTCAAATCATTCGAGTGCTTCTTGCCAGTAACATAACAATAACAAAAAAAACAACGATAGTATCAACACCTCTAAGATATCTCCAAGGTGAATAGTAGTCAAGAGAAAATACTTTTGCAATTTGGAGGATAATATTCGCTGGGCCTTCAGAAAGGGAATGGCATCTTTGTTTTAAAAATTAGGCTTAACCAATAGCAATAGCATTAATGACCGTAACAGGCGTAGTGGCAGTCGCATTAATGTTCTAAACAAAAATAGTTTTGCCACAATTTTATAATTTACATGTAAAAGCTTTATTTTCAGGATATCTCTATATATATATATATATATATATATTTACATATTATTGATAGTATTTACTGCAAACTCAAGTTAAATGCCAAATATGAAAGTGTACTAGAAATATATAGGGTGTTAAACATGTGCAGCTGTGAGTCATTGTACTTAATGACTCACAGAACACCGCCCACACACCGCTCGCACGCAAAAACGCTTTTACAAACAAAAAGCGTTTTCGCCTATTTCATAAAGTGCCCGATAAACAGAAGATGCCGCAATAGCACTTGTAATTAGTCACTGTACAAACGACGGTTACGCGATGCCGTCTCTGGGTCGCTCTCTGGGTGTAGATCGACATATGCACATCCTCAGAGAGCAGCATATTTGGGAGTTATACAGATTAAATATTTCTGACATATTTGATTAATTGAATCTCCCTCTCTCTCACACACCTAAGGCGGCAGGGACTGTTTGCCTTCGGAGCGAAGGCCGTAGCCCCAGATCAACAACGCACGCCGGCGCTTCGTGCTTTCTTGGGCTGCCAGTTCTCAAATACTGTGACGGGAAACGCCCGGATGATCTTGGTGCCGTTCAAAACAGAACTCCAGGTTTAAAAGCCTTATGCTTGAAATGCTACGGTGACCGACCCGCTCTCTAAAACCCGCAACAACAGTCTGTCGCGGATCCTCTCGGCCGGCCAGTGTTGTCTTTTAGGCAGAAAACAAGCTAATATCTGAAAAATATTCGACCCGCGCCAACAACTACCACGTAAAGCCGGTCGCGTTCGTAACGATGGGCGGCTTTGGTCCACTAAGGACAAGCTTCTGGGCGAAGGTAACTGCAGCTTGAATGCTGCAGAGAGTGTAGGGCCGGGGCATTTTTCATCAAGGCTTTTTCTAGGCTCTCCTCTTTTAAAATTGTTTGGACCTTCACGATGTTACAATTCATAGCAGAATCTTAATTTAGGAAATCTCGGCTAGGGGGAGATTGATATAAAAAATGCCTCTAGCTCAGAAACGATCGTTTGAATCAATGATAGAAGAAAGTCTGTCGATTTGTAGAGTCATGCTTGGTCAAAATTTGGATGTAGTAGATCACACTAAAAAAGCGCATGCGCACGCAATGATATTTGGCTTAAATAAAATTGTTAGAGTTCATGTTGTTAACCTATGTGTGCTTAATCGAATAGGTTTTCTCTCTCTCTCTCTCTCTATATATATATATATATATATATATTTTTTTTTTTTTTTTTAATGGAGTTAAATGTTTTAGGCACTAACGCAAGAGACTCAGCAGATAGACACTCAGCCCTATACAGTGTGGACCTCATACCCGACGGTTGGGCATTTTTCTGCCAAGATCGTATCCACTAAAGGCACCTCCCCCCTTAAGCTTCAGTCTCTGTCAGCCCAGCTCTCGTTTTAATAGAACTACGAGTGGACAGAAAAACTCGTGAGCTGCGTCCCTCCACCAGCAAAAAGGTTCTTTTAGACGTACCGGCCTATTCTGTTCTCTCTGTCGCGAATCTGTTCTAGGTGCCCCTTTCTAACCAGTACTTCTCGTGCCACTGCAGCTCCTATATTCCAGTTAGTGCTTTCACAAATTGTGAATATATATATATATATATATATATATATATATAAACTCGCTCAGCATAATTAATAACGAAACGACGACATAGCAGTAGCTCATAAAGGTCTTGCCCTGTTTCCTCAGCATCATCATTACCATAACCATTGCTACCTCCACCATCATCATCAGCATCAGCAGCAGCATCACCAGAATCTCCATTACGGTGGCCAACATCAACGCATCACGGTCGGCGGGCGATCCCGCCGAAGGTGAGCACAACAATGTGCCGAGCTGCTAATTTCCTGGGGGAAGGCAAAGAAATGACCAGACAGCACCTCCACTCGAGCGTGCTACGAATAAGACGATCGACAAGTGCAACAACAACAACAACAACAGCAATAAAGGCAGCTGCAGCAACAACAACAACAACAACAGCAACCGCAGCAGTAACAAGAGGTCTGGCACACACGCCGTGGGAAGCGGACAACGACGACGACGACAGGATGTAGGCCCGCTGCAGCTTTTCCCCACCACCAATCCGCTGCCTGATGAGGCCAGTGGAGTAGGCCGGTAACAACAATAAAAGCACCAGCAACAACAACAACAACAACAGCAGCAACGAGAAAAATAGTTGCAGTAACAACAGCTAGCTGCGTTAGCTAAAGCGCCCTTCGTTTCCTCATTGAAGTGCTGACCACCGTTGACTAGCAGAGAGAGAGCCCCGACTGATCTCGGTCCATCTCAGGTCTGTCTAGGTGTCGGATCCTAGGTTTGTCCTGACCACGATGACTCAGAACCACGGGAAACGCGAGTCGGAAGTTCACAGAGTAGATTGAGCAGTATTCTTCCCCTCGTCGATTGTGTTCCTTTCTTGTTCTCTCTCTCTCTCTGTCATTCTTCTCGCCCCCACACATCTCTCTGATTCTCGTTCACACTATATATATATGTATATCTCCATCAGCTAAGCAACAAACGGAGCAACTGCTCCGTGCCCCACGCTCCTCGCACTCGCCCCTCAAAGTTCGTCTCACGCTCAAACGTGAAGCTCCCTTTGCCCTTTTTCTTACCCGTCGTGTACCCCCTAGAGGTAAGAAAAGTCTCGTTATTAATGTAAACGGCGTCTGTGATATGACCATACTGCAAGTTATCTACACTGAGCGATGCACATGGTTGATCTCATGGTGCTGCTGCTGTATGCAATCAGGTCCCAAGTCTGCTTGTCATTGTATAGTAGGGCTTTGGCTTCTGTCTGACGGATGCCGCCGCTTCGGCTGCTGTTAAGTACGGAATGCGTCGACTCACACTGTTCAATTGGGTTCGTCTACATAAGTATCAAAGGAACTAGTTACACTATGCCACTGTTAACGTACGTCTTTATCGTTAGCGCTGTATTGAACAACGGCGCAGCTAGACTGTGTTTGTTCTCCCGCTACTGCTATAAATCATATTTCTATTAACATTGTACGTGGCAACGTTGGCTCTGGTTAGTTCTACAATACAATAGGGCCCGTTGTTGCTACCACTTCTGCTATTGCAAATTCAAACTCTGTTCACGCAAGCTGTAACAATTATCGTCGAACCACAACTGTAGGAATCATATCGTGGCATTAGCATTCAGGGGGATAATGGAAAGCAATAAAGGCGTGTCATGCAAGTCACAGCAAACCTAGAACACCCTCGAAAAACAACCACTGGAGCAAAGAGCCCTAGGCGAAGCAAGTGGTAGATCGGCCCAACATCGAGTTGTAGACGTCGAGGCGTCAATACAAGAGGGCGTCCACACATAAGTACATTAGGCAAAACTTGAGAGAAACTTCCGACAGCTTCTAGCCGATAGACAGGATTATGGAAATGCCTGAGACTTAACTATAATGCCAATATACATGACGAGCGTTCAGATATATGTTTAGCATGCTTGAGTGGCACTCATTTTCCCTAAACGGCCGCCCAACTTTAAAATGCACAGTATAAACGTCTAGTGTCTGGGCGTGCACAAGTTCACTATTGTTCCAGGCGTGCCATGCAACGATAATCTTTGAGATTGAGATCGACACGAAATTTCCTTACCACAGGTTTCAAGGCCCACTGCGAGCGTCGAGACATATTACGTACTGAAAATATACTAATAACTATGTAACCTGGATAACCTGGATAGGCTTTGTAAGCGCCACTTGCCGCAACCGTGCGAGGCCGCAAGTGAGACCCATGCTAGGCATACGATCTCTTGACGTGCGCGCGGTCAGAAGGAGTACGCTGTAGAAAATAATGGAATACGTACGTTCTGTGTTCAGCAGATACATAGACGTGGCTGCTCGTTGCAAATCACGCACTGGACGTAATGACGGCCAAAGAGATCAGGGGACGTCAAAGAGGAACGTACAGAAGGATGGGGTACGACAGAAGAGACACCATAGTCGAGACTCTCAGCATAAAACCGATTGAGGGTCGGACATCTCAACACGCGCTGGCCCGGTCTGTTTAGACTGGCAGTATTCTGGACGTGCGCGAGATAGGAAAAATACTGTTTTTGGCGTGGGGTAGAGCCCCACACTACCGGTGGCCCACACATGCGGTTGAGCTTTTACTACGCTGGTGTTCGTGTGTGTTTGTACTGCATTTTCCCGTTAGTCCTCCATAGGCGACAGTAGCCGAAACGGCAGCTGTTTGAGTAGTCGTAGTCCGCAGAAACGACGCAACGAAGGAGGAGCAGAACAACCGAGAGCGATACACGATGCAAAGTGGATTTTACAGAAATCACAATGGCGACGCCTCTACGATTCTGCATGCGCCTGTATCACGCCAGTTCGTCGTAATCTAGTGGCTCTATGATAACCGTAACAAAATAAAATAACCAGGAAAACGGATGTGCAATCATTAAAAATGCGCGTAGTCTATTGCATGAGTCTAAACTGCTCTAAACCTTAATGGCACAAGAAAATGCATTTTCGACACACAAAAAAACGTTTTTTTTTGCTAGCCAGACAACTAAAATATAATTAAGTTGTTGTTAAACACTAGGGCCACAGATCCATTGCTAAATGCGCGCTATCAACATAAAGTATTTTAGAAAGCTGGAAGGCTGTTGCAATTGATAATATGAGATTAGCTACTGTTTGTTTAGTGTTACATATTCGAGGCCGATGCGTGCGCCAAGAATGGCCACACTAAAAGTATGAAAGGTATCTATCATCATTAGACTCGATTAACCTGTAATTAAATTAATTAATTAATTTAATTAATAACGGACAAACCAATTAATTAAATACAATCAATAACCGACGCAAAACCGTAGCATGTAGGCGGCATGACAAAATTATTATTAAAAGTTTCGAGGGAGATAAAATACTCCAAAACTCCTGGATGGTCTCGCAGGACGTGTGTCTTTTTCTTGAGAAGATCTAACAAATTAACTTCGTGGATATCTGTATACTATAGATTGGGTGTGTAAATGTTTTAGCCGTTTGCTGACTAAAACGGTATCAATTCCTCGATCATAAACGTGCAGATTGATTTAAGCAATACAATTATTATTAAAAAAGAATTGCGCTTCCTCAAAGTACCATTTAACCTCGATTCTGCGGGGTCGTTGCCTCCGAAGATAAAGAAAAAAGTTGCACTCTATAGTGCACATTTTTTCTCAAACACACAGACGTTTTCCTAGCTAAAAAGCCTTTGAGCCACTAGACAAAATGAAAATAAAGGCTCACGATTTGGGGAGTCTGGTGGATGCCGCGTACGTTCCCAGCCCGCAACTTTCTTGGTGTTAGGTGTCTGGCATGAAGACATGGTCCCGATAAAAGTCAACTCCACTTTTGTTGATGAATTACGAACGTGTCTGGACGAATTCTTCTTTACGGTTGTTGGCAGTAAAGGAGCACAATGATAATCTAAGTTGATTCACGAATACAACATGGTCTATCTATCTCTAAATGCAGGGTTTATCGGTGAGACAAACTGAATCAAACAATTCAAAAGGTTGGCATCATTTCGTATGCAATAAAGCTATTCATAGAACTTAAAGATAAACCGTGGATTGTTGAACGGTCTGACAACGGCTTTGCGGTTTATTCAAGATTTTTAGTAATGTAAGTCGCTTGTCATTTGTTCAATGTATAATCAAAAGTGGCCATAAACTGTTGTAAGACACTTTCGACAAGCGCATTTGATTCCAGAGTCCTCTCCGGAAACAGCGGCTCGTGCACTAAGCAAATCCAAATTAAGCCTTTGATACATTTATTTGACTACATTTAGGTTATTTGCCAGATCATAAGAGGTTTGGAGCGTCAAGCTGACATATCGTCTAATTTAACGATACGTGCTTCGACAGAAAACAACCTCTTATACTGTGTACGTACTGTATACTATACTACAAAGTGACGTGTATGTATCACAGGCATGTATGTAAAGGCGATGCAACAGTCGTCAATGATTTTTTCACAACCTGAAATATATATATATATATATATATATATCAGTTTGTTACAAGCATCTCGTGGCGTTCGACTAGATGGCGCATCTCTTCTTTTAGATTAATGCTCAGTGCTAATGTTCTCAAGTATATAAGAGTAATATTCAACAACGTTACAATTGAATATTGTAAATCACAAAACGATTTGTTTAACTACGTAACAACATGCTACTGTTAGTTATGTTCAATACTGGTCAAATAGCTTATTTAACACATGAAGACTGGACGTTCAGCAAGCAAGTAATCTCTAATAACCGGTATTTCCCCGTCTTCGGCTGGCCGTCGTGCCTAGGCCACCATCGTAATGGCGGAAATTCATTTACCAGGCCGGTGACAGTCCAGAAGCGAGGACAATGGCGTCAGGAGAAGGATAAGCCCTGGAGCAGACTGCATAGACTGGGTGCCGGTCGTACAAGGTAGCCAACGTCCGCCTGTTAGTTGTGTATGCATGAACGTATGAACGCACAAACGAACCCTCACCCGCCGGAATGTTTTCATATGCCCGACTCTAACGCAGTTTGCGAGAGAGAGAGAGAGAAGTAAGGGAGAGATAGATAGGGAGCGTGAAAGTGAAAGAAAGAGAGAGACGAGTCTCTCTTGACCTGCATTGTGTATTGGCCACCAGCCTTCGCATACGATCAACGAGCATGGGAATATCGATGTAGGTTATTACGCAATATAGTGATATAAAAGCACCCTCAGCCAGAGAACGGTAATACTTCAACGGTTGTGAAGTACCAATGCGAAGACAAATAATACCCCTTATCTCTCTCTCTCGCTCTCTCGATCTCTCTCTCCCTCTATATATATATATATATGCGCTAAAATACCGTTATGCTCTTTAGATCTTTTCTTTACCTAGAGACACGCCTCTATTATAGCTTGTCGAGAGTGTAGTTGATGTCATTGTGTCACTTACTGGTCACTAATTTCATATGCATTACCTAACGAGTATGATGTCACTAAATTGTCATACAGGCATAGAGGAAAATTTCATATTTACAACCGCGATGAAGAATTAGCTCTCGTCGATGTGTGAGATTGTGTCAAAAGCAAAGACTAGGTTACACACACTTATTGCCATTTGCATCTTGCATCCCAGGGTAAACAAAGCTAAACTCAGCGACGTACCGTCGAGCATTTCTATATATATATATATATATATATATATATATATATATATATATATATATATATAAATAAAGATATGTTTACGTTGTTGTTTGGACATTCATATCTTTGGACGTTTAGTCCAATATATTTGTTTGTATGGTGTATTATTGCGAGAGAGGTTTATGTGCGATGCCTTGCCGATCGTAGGTAGTGGAAGAAGACATGAAGTGGAACACGAATTACGGCTTTAAGGCGGCGCAGAAATCCAACTGGCCCCAAAATCTGAGAGCTGACGCGGCCGCTCAGAGGTTGTGAGGCCGGGAAACCACAAAGGCCCGCCGTTGCTTGGTCTAGAATTCAGGCCAGGCATTCACGCGTTACCTTAGCGTCCGTCGCTCTCATCACCGCCGATGCGAGACTTGAAGGAAGGTAGCCAGGGCAATAGTTGTATTCGTTCGGCGAGAAACTTTTCTTTGCTCTGTGGCTCACCTCTCCAACCGCTCCGCTGAGTCGACACTTTAGGCAGGGGCGTCCCGTCTTCCGCCGCTGGCGGCCTACTTCTTCCCCTGCGCCCTCGCTTAGATTCTCGTCTGTTTCTTCTCTCTTTTATCGCGTGCTCTACATGTATGAATATATATGTATATATATAATCAAAACTATTTTTGTCTTACCCATTATATACCGTGTTTTCTCTCTCTCTCTCTCTCTCTCTTTCGATATATTCTTCCGGCGCAAACTGCTGGCCAGTGGCAGCAGCTGCCCGGTGGAACTGCTCTGGATCAGGTCTTTATGAGATACCCGAAATGAATTTTTCTATCTTCACGGGATCGCAGAAGGCAACCGATGATCCGATTCGATGCTTGGATGGGCCGCTGTTGCATAGAGTGAAGCGATTTTTGTCCTCGCCTCGCTTCCATGCTCGGTGCGCCCGTCGATTTTACACCGGCAGAGCCCGACATCGTCCGCGCTGGATATCGTCACCACCATCATTATCATCATTGTCAGGATCATCGTCATCATCATCATTGCCACAGCCAGCTTTATCCCTGTCCGGCGAAACTCAGCAACGACGATGAGATGACGACAAAGGAACAGGCTCGCCGTGTTTCTTAAATCAACGCCATGACAATGGCGTCGCCGGCCCTCCTCGCTCGAGCCTAGAACCGACAAAACTTTCCTCTCTTTTTTAATTGCCCATCCATCACATTCCTCGTGGAATTGCCCGCGGGCCGGCCGCTGAAGGTAGGTGGATTTCGGACTATGGCAGTTGGGACTGGCGATGGGGGAACAGAGGCAAAAGGGGGTTGTAGGGGATACGACAAACAGGGGTGGTGGGGAAAGGGGCGGACGGGGGTGGTGAGGGAAGGGGCGAACGGGGTGGTGAGGGAAGGGGCAAACGGGGCTGGTGAGAAAAGGGGCAAATGGGGGTGGTTGGGGTAAGGGCGGACGGGGCAAACGGGAAAGCAGCGGACGGGGGTATCTGGTACTGGCGCATCGGCAGGATCGACGACCGGATTGCGACATGTGTGGGAAGGGGGACTACAGCCTCCCCTCCACCTCCGGCGCTACAACCGAAGCGGGACTGGACGAAGCTAAAAAAGGAAGGTTTCTAAGGGCGTCAGCAGTGGTCTTTTGCCGACGGTAGTGGTGGTGGCTAGCTAGGCTTCTTTTTCCTCATCCCCTTTATTTTTCTCATTTTCTTCTTCTTCTTCTTTTTCTTCTTTTTTTCCTCGTTTTTCTCTTCTTTTTCTTCTTCTTTTTCCTCGTTTTTCTCTTCTTCTTCTTCTTCTCCATCGTCTTTTTCTCATCAGTTTTATTCCTTCTATTTCTTGCACTTTTCCTATTCCTTCTGATTTGCCTTCACCGCTTCCGCGGATATGCACGGCACCCAGGCCAGCTGGCTGCTGCCGCCGCTGCTGCTGCTTTTTTTCTCTATGGATTTAATATCTTTCAAAGGCGGTGCTCGAAACCGAAAGCGCCATCATCAACATCACCACAACCGCCTCGACCACGACGACCACAAACAGACAGCCACGACCAGCACCAATCACTTGTCGTCGGGTGGTTTGCCGCTGCTCGCGGTGGTTTTTTTGCCTCACTCGTCATCTACTCGGGCGATGCTCGTACGATCGGACAGCGGCAAGTTCGTGTCCTTCCTCCCACCCATACCGGCTCTGAGTCATGGTGATCTGTGTGTCGTCGTGTAGTCGCCGGCGACATCGGTACCGTTGTCGTCGTCGGTGTCGAAGACTTGTTAGTGTCGAATCTCGATGCCTTCGATACATTGACAGGGGCCGGGGGGAGAGGCAGGGAAAGACACCCTCGAAGCGAAACACCTAGACAGCCACTACCAAACAAAAATGCGTCCTGAACTATGTTTCTACCCCCACCTACCAATATACCGACCTACGAACCAACCTGAACGAACTTCCTCCAGTTCACTATAATTCGGCGCAACTTCGTAGTACTCTTACGAATACGGCTACTTCTCTTCTTTTCCTTCCTTAGCTTGTTTTTTTCCTAGTTCTGCGCTTAGTTGTTTATTTATGCGAGAGGAAAAACTTAATGCCGATGCGGTTGTCATAATACTTAATAAACGCTTAGCTCAAGGCACCACAACGAGGTCTGGCAAGACTGGCTAGTGTCGTTTCCTTAATATTACTTCAATTCAAACTTTGACCCTAAGATAGCGTTAGCAGAGTGAACATTGTGCTCTATTTCAAATATTTGTTACACGGTTTGTTTGATCATGATCGCGGCGGCGGCAACGTCCTCAGTGGTGTTCCTTCCAGCTTTAGGTGTCGTTCTATATAATACTTTAACTATTACAACGACAAGTAAATTTTCAGGCAATCCTGTTGAAGTCGTAGAAAGTATGCTGATGCCGCCTCTGCCACCTATGATGTCCTGCTCGACATAGAGGTACACGACATTGATACACACATGCTATCGACATATTTTTCATGGACGCTTGCACTGCGAACGGCCGGTGAGTGATGCCCTGAGTGTGCTATTTATGTTCAAGATGCAACTTCTTGTCCTTCTTCAGCTTGCGTCTTCTGCCATTCCCCTGGCCCGTTTTTGTCCACGGCCCTAGCTCGAGCCGCTTTTCCGAGTCATCCTCATCCTGTCTCCGTGACCTCCATGAACAAAAAATAGGCTCTTGTCGTTGTTGTTGTTTCGTCCAATCAGGCTAATAATGTTATGCGACATAAAGCTTCGAGGTATAGCATCGGGCGAGCGCGGCCGATTGCCGATCGGTTCGGGTCGGAAGGCCTGAATGTTGCCGTTGGCCACGCGTCCATTCGCATATCATTCGCCACCGAGATGGAGCCGCGGTCTGGTCGTTGCGCTTAGGACGACTGGGTGGGTTCGTTTTCGATGTCTTGTCAGAGTTGTCTAGGCTACCCACTTCTCCTAGCCACTTACACCAAGGCAAGAGTTTACCAACGAAGGCTGAACAGCGACGACGATGCCGACGACGAGCGACAGCACTGACAGCGACGGCAGGGTGATCGAATGGTTGTTCGCAAATGATATTGAATCAATTTGGAAAATGTGCTTTCGGGAAGGGTGTGTGTGTGTCTGTTATCGCTCGATGCCTGCCTTCTGCTAATTTGATCGTTGTTGTTGTTGTTGTTGTTGTTGTTGTTGTTGCTGTTGTTATTGTTGCTGTTGTTGCTGTTATTATTGTTGCTGTTGTTACTGTTGCTGTTGTTGTCGTCGTCGTTGTCGTTGTTGTTGCTATTGTTGCTGTCCTTGCATATGTTACGATTAGCACTGTTGCGTTTGTTCCGATGTCTTTGGTATTATGCTTGTTGTCATTGTTGGTGTTGTTGCGGGCATTCCTGATTAAATGATTTTTATTGGTATTTTCGCGATATGCTTGCGACGTTTATTATTTTTGTTTCTGTCGTGGTTATTGCTGCCATATATATTGTTCGGGTTCTCAAATTGTTGCGAAACATTCTTGCTACTGCTTTTGTCAATACTGCGTTAGCTACTCCACTCGAGCATCGAAAATGAGTGTGCGACTTTACAGAGTGCTATCGATGAGGTACTATAATAGTATATAAAAAAAAAACAATAATTTATCTACGTTTGTCCCAAAGGGTGTCTTAATTTATCTTAAAAACCACATGAATACACAAATATTGCAATAGCCGAATTTTTCCATCTGAAAATGCACATCAAGTCTATTGAGACAGTTGAATTAAAATGTTTACGCTGAGTATCAAAAACGTAACGTGTAATGTTGACACCAGCACTCTAGTTATGCTAAAAATACAAAATTACATGCAGGCGCCAATCTAAAAATGTACAAGCCAATTGATACCACGAATAACGCATCGCATTATTTGAATCCTCACCTAAGTAATCTCAGAAAAGTACACATGAGAACTCCTGTCCAAACTGCAGGGATAGAGAGAATAATTAGTGTGTTCTCCTGGCGCATGGCACGAATGCGTAGGGCATGCATTTGCAAGATTCAAGAATTATTATGTTGCGCTTTTTGCGCATTTTTGTATATTATATAGAACTGTAAGTATGGTCAATCTAGATGCTCTATACGACTCCATATCAGACGCGGGCGTTAGAAAGGGCCATTTGAAAGACATCCCCTTCGAACACAGTATCCCGCATACAATTGAAAGCAAAAATTTATTTACTTGCTTGAGAAATTACTAGTACTCTATATTCATATTTTGGCTACACTTAATAAGCTGGCTGTGGGCTCACATGAATCGCTTCAAATAAAACTTAACAGCGTGACCTCACTGTGTTGTGCTGTTCTCCCAACACTGTCCTCTTTATGGTGCACAAAGTATGTGATACAACGCAGTATAGTCTGCAAAGTATATTTTACCAACCGTTACCATAGCGGTACGGTCGGCTCGCCGGCTTAAGTAGCGTAGTAGGAGCGTTTCACGGTAGCTTAATGCCTACTTATGCAACGTCTCCGATCACCAACTAGGACTGAGAGTATTGCAAAAGAGGAGATAAAATTCGTTGTCCCTGTTAAATAAATTACCTCTAGAACTACGAAGTTATTGACATTAAACCGACGATACCGTTGTATAAGGAGGTAATAGTTGACACATCTCAGAAGATAAAAATAGCACATAACGAACGTCTCAATTTTAAAGCGTTTTACGTGAGCAGTGAGAAGACTGCCGCATACATACGCCACAGGCAGCGATGGGCCATTATAGTAACTATTAAGGTTGACATTTAGTCGATACACTAGACAGTCAGCCGATGGGCCTGTAGGCCCTTACAAAATGCCAATACGCGAGCACGAATCACCGCTCAAACTGCGCGGTTTAAGATGCTCCTCGCAACATCAACTGCTGCGCAGTTTCGCTCTAAAGCTGGCTAACTGCACGCTTGCTTATTAAAATAATAAAGGGACGATTAGGCAATTCAATCAAAAATAATACAGTCTTTTCTAAGTAGCTTAACTGCCGGCAATCAGAACTTGATCATCTATAACAGCGTAACTTGCATGGTCATGGTCGAGACACCGAGAAACCGGGCCCAACACCATTGCGAAAGTAGACCATAAGGCTAAGATGATCGTGCCGTTTGTCGGGTCAAACCGGAGAACGTAGTGCACTATGCAAACCAAGGATACCACTACCAGCGAAGAGAACTGCCGCCACGCAGACAATAGTACGCAAGACATCGTTGCGCGGAGCTCCGAACAGTAAAATCGTCGCACATGTAGTAACCCGTCCCACGACGCTTGATTTCTCATAACTTTAGATTTTTTAAAAGAGAAAGCATTACCATTTTGGAATCTACCAAAACTCATCTTGACCACTTCTCGCACTGACAAACGCATCGAAAAAGTCTGAGAGATACATTGTTTTTATGACGTTATGGGTAATGTATCTGTAATTGACTGAAGTGACACCATTCGTGGAGGGTGCATGTTTGCATTTGCTGGAAAAATGTGGCAGTATATATATATATAGTTCTACCGAGTGTTCCTGTTGGAACTCTCTTAGAGATCCCTTTAATCGAGGAACATAAGTGCAGCTGTGGCGAGAAGATCTCACCCTTAGGTCACCATAGCTTACCCTGCATTCGCAGCTTAGGTCGTAGGACGAGACTAACTAACCTTGTGTTCTCAAACCCGCAGGTTTGTTTACAGACGACTCCCGTCGACCTGATGGGATGACCTTAACAGCCTCTGAGGGTGAGAGGACACTCGTCTGGGGCGCTACTGTGACTGACTCTTTATCACTTTCAATGGTCAGTCACGGCGCTACCCAGGCCGGTTATGCTGTTTCGCAGGCGGAAATAAGTGTCCGATGTATGCATCTATCGGAGACTCTATGGATTTTCGACCATTTGCCTTTGAGACCTTAGGGGCCCAGGTCAGATTACTGAGGAAGTTATTACTAAGAGATGCAAGTGTCTCCAATTGGCCACGAGAGACCCACACGCTGGTAAATTTTTCCGGAAAAGGTTGTCATTGGATATACAACGTGGTAACGCCACGGCGGTGCTTGGAACCTTGTCCAGGTGGTCGACACCAGGCCTAGACCTAGGGCTGATGTAGTTTTTTGTCACGTTCTCTGGGATATATATATATATATATATAAAAGAGTGCAGATGCCAAGCGAGAATAATCATAAGGACAACGAAAGTAAAACAATTCCAGTGACAACAACTCAAATAACAATGTAATTATTACAACAACAACAACAACAATGGACAAACTTCAACTAGCGACACTGGGGCCGAGGTAACATTAGCAATTGTAGCGCCGAGCAATAAGTGCAGCGACGACGAGACATAACGGATAAATGGAGATCGCTTTGATGACAACCGTCGCACATTGCGAGGATAAAACGCCGTGCCATCAGCAGTAAGAGCGGCGTTAACAGCAGCTAACCAGGGACAGTGAGCAGTAGTACACGGTAGTATAGCGGGGGAGCAAATGCAGTCAAAAGACGCGCCGGTAGCAGCTACACTTACGACAGTTATGAGGATGACGAGGAGTACAACTATGGTAGTGTCGTCGAAAAATATACCATAAATAACAATAACAATCATAATAGCAACAATATGAGCAATAACAACATGAAAAACAGCAATAAAAACAACAACAACAATAACACTAACAAGAACAAAAACAACAACAAAAATAACACTAACAACAACAATAAAAACAACAACAACAACAAAGAGAGTCTTCGCAACGGCGCAATGATGTTGATTCACTTAACGCTCATGCGGCGATCGTGGGAGCATGGGAGCGAGAGTAATTACATACGACACCTCGAAGGTGAAGATCATGAAGACGAAGAAGGCCAGAGTACCCCAGTCAGCTCAGCGTCGCTACGCGGCGATTAATTGCGGACGTAGACGATTGAAATGATGGCCATGCGTTTCTGCTCGAGCGCACGACCGTTGGCCGAACGATCACGATTACGTTCGCACAAAGTCGTCGAGAACCTAATGGACGCCATCGTCGGGTCTCTCCAAGTACATGGGAATTACAACAATTACGCTAGCAGATTGTCGCCAGCCTGCTACTGGTTTGCGACCGACGACATATGCACTTCTCCGAATGGCGATGCTCCAGTTTGCCAGCTCGAGCTCACCGATACAGCGAATTCAGCGTTTATGCAGTTATCACGTGCCTTAATTCTTCTTTCTCCATCTGCTTTCCCTTCGAGGTTCTTGCTCGTCGTCACGTCTTCTTTGTTTTCGGACAAACATCTTGGACAAACTGCCACCACCGCTAGCTTGTGCTGGTCTCCTCGATATGTCTTCTCTGACCGCCCTGACCTTGCGTGCCCCTGAGGTCTGAGCGTGCGTAATTCGTCGCGTGTATATGGGCGCTTGGACATGAGGGAGCTGTTTTGCATGCTGTATGGAGACAGAGCTAGTCAAAAAGTGATAGAAGACACAGCAGTCGGCAAGTGTGAGCAACGACTCTACCCGTTACGCGATGAGGTTTGTTTTCCATTGAGAATAATATCTTTCGGCTAGCAGGATGTCCGTGTGACGCGCCCGCATCTACAAAGGATCTGTCCACAAACTTTCTGCGAAAGCTGCTGAAAACGCTACTGCTGCAGTGGGACGTCCAGACGACGTACAGTAGACATACACAAAAAAGACGAGAAAAAACCTAACCCAACAGACGTCAAGATTCAGTGCAATTGTGGTGTCCATTGCCGTCTCGTCGTCGTCGTCTTCGGCTCATTTGACAACGGAGAAACAACCATCGAACCACGACAATAGATAGATACATAGCGTTTGCGATTGTGCTGCTCGGTGATTTTAGCAAGAGTATACAGAGTTGTGGGCGGCAGCAACCACATTACGATTGAGTCAGCCGCCCGACCATTAGGTCGTGAGTGTTGTTGGCCAGAAGAAAGAGCAGGGGGCGAAACATAAAATAGCAGGAAACTAGTTCTCTGGAAGAACGAACGAGTGCTTAGGCAATGGCGTCTGGCCGAGAGAAACAACCGCTAAACAGGCTGACTAACAGACAAACATGGATGGATAGAGCAAGCAGAGATAGTTAAGTAGATAATGATGCGGCGGTGAGCTGCTAGACACCGAGGAATGGAGCGGGGGGGGGGGGGGGGGGGGGAGCAGCTTGGACAGAGGTTCGGCGATGGAACGGGTGATGAAACTGGAAATGAAATTCCAATGAAATAAATCAAAGGAGAAAAAAGCCGGGTGACCCATAACGATATTCCAGTCTTACGCAACTGACTGTAACGGCTAGAGGAAAAGGCTGGTGCGGCTGTCCTAGTCGGCAGTTCACTATCCGGACTGCGGTGTCTGTCTGTGCTCGAGGCGGAAAACTGGGAAAAGACAAAACAGCAAATCCTATATGACTGGCGTGCAGTCCTTTTTTTCTGAAAATTCGTTATTTTATCCAGCTCGAAAATGTGTTTTGCATGTCTTGGCAAGGTGTCTCAGGGAGCGTGGGACTCCGATTGCTGTGGGCCAGCCGTTAAAAACCTTACGTTCGCGTTGTCGTCCTGTGCGGCGAGTTTGCTACGGGCATTTACTCGAAATGCCCGCATTTTACGTGCAATGTCGAATATTACAAAAAAAAAATGCAACAAGGAATACAGACAGAAGGGAAGTATAATTTACGTAGGCAGTATCATTGGATATAGAATGACGGAATACGTAGCTGCTCAGCGCTGGCTCGCCACTCGGTACGCTAAACAACAACGACAACAACAACAACAACGACAACAACAACGACAACAACAACAACAACGACAACGAGAACAACAACAACGGTCTCGCGACATTGTATTGTCGGTCGATGAAGACGGGCGACCCAGTTCATTAAATGGCCACAGGAACTGCGGTTGAGCGTGGCGAGTCAGCTCCGCAAATGACCTAGACGAGGTAGCAGTGGGTTAACCGACAATCAAAAGCTTTCCCTTTACGCGCGTCCGTTCGTCCGTCCGTCCGTCCGATCGAGCTGTTGTTGACAGCGGCAAGCCAGCCCGCATGTTGTGCACGAAAGCAAGTGTACGTAGATAATGCTGTTGTTGTTGTTGTTGCTGTCGCGCGCTTCTAAGACAGACTTCCTTTCCTAATGGATTGGCGAGACGATTCTTGCCAGTGGCAGGGATCCAGCCGAGTCAACAACGCTTCAAGCGCGCTCCGCGTTTTACAAGAGCTGGCAGTCCGTCCCCTTCTCTACTGTGTAGCTCGCTTTTAGTGTCTTAATTCCTCTCTCACTTTATTGTCTTGTCTATCGTCTTCAATACTACTACTACTACTACTACTGCGCTACTGTAACTAAACGCTTGCGCGATCGCCCGTAATGATTTCCGTTTGCTCCTGCCAAACCCACGTTTGACGCTCGCATTGCTCTTTGCCAACTTTAAAACTGCGTGATCTATAGTACTACAAGGCCGTGCATATGTACAGAACACTCTACATATACATTGGAACGCAATTATGTAGCCGGCATCTAAGTCCTGCATCTGAATAAGATTAGATATTTTAACAATTGGACGTTTTTTTTGCACGTGCCGATAGGGACATCTACAATAGGCGTGTTTATCCAATGGAATCTCCCTGCATTTGGATTAGCGCTTCGACGATTTGGAGCTATTTCAAAACATGCTTAGTGATGTTTGCGAATGCCTGTTTAGTAGAGACAGATTTAAACGAGTCGATGTTGTCATACCCATAGACGTTAGCCCTGGCACAACCACGCCACATACAAAGTATTCTAATCTGACCTGTTAGACAGCCACCAGTCTCTATTGAAGGACATATGAAAAAGTTCAACTTCATTTTAACCCTTTTCCATTTCTCAAATGAGTGCGGTGGCATGACCTCTGCCTGAAAATTGCAAGGTGCCCGCAACGGCCAGATACCCTCCCCCCAGGCAAGATTCTCTCAGCGGCTGAGCCGCCATTTACAGCTTCCCTGATAGCTTTTTTGTTGTTTTTTTTTCCGTAAGGCTATTGTACGTGTACGGTTTTTTTTCATGTCATGGCTAATTTAAATCCATTCCGGCATTTACCTTGTCTAAATTGGAAACCATGCAAGCCAATTTAAGAGTGGCCGGTCTGGGTCTCGAACTCAGTCTTCCCGAATGCAAGGCAAAGGCTTTGCCACTAAGCCATCTTGCTCGGTATCAAATAGTGCACCGGGCTTCCTTGGACCTAGGTACCTGAAGGAGTCGAGCCTGGTGGCGTGGTGCATACCCTCTGCGCCTTACGACCGGAGAAGACACATAGGTGTGCGGGTTCGAGTCCCACCGTTGCACATTTGTATTTATGGGGGTCCGTCTATGAAGCATTGCGAAAAGCAGTCCCGTGGACGTTAAATCTGCTGGTTTAGCCCGAAAGGTATTTAGGTACCTGAAGGACTTGCTGAAACAACGAAGCCTCCGCCAGCCCTCCGGTAGCCCCGAGCAGCTCAAACCTGCAATTAAAAGAGGCAATGAGGCGGGGTGGTAGTTTTATTTGGAGAGCTGCACGAAGGGGGCTAAAAGGTAGTTGAAAAGCTAAAGGGGGGTCTCCTGAGTGATATGAAGTGCGAAATATTTGCTTTTCTCGATAGACGCGGCTGTCTAATAAAGGGCTTAAGACGAATTCTATATTTTCTTCTTCATGCGGGCCAAATGACGGTGGAAACAAGTTTTCGGTGATACTTGGTGCACGTAGGTCACGAGCAACTACTGTGACTAGTATGGGATTCACAAACCCACAAAAAACATCTTAGTGCGTTCCTATTTTTCGCCGTCCGCAGTGCGATGTGAGGCTAAAACTGATAATTTCATTACTGTTGGTAGTAGTCGCCTTGTGGCTTAAAGAAAATCCTTTGGATTTTTCAGCTATATGCTGCGCCGATTCCGTAAGTCTTGTAACGAGCGTGACCCCAAGGTATTTGTCTCTTCGCCATCATAAGTATTACCCTTCTTGTTTTCTTTTGGCCTGTACATAGCTCTATTCGAGAAATTATCAATATTAAGCACTTAATCGTAAGCCGGGCTCCAGATTATAGGTCCCAAAATAGAGCCCCGTGGGACTTCAGCTGTAACCTCGTACTTTTGCCTCTTTGCAACAAAACTTGTCACCCAGATAGGATCAAATCATCCGACGAAGGTGGGCAAAAGTTTTCTTTCTCTTTGTCGCATGCAGAATTACTTCCCAATTTATTGTGTTAAAGATATTTTTGACATCTTGGAGTATGAGGAACACGAATCCACTTGTTTTGTATGTTTTTGCGGTCTTCTCGCCTGCCCGTTGTAGTACTATTTCTAGGGTTTCGAGCATAGACCGGCTTTTCCGGAGACCGCACTGAACCTCCGATAACGCTCCCTTGGCCTCGATATTGATTAGTCGGTGAGAAAGGACGTTTTCAGTTATCTTGCCTAAACTACTATGGGACTCACAAATACACTAAGCCCGTATTCATCCTCAGCCCCAGCCTCGGTATTGCTTTGACATTACTTCAACTCCACGGGAGACTCCTCTGCTTCCCCCCATTCTCACGCGTCACGAAAAGGTTTGTCCAGATCGAGAGCAATGTCAAGTTGAACCGGCGTGAGTGGGGTGTGTCCAGGTCCCTAGGGCCCAGCTGCTGACCCTTACTGATCCCTTTCGTCGCACCCGCCTCACGGCGGGTTCCTCACGGCGGTGGAACGCGCATTCCGTGCCGCTCTTAGAGTCTCGCAGCGCAGAGCGGTAGGCTTAACGTCGTTCCGCTTACCACAGCTGAACGCCCCACAGATATCAATGTTAACTTTCGTAATCCTCATCAAGGAGCTCTGAAATTGACCGAATCCAGTCAGCACCTACGCCGTACAGTAGGATAGCTCGCCGTGCTGTAAATCGTACCACAGCATGAGGTTTAGTATCAGACCCCTGGTCTAACTCCCCATGGTCACTCCGGGTTTGACCTTCGCCCACTTCTCCTGCCAAGTCGCGATGGTGATACTAGTCATTGTCAGGTCTAAATCTCTGCCTAGAAATCGCTTGCTTCTTTTCTCCCCAAGGTTCTATGGTAGCATCTTGACTAGGACCAGGAGGGCTTTGGTCAAAATCGTTTCGTGTGCGCGCCTTATGCTGATAGCCAGCGTCCTTTGGGCTGGCCTTAATACTTTCCTATTGTCCCCGTCCGCAGTGCTATGTGGGACCGCGTGTAGCGCCGTTGGTTTAGTCACTGTCGGTAGCAGTCTCCTTGTGACTTCAGAGAGATCCTTTTGACCTTATTAGTCATATACTGCGCCGACCCGTAAGTCTTGTATGGAGGATGACCTTGAGGTACTTCGTCTCCATTGGCCTGTTAGGTACATCGAACCCTTCGGGAGATGATCGACCTTTAGCACCCCGTGTAAGCCGAGATGCAGATAATATGTTCCTAGTCGAGTTCTGTGGAACTCCAGCTGTAACCATACTTCTACCTACCTGCAACCAGACAGATCACTCAGGTAAGACGGAATCATCCGACGAAAGTGGGTGGGAGTTTTCTTTCTCTTTGCCTTCACAATTGCTTTCCAATTCATTGTGTCAAAAATATTGTTGACATTCAGGAAGGTAAAGAGCACAAATCGCCTTGTCCTGTACGTTTTCGTGGTTTCTCCGCCTGTCCGTTGTGGTACCTTTTGTACAGTATCGAGCATGAACCGACTTTTCCGGAATCCGTACTGAGCTTTCGATGATGCTTCCTTGGCTTCGATCCCGTTTAGGCAGTTGGCAAGGAGGTTTTCTGCCATCTTAATTTAATCGTCCAGTAACCTGATAGGCCGAAAGGCCCCCTCTATTCTAGGCTTTTTCCTGGCATCGGAACCAACACGAGGCTGGCCCGTTTTCGAGATATAGGGAATCTACCCTCCCTCAGAAATACGATTACAAAGGCCTTACAGATCCTCGTTAAAAGGCCCGTTTTACCTTTTCTAGGGTGAGCTTCGAGATGTCATCCGGGTTTGCATCCAACTCCTCCCTGCCCCTCTCCGACCGTGCCGGGATAAGAGTTGTGACAATCTCCCGCAGCACGTTCAGGGGGACCTGGGCGGAGGCTCTGGAGCCTTGACATAACGATCCGGTAGAGCAGATCCCAAACATTTTTTTCGACAGACTCTATGAGCTCCTTCCACGCTCGTGCCTTACCTTTAGCGATCAGACCTCGGAGTCTCGTTTGGGATGTCCTGTACTCATTCAGTTGGATTTTGGCTCGAGCAATAGTTCCCCCATATTCCACGTCTTCTCCACTACGAGAGTGTCGCTTTTACCGACCACAGTGAAATCGATGAATATTGTGTGGTTTCTCCGTCAGAAGATAAATGTTCTTCCGTCGTCGAGGACCGTTAAGTAATTTTTGCCCATCTATCCCTGCGACGTCCGCGCCTTTTTGATAATTCTTCTACTGAGAGGTACTACACTCTGGGCAAGCTGATCAAGAAAGACCTCAAACTTCTACTGATTCCTGTTAAAGGAGAAGCAGCAGCTCTAAAAAAACCGCAACCGACTCTCCCTGAGGCCAGGCAACTCTCCCTGTAGCCCATGGGGACTTCTGGCGCACCTAGGTTCCCTAAAATAGACTCAAGCATTCGTCTATCAATTGCTTCTCGGTGGGCAGTTGCTCACGAGGGCTTCTTTTAGGCGCTTTTTCACAGTATTAGGGAACCTGTTGTTCAGCATTCCTCTATTATAACCAAGAGCATCTATAAACGGCTGCTGAACCTAAGACATCTCCGGCAAGTCCGTGAATTGGACAAGGCCTATATGCAGCCCCTATTTTCGTGGACTGCAACAAGGAATCGTCTCCAAGCGGTAAACACGCCCAGATGCTGAAAAACTCTGCCAGTCAGGTAAGGTACTTTGCCATTAGCTACTTCATTCAGCGAGCGCTGTCGTCGACACTAATCCCGGCTCGTTCTATACGTCACGTATGCACAAAATTTCTCGTGCACAGCTGTCACCACCTTGTGTACTCGACTCGAGGTTTTCACCAGCTGTGTGACCAGTAACGATGCAGGTTCCGCTTGCAGGTTTGCGTTAAATACCACACAATGTACTGCCCGATGCCTCAGCGGTCCCCGCACTTCCTCCTTCCTAATGTAAGACGATGGCCAGCGTCGCATAAGGCGTCATGATGCCTTATCGTATATGCCTTCGAAAATGCAACCAAGTTGCGAAATAAATAAAATGTATTACTTGAGGCAGTAGTCGAAATAAAGAGGCGACCCATTGAGGAGCGATTGATATATTACAGCATGTCTGCCAAACGTTTTTACTGTGCCAGGAAAAACTCCAAAGCGTCGTTTAGGTGATAGTTTCTCCACCACGACAGCCCACAGGGCATACAACAAGGAGTCAGTTTATTATACTTTCCAAAAATGAAAAAATAAGAAGAAAGACGTTTCGGTTCACGCAACTCGGTAAACCAAGCCATCGCGGTGAAGCTGGAAATGATCGAAAAATGCGATTTGGACGTGTGCTTTAATGCATGGATTCACCGTCTCAAGATATTTATACAATTTGGTGGAAATTACGCCGAAACAATATTCTATTTTTAGGAATAGAAATTGCATTTTTAAATAAAGTTTTATAGACATTTTAAAACCATTGCCATTTCCTCGTGTCAATGTTGTTAAAAAGTTTTAGTCTGATATCAAAGGTGGCGGATAAGCGCAAAACTGATACGACAAGTAGGCCGTCAAATTTTATCACCATTTACGCGGATGACTTTGTATATATATATATATATATATATATATGTACTGACAAGAAGAAAGCATTTCGTGTGTTCACTCTTATTAAGCTACAATTTGATCCAAAATAGGACTGTTAGCAAAGAGTGCGTGTAAGCGTGAGTGTTTGACGGCAGCGCACTTTAAAGCCAACCATCAAGACACTCACTGCCGACCGGTTCCCAAGGTCATCTTCTCAAGAGAGTGAGTTCATTTATGCGGCCACTTCAGCACTGCTTGACGAAACACTAACTGTTAAGAAGATCTGCGCTTAAGCTTACACTCTTGCTCTTGTGCGGCAATATTAAAGTGAATCTAGGGCCATCATGAGTAACTTGTGCAGTACAAATTATTTAAGTCAGGGAGCGCACAGCTTGCAAACGATAGAGCAAAGTCGCACATAGTCACTGCGTCTTCTAAATAGGGGAAAACTACTTGTAAACTGCTTAAAACAGATTTAACGTGCACATCATTTCTGCATCACAAAAATTTCATAAACTAGCGGCTAAATCATAAAAACGGAGATGACCAAAATGAGGTGTGGGCAGAGACATGCGAGTGGAGAACTAAAGGACCGTGCATCAAATAGTACGGGAATTAGAAATCTGTATGGAAATCTGCTTAAGTTTAAAGAATAATGTATTAAAGGTGGTGATTTCAATAGTGCTTTGACAAATTAAGGTACCGGGCGTTAAAGTTTTAAAGGTCCAGTCAACGAACTTAGGCATTATTTAAACTTAAACGTTGAGAGCTGATGTAATGACGAATTGGAACGTCATACAGTGCGAATGGAGTGGAATGAATTGGAACGAATACAGGGCGGTTGACATTGTTGTTATTAATACCACAGACGGTCAGGGCCTTACGCGATTTGAAGCAAAACCACCAAGTGGCCAAATCTATAATCAACCAAAGTTTAACACTAAGAGGAACAACAAGGCATTGGGCCAATCTCGGCAAATGTGCAGAAACCAGGTCTACTTCTTCCAAGAATACCAGTGCCTTCAAGCCCAATACAAATTACGAAGAGTGAGTAACCCACTTCACAAATCTGTGATTGAGAGACATTGTGTTGCCAGACTTCTAAAAATAATTCGACTTTACTGAGGATGAAGTCAAAGTTGCAGCTATATCGAAGCATAAGCATGTGCTCGACAAGACAAAATGTATGGCGGAAAAGCTTTCCATATCTTAGATTCAGGCGAAAGAGGATGTAACTGGCCCACTAAAAGTGTATAGGAGTACCAATTACAAAAACGGTCGTTGCAAGATTGGATTGTAGTTTTTATTCGTAATAATAACCAATTCATAACCAATGAATCATCAATGTCACTTATTGTTGCTAAAGACAAATGCTGGCAGAGCAACACGGATTTTAAATCGGCGCCAGGTGCAGTCGCATTTATTATAGCTATGTGTCGAACTGCCTTCGAAATAAGAAAATGAGATGAGCTAATTTAATTGATTTAAAAACAATTGCCTCCCAAGGAACCGCTTACGGACATGTCACACACAAGATGCAACATAAGGGGCGCATCTTTGTTTTCATTATATTAGCGTACAATAAAATGTGGGTAAAAATCTTCGATTAATTGGTACAAACGCTCGTGGCGCAATGAATTGGCGTAGCCCAAAGGCACTTAGTTAATGCCGTTATTTTTATGTAATTGAACTCCCAAATTTATTCTGTAACATTAAAGCCCATTTTGCGTTGTATGCCGAAGATTTAGTCATTCCAGAAAAATCTCATAACCGTTTACAGTTTTACCTCAATGATATTGCGAAATGCTACGAAGAAAGCAGGCTCAAAATCCGCGCAGAAAAGTCAAACGCCCTAATGCTACAGCAGCAGAAGGTCATACGCGGCCAGAAATCACCGCCTAGCAATGTAAGACGAACCACTTAAATTGGTCAGCCATTTTGTGTATCACATGTACTCCTAGAGTCTCTTTTAGCAGACATATGGAGGAGATGCAAACAAAAATACGTAATCCAAACTAGCAGCGTAGCAATAGATTAGCTTCCTACAAATGCGCCATACCTGAGTGATTTAACAAGTCTAACTGAGAACCCACAATTTTAAGCGTATAGTTAGACTTAGAAAGGATGCATTGTAGTTTACAACTATACTGATGGCCCGACCTCTTGTTAGATGGAAAAAGAGCATGCAAATGAATCGCTTGCTAATCTGCTTGAGAGGTGTTTTTCATTATATATGAAGCGAGTGCTTTGCTTGTCTAATCAAGCAAAAAGCCGCTTCGTGTATCTCATGTCAGGCTGTCCACCGGCTACTAAAATAATCCGACTAAGGCTGAAAATGCCGCGTACAGTACCCTACAAATGTTTTATTTCGGAAAGAGAAGCTAAACTCAAACAGGCCAGACGGGAGGTCGGTGATTTGAACGTTTTTAATGTCTTGCACCTTTGGTTTGGTCCTGCTTGTGACAGGTGCCATATATACACCGGGTACATAGTTCATGGTTATCACTACCTGGTATGTTCAAACGCAGCCTTTCACAAGGAGTACGAGTTGTGCACCTGCCGGTTCTGCCTACAGAGGTGTGCCAAGTACCATGCAGTGAAATGCACTACAATCGTTGCACTACTTCATTCGCCGGAAGCATAAAGAAGATAAGATATTATGAAGAAACATATTTAACTGTATATTATACTCAATTTGAGTAAAATTATATATATATATATATATATATATATATATATATATATATATATATATATATATATATATATATACATATATATACATTTGCTTTTTTATATTTTAATAATTCAACGATGCTATTGAATTCACTGACGGTACTTTTGAGTATGAATACTATGAGTGGTTCTCCATGCTGTATCAATTGACAATATGCAATACACAGCTGCCATATGAGATATCGTGCCTGTAGGAAGTGCATGTATTTTTCGCCGAGTTAATGTCTGGATTGTGCAGACAGCTGGATAACTTTTATCAGCTCCAACAATATGCAAAATAAATTCCATTGGCTCGGCTGCAAAGTCTGTTATATAACGGCAAATACATATTGATTAAGATTCCTCAACTTTAAGTGCAGATAATAGGGCATTCTTCTTTGACCTTTTATTTATAGGGACACGTGGAAGTAAATCTAAACGGCCTGGAGCGTTCTTCTCAGAACCAGAACTTACGTCTAGAAAGTCACTAAGTAGCACCCACGCCCATAGTCAAGCACCTGGACGTGATTCTAGATAGAGCTCTCATAAGAACACCTCATGTGCGCTATGCAGCAAAAAAGCTTCTAAAGCTTTAGCCAAGCTGCAAAAAATCCTCCTGCGGACCAGAGGAGCAACCGACCTTCGACAACGCCTCTTACTATCAGTAGTAGGGAGCGTCATGCTATATGGCCACAACACACTGCCTTCTGAACAAGACCCAGAGACCTAGGGCAAGTCGCACGGCTTTCACAGCAGCCATACAGGCTCTTTAGATAGGTTCCTTGGGACTTACGATATTTAAGAAACCTAACGTTAAGCATCAAGGAACCACTCTAACGTTCAGACGGAGGGAATACTAATCAGCAGAACAGACGCCCTAAGCAAACTAAGCCAGAAATTAGAAGTCCAGCTGAGCCGTCTTGGATACTAGATAAAATTAATTCTCCCTGAAAATGGTACAGCGTTAAACACGGCTCGCTTACCCACTCATTCGCGCCACTGCTAACGGGCCACAGAGGCTGCTTTCAGCGATACCTCTGTCTTATACCGTATGTGCAAATCAGGAGAGGCTGACGATGTAAGGCACTTCTACGTACGCTGCAGCTTTTTCAGTACTGTGCAAGAGGTACTGCCTCGGAACCCAAGAACAGCGAGCTACTGTCTCGGAGCCTAAGAACCAGGAAATTCCCTGACTTGCCATGTAGGGTACTTCTTGAAGGTTATGTGTTGAGGTTTTCCAAGATATGCGCTATATATATATATATATATATATATATATATATATACAGGGTGATTCCTAAAGAATTGTACGTCTTTCGAGGTTTGATAGAACTCGGCAAGGAAATATTTTTTTCCCAATGGGCGGAGGCCGGGAAAACGTTTTGTTTAGGAGTGAGGATGACATTTATAAAAGCAGTTATTCTGCCTTTTTTCACCTACATAGTTGTGCAAAATCTACGTTCTTGCCGAGTTTTATCAAACCTCGAAAGACGTACAATTCTTTACAACTCTCCCTGTATATATATATATATATATATATATATAATGAAAACCTGAATGTCAGCGTATTTGCAGCGTAGTTATTCAACGCAATTTTGTCAGCCTCCAAGTTCACCGTTCTTCTCGCGGTTAATGAGAAGAACCCCAATCATTATTTGTCTAGGAACTACGACAATTAAGAAACGCTGATGACAAACGAAACTCGCCTCATGTACTTTTATTTGCAAAGTTATGCTGCTTATTTACATTTATACTTAAGGCGCGAAATACTTTCGCACAACATCAATGTTAAAGGTTTTAAATGTTCTTCGACTGAACACTAAAAATGTATTGTTTCATTACGTGCCGTGACTCTTTTGTCGTTAACCTAGACCGCCTCTTACCTCTTAAATATTGGGATAAGATCTAACTTTGTATACAAATATTACAGATATATTTACACATACAATTACAAATGAATCTGTACTATTGGGAGAGCAACCTAACCGGATGAGGCAGGTAAGTTTCGACGAGGGAGTCGATCGGCAAAAGGCGACGTTTTTCGAGCCAGGGGCAATAGAGTACATTTTGTAAATGCACTTATCTGGGAGTCACTATAATGTATAGAAAGCAGAACGGGAAAAGCAATTCGAGCGAAAGCAGCAATTAAGAACGCGCAAAGGTTGTCAATACATATCGCGTCCTCCCTTTTCAAGATTTAGGTAGAACTAATAGAAACATTCAGTATATCACTTGTATACGATTTTTTTTTTAAGAGGACTAACTGGAAAATGCGGTTGCACGCGCGGGCACCGCAGCAAGGGAGCTCCCTGCAAGCGCGGGCCAGTTGTGTGGGGCTCCAACCCACTAAAAACCAGTCGTGTCCCCGTCCCCCACGCTGACTGGGAACTGCTTGCGCATATCATCAAACAGTCAGGGGGGGCGAGTCTACTGGTCCAGGCGGATGTGTTCCCCGGGAGCCTCGGGGAGGCGCGAGCGGACTCGGAGAAAGGCCCTTGTCTTCTCTTGCAGTATGTTCTTAAAAGCTTGGGTCACTTTGTTCCATCCTGAAATTGATTCCGTCATTTTCATAGTGAGGTCGTGTAGGTTAAGAGCTGGGTTGTTACTTAAAAACTCCGTTAAGCTTGCGCGCTGCTCCGCCCATGACCGACACCTAAGCACCGTGTGCTCTGGAGTGTCGTCGAGTCCATCGCCGCAGTGGACGCACGTGGGGCTGGGGACCTTTCCAATCCTGAACAGGTACGACTGGAAGTCGCCGTGACCTGTGAGGACTTGGGTTGTGTGGAATGTTATTTCCCCCCCCCGGCCGGTTAAGCCAGCTTCTAATATTTGGGATCAGGGTGCGGAGGCTGGCGCCTGGGACACCCTGTTCGAGGCCTTCCCACTCCTCCTGCCAGAGGTCGATTGTACGCTGAAGTGCCTCGTCTTTTTTGAGGCCTGGGTTATCCCATAAGCGGCGGCGCTCGGCTGCCTTTAAATCCCACGGGATCGTTCCGGCAAGGACGAAGGCCGCCGCGGCGCTGACCGTCCTATACGCTGAGATTACCCTGAGAGCTCCGACCCTTTGGGCCCGACGCAGGCGAGTCCTGTTCGCGGCGAATTTTAGTGTGTTGGTGGGCCAGGCCGGAGCTCCGTACAGGGCAACCGACTCGGCCGCGGACATAATTATTCGTCTTCTCAGCTGCCGTGGACCATATGTGTTGGGCATGAGACGTACGAAGTCATTGGCCGTCTTCGTTGCCTTTTCCGTCACCCGCCGCACATGTTCGGTACCGCGGAGACCCCTGTTAAGGGTAACCCCGAGGTACCTTACGTGGTTGACGAGTACGATCTCCTGGCCATTTAGGCGTAGGTGAAGGTCGGGGCATGTTCTTCGGCCCACCAAGAGTATCGCCTCGCTTTTGGCTGGGGCGAGAGCGAGCCCTCGTATTGCATCCAGCGGGCGACGTCGCCAAGTGCCTCGTTCGCACGGCTCTGCAGCAGGTCCGCGGTCCGAGCCTGGACGGTTAGGACGAGGTCGTCAGCGTAGGCAAGGAGGTTGACGCCGGGGGGAGATCCCTCAGCCGCAACACGTCGTCGTAGGTTATAATCCATAGCAGGGGGCCAAGTATGGATCCTTGTGGCACCCCTGCAGTCATGTTAAAAACGGACCCGTGGGACTGGATTGTTCTGTCATGTAGATAATTTGATAAAAGCTTCCGTAGATAAAAGGGGACCTTTTTCCTGTGGAGAGTCCCTAGGATGACTTTCCATGGTAGGCTGTTAAAAGCGTTCTTGACGTCCAGTAAAATCGCGAGGAACAAGTCCCGTCTTCTAGGCGGAGACTCGCGGAGGAGTTCAACCTGCGTCTGGATCCCCTTTATGGCGCCGATGGTTGAGTAGCCCTTGCGGAATCCGTACTGGGCGTCGGACAGCAGGTCGGTCCCCTCCGCGAAGTCCCGGAGGCGTGCCTCCACGATGGACTCGAATGCTTTAGCCAGGGCGCCGAGTAGGCAGATCGGGCGGTAGGAGCCGGGGCCCTTGGGTATGAGAACGAGGTTTGCGGCCTTCCATGCCGCAGGAAACGAGCCCGTCCGGAACATCCCAGTCGCCGCAGCGGCTACTGCTTCCGGGTATTCCGTCATTAGTAGCTTGACCGCGGAGACCGGAACGCCGTCGGGGCCTGGTGCCTTTCCCTCTTTGAGGCGTGCCGCCGCTTCGTGCACCTCTTGCAAGGTGACTTCTGGAGGATTCTTTCTTCCATCCCTGGGGCTTCCAGGTAGGGGGCGCGGTCAAAGGGAGGACTGATATTGCCTCCTGGGCCTCGTCCGGCGTGAGGTCCACTCTCCGTTTAAAAGGCGGGCACCCCTTTACCATCTTATATGGACGGCCCCAGGGATCCAGTTCTTCGAGAAAGGCTCTCCCGGAGCGTTCCTTACTTCTGAAGATCTCCCTGCGTAAGAGGCTCCTCAGCCTCTTATACTCGGCGCCATGGTACAGGGCATACCTCCCCTCGGGTGCACGCTTCCGGGCACGCGTAAAAAGGCGCCTCTCTCGAAGGCACCTCTTCCTTAGATGTCCAATCTTCGCAGTCCACCAGTGCTTTGGTGTGCCGCGGCGCCTAGAATTCGTGCCACGCCCAAGGGAGCCCTGCAGGCGGTCTCTAAGAGCTCCTGGAGGCCCGTCATCGAAGCGGGCGGGCCATCCGGGCCTATACAGGCCCTAAGGGACTGCCGGAGTTCGGCGGTTCCCTGACGCCTCATAGGCGGATGCAGCCTTGCAGATGGTTGCTTTAAGCTGGTCGTCACGTGAAATTCGATTATATGGTGGTCACTTAGTGATTCTTCGTCATTTAAAACTCGCCAGTTTAAAATCCTGTGGGCCTCTGTCCGGCGTGTGATAGTTAGGTCTATACAAGAGGTGCGCCCTGCCCTGTGGAATGTAGGAGCACCTGTGTTAAGAACGACTAGGTCCATGGCCGCCAACCAACGTTCGAGGACTGCGTGTCCTCTCCGGTTCGTAGCGGCGGAACCCCACGCGCCGGCGGAAGCATTAAAATCTCCTGTTATAATTAAGAGCTTGTCACATTGGTTAAAAGATGCGGTTAAGTCTTCTAAAAGTTTGATAAGATCTTCAAGTGGGACGTTGGGGCTGCAGTAGCATGAGTAAAAACGCCCAACGTTCGCCACGTCAATCCAAGTAAAACCGTGGCCGCTGCTATGTCCTGAAATCCGGGAGTGGCAGCGACGGTCAAGTACAATGCTTGTTGCCCTCTCGCCGTCGGTAAACCGGTCCGGGCGGTTCTCTTCTGCCCACCGGACATTGGGGTCGCTCAGCAGCAGCACATCTGCTTCGGCTCTGCTACTGACCTCTTCAAGCATTGCATATGCTGCCCTGCTACGGTTGCAATTTAGCTGTAGAGCTTTAAGAATCTTAGTCATTTGTAGAGTTAGGAGAGAGCTGGGTGTTGGGGGCCTTGGAGGCCCGAGGGTCCGCAAGGGGTGATGACCCTTGTACCCTCTTGCGGCCCCTCTGGGTTACTAGGGTAAAGCCCTCGGAATCCCCCGCGGCACTGGGGTGGCCTCCGGGAGTGGATTGGGCCGCTGTAGGGCATGGCCTTGAGGCGGAGAGCGCGGGTGCCGCTCGGGTATTGGCTCGGCCGCCGCGGCGACGAAGTTCCTCAAGTTGTTCCTGAAACTTCGGGCATGCGGCGACGTTGGCTGCGTGCCCGTCTTCACCACAGTTGTAGCACGTCGCTTTTCCCGTGCACTATGTATACGAAACATTAGGAGTGGCAGATCTACAGTTTCTAGATAGAGTCCGATTTTTTGTTATAAAACGGGTTTTGGGGTTAGCCAAATCTTACTTCATATCTGTAAGGTTCATGTTTATATTCTGTATAATACATTAAGTATATGGGTAGTTCATTGAGTAGTTCATATCTTAGAGAGGGGACTTTCATTCCACAGGAACTACAACTTCGATGCGGTTTACCGAGGACGAGAGCGTTTGAGGCCTTTACTATGAAGTGGACGGAAAAATTAAAGGAAATCGATGTAGGAATATATACTACGGTAGCGATGACAAGCACGGCCTGGCGAGCAGCCGGATATTAGGGTAGACACTTAACTACGGCGTTTGCAGCCCACGCGTTTCATCACGTGTTATGCAGCACGGAAGAATTCCACGATCCTCAGGAGTGTTGCGGGTCCACGAGGTGCTCTGACCAGTGCGACAAAGACCACGCCGCAGCATGTCCAGCGGTTCAATTAATAGCTGAACTAGCAAGATGAGAAAAGACCCAGTGATGTGAAGGAAGCACTAGTTATGTGTGATGTATATGTTTATAACTTTAACCAACCTGAGTTACATACCGTATATATAAAAGCGCAGCGCTTGCGTGCATATGCATGTACTTGCCGTTGCGTGATAAAGGAACAACATCCTTTTAAAACGCGCATCCTTTTTTCAACTATGCAACTCAACGTCCTCAAGGGTTAAGTGACCTCTCTGCGTTACAGCGGAAATACCGTTACGGATCCCATATCTCAAATACAGGCTTTTCAATATATTTCTCGTAACTGAGGAGCGAGTGAAAGACACCGTCTTGTATGTTACTTCCTGACAGGCAACCACTAAGTTCCGGCCACTGCCACGAAAATCTCCATAAGCTCCGATAGGTTCCCGCCCAATATTTTTAGAAAACTAGTGCATGTACAGTAATTTTCCCCTGCCGTGGTGTATAAACGCAGTTTACTGGAGTCTGAGATTCCTTAGGCGGTTCCGCTATCTCATCAGTACTGTTTTTAAAATAGGAGTTAAAAGAATCTGGCAGAAAAGTACTGGGTGCCAAATTACAGCGAAAATGTTGGCTAACTATAACACTAAGGTTTTAATGGCGCTATCCTAATTGATCCAAACCAGCACTACTCTACAGAGACGCGCTTTACGTGTGTGTGTATAACATACACAATTAGAGCATATACATACACACACACATTAAGAGGTCATGTGCGTTTGCAGCTCTTACAAAACGCTCTCGTATAAGAAAGCAACTCCAAGCCTCACAGGAGATGTGTCTACCTAAAGTAATATTTCTTCAGTTGTACCATCGTTGCAATTTCACTCCTGCAAAACAATGACAATCATCACCTTGCCAGCTGACCGTTGGCCCTTGATTTTTTTAGAGAGACGGAGTTTTACTAGATCCCAAAGTTTGTTGAACGATTTTTAGAAGACCCTTATTATATATATATATATATATATATATATATATATATATAAATATGTATATACACAGATTTGCTAAAAAAACATACACAATTAGAGCATGGTTTGTGCACGTAGAAAATAAATCAATTGTGTGTACGTCGATTTACCTTGACTATTCATGTTATAGATCATGTATATATTTATATATATATATTTACGGTCCCTGAAAAAAATATAAGGCCACCCATGTTTGCCACATTTCACGTATATATTATAACCAATCGTGTAAAGATCACAGTGATGCATGCTCACAGAGTAACAACGAAGACTTCCATCAACATTTGGGGTCTCGGATTACTTTGAACAACACGAGATTTCCACATTTGACACAGCTACACCGCGAAAAATGATAATGTCACTAACAAGATGCATGTCTTAACGAGTGAATTACGCAGAATAACGACGTGTGGGCTCATTTAACGGCTCGACGGAAACAAAGGCAGACTTCCTACCACAAGTTTTTCTTTGTTGAAACGATAGGCTTAGGCTGGCGCCTCATAGGCGAAGAAAAGGCCTATATCAAAGCTTATAAGAACATCGGCCTCTAATCGCAAAATTTCCCGTGAATTGGGACGTTGTGCATAAGTAGTAAATAACTTTGTTAATTTAGGTAAAAAATACGCCGTAAAAAGACTTCCGGGCGTCCAAATTCTATTTCGTAACGAAACAAGCTGCAATTCTGAAAACAGCGTCGAACTCTGCGCCCTCGGCGAGGGCAATTGCGGCCGACGTGCAAACGAACGTGCAAAATGTGCAACACTTCCTCAGGAAGAGACATTGGGAAAAACCCAAGAAAAACAACGGTTGACCGCTGACCGATGAAAGCTCGTCTTGACTTCGCCCACGATAAAATGTCATGGACCACTGAGTGCCCACGATACGATGTCATGGAGCACTGAGTGACACATAGTGCTCTTTTCGCACGAAAAAGTTTACCTTTGATGAACCGGATCGATTTAACTATTATTTGCACGATGTCCGCAAGGAAGAACGAATTTTGTTAGAACGTCATTCAGGTGGCGGTTCAGTGGTGGCTGCTGTCGGGTATTACACAAAGTCGTCAATTGTGTTTTTAGACGGTCGTGTTTATTCGACGCGCTACGGGGTTCACTAAAAGAGCAATCGGCGCAGTTTAAGCTGATGGGAGGGCCAGACTTTGTTTTTACACACGATAACGTCCCGATTCATACCGCCAGGCTGATCGGAAGCTGGTTCGACCAACGTCACATTGAAGTCCTTCGCTGGCCTGCACTCTCACTTGAATTTAATATGATCCAGAATGTGTGTAGCTGACTCGAACAATAAGTTTACACTGATAAAAACAATTTTCGAGGCTTGGGACGAGCTCTTGCAAAACGTCATCCAAAATTTGGGTAGCACTATACCAAACCGCACTTTTGAGGCTATCCGACTTAATGGGAATGTAAAAATCTCGTTGTTCAAAGTAATCCGGGACCACAAATGTCGATAAGTCTCCGCTGTTACTTTGTGAGCATGTATCACTGTGATCTTCACACGATTGGTTATAATAAATGCGTGAATAGCGTAAAAAATAAGCAGGGCTCATCATATCCGTGTGTATCTTTTTTTAGGCTGAGTACACTTCATGATTTATTGTCATAGGCATACAATTATGGAGAATAAAAACAGTTTCTACGGGATCTCCGGAAGCCCTGCGGCTGACGGAAGAGACCCCTCCACGGCCGCGGCGTTGCCGCGTTGAACCTCGATCGATATACGCTGCAACAGGTATTCGCTAGCTCGGGGGTCCTGAGTTGCAGCGATGACTTTCCGGCCCAGTTCCTTAATAAACTTTATAGACTCCGGTCCGATCGGTCCAAAGGTCTCTATGGCAATCGGCTGAACTATAAATTGCGACGCTAGTTCCTGGTATTTCGTCACTTTTCGGTTCTCTGCGAGCCGGGCGCCTGCGCCCACCTCACGACTCGTGTTTTGAACGTAGCTTTTGGCCAGCGTACATGACACTGTAACATCCCACAAAATGTATCCCACCGTATGTATCTATTTTAAGTTTAGTAAATTTCAGAAAAAAAATTCCAATGGAAGGACGAACGTCTTGTTAAGGAATGAGGATGAAATTTATAAAAGTTATTGTGCAAAATCTACGTTAGCGGCAGAACCAGTCAATGCATATAAAGAAACCGATCAAACCGGCGTGTTCAGTATATGTAGTATAAGCTATCTTGCTTTGTTGTAAAAAACAAGATTTGACCGGCGAATGTTTCTCTATTCCTGCTCCTTAATTGTTCAGCCCGCTGGTCGATCAAGTTCGTAGAGTCAAACAGCTCGACCACAACAACCGCTAGCCAATCCATTAGACTCCGTCTATTAACAGTTGCTAATGACCGTAGCCTGAAAGTGAAAACAATTAGTAAGAGCTATCATTCTCGTCTTGGCTTATGAAGCAATAAAGCAATTACCGTATATTACTAGTTTATGTTTCTAAGTATAAATTACCACAAGCTAACTATTTGCCATTTGAGGCCATAGCTTATACTATCAGAAAAAAACTTTACACGCTATAAAGTTTTCAAGTTGGTCACAAAAGCAAGTGTCCGTATTTCGATACGCGATGCCTTTAAATGTTTTGAACTTAATTGCTTTCGAACAATATTCGCTATTAGTAGAGAATTAGGTGGACAATAGCCACAAATAGAGTACGCGTATATGAATTTTTTTTAATCAATTGCCCTAGTTATTTTCGGAATGATTTCTCTAGAAAAAAAGTTAGAAAAAGTTTCGAACCTACGGATTGATCTTGCAGGCGAACTTATGCTTTAATGGCGAACACGGCACGTTATTGAGGCTAGAAACAAAAACTCAGTTAAACTGCCACATCCAGGTCTAGGTCATCTAGGCATGAAGGAAAGTCAGCTCTGCATATACGGTGAAGGTACGTAGAAATGAGCCACTTTGGCCCGTTAGCAAATGCACGTGTGGGACAAGTGAGCAAGTCGTGTTAGAGGTTGTTCCATTTTTTTTTAGGTCAAGAAGTATTAATATTGTTCAGTATTCAGGGTGGCTTGGCTGGATTGCTTCCCATTGCTGGTGTAGCTGGTGTATTAATGCTCATTAGTGGTGCTTCTGTCTCGGGGGTTGAATAGGTGTTTTTTGACGCAAATTCTTTACCTTTTAGGTCCAAGGAAATCTGTGCATGGAGGATTTGTGTGTTGGGCTGCCGCACGCTTTCCAGTACTTAATTAGAAAAGAAATATTTTTTTAAACATAGATTAAATGGCGCGCGTTCCGCTGTTATCAAAGACAACCCTTCGTCTGCTAGCAGCCAAACTGCATGGTGATTGGCCTCTGCATCTTCATTTAACCACTTTTGCTGTGCAACGTATCGGCGTGATTTTGGAAATTGAAAAAAGTGCTTCGAGCGGTTATCAAGCATTTCTCTTTTAAAGGTTGGAATAGAAACCAAGTTAAAACTAAGTTAGGCAAGGTTCACGGTGGCTCTGATAAGGTAATGGCTACGATTTTTTAAGACCAAAGTAGAATAATTCTGGCCTCCTACCTTGAGAATGGTAAAACGATCGCAGGAGAATATTATGCAGAACAGTTGGACCGCCCGCAGCAAGAACTCAGTGAGAAACGGCCAGCTTTGCAGACGAGAGTTATCACGGCTGGCCGAATTGAGGTTCAAACTCATTGAACTACCCCCTATTCTCCGGACCTGCCCCCTTGTGATTATTTTCTTTTCGAAAATTTGAAAAACAAGAATCTCGGAAGTGGAAAGTGTTTTTCCATCGCACTGAAGAGGACAAGGCTGCTGCGAATGCCTAATTTTGGTCTAAGGATGCGGAATCTAACTCATGCAGTGTAAATGCTCTGAAATCTCGTCGGCGAAAGTGCGTTGAGCTTCTCGGTGATATATATATATATATATATATATATATATATATATATATATCGAATACCATTTATTTTAAAAGCTGAACAATTCTTGGTTTTCCATCTGCCGAACGTTCTGAACGCGGGTTCGAACCCCACCGTTGCACATTTGTATTTATGGACGTCCGTCTATGAAGCAATGTGAAAAACAGTTCCGTGGACGCTAAATCTTGGCTGAGGGTCAGCCCGAAAACTATAGAAATAGCGTATGCGCTTACTGAGTGATCATGCTGTTTGTCCTTTCTGCAGCGTGGCATGAAGAAACGATAACAACATGAAACAAGACTGACCGCTTGTATCTAGCGTTTATCTAGTTTAGACGCAAACGCACGTCACCGGTCAGGCTGGACTGGGTAGGCTGGGATAGACTTGTCCCTGCAACTTTTGCTCCGGTAGCAGCTCTGCACTGCGAGCTCTATTTAGGCGCGGGCGCCTTGCGTTCGCTCTTAGGCGTTTGCTCTTTTTCTCGTTGTTTTCCCTGCCGATTTAGATGACCGGCGCCCCCTCCCGACAAGGCAGCCTTCTCCTCACCCCGTACCTAGTTGGAAAGGACATCCCTTCCCGCTAGTCGCAAAGTCAGAAGAGGGACACCGGCATCACGATACACCGCCACCATTACCACCACCAGGCCGAGTCGTCAAGAAGTAATTGCCTATTTTAGCAATACACCGCCAGCTAGCTCGCCAATCCTCGCGATTGCCGTTGCGAAATGGGGCGCAACCCCCGTGTCTCCTCCGTGTTCTCTACGCGCTCGTTTCCATTCTGTGAAACTGGAGTCTCTACGTGCATTAGTAATATTATTCACAATGCAAAGTGGTGGTAGATTTGCTCTTGCTGTCTGTAAAAGAGCCAGCGGCAGTGTAGTACTATTAGTAATAGTAGTAGTTAGAATAGCTTTAGCCGAAACAGCAGTTATAAATGTGTAGTTTTTGTCGTTGTAGTAGTAGTATTGAAGCAGGCCACCCCACAAGTCGTCAAGCTAGCGGCCGCCAAGCGCGGTCTGGCAAGAAGATGTTGGTCTGTGTTCGAATAGAGCCGAAGAAAGCATCGGCGTCGGCAGGTCGACACGAACGAGGCTTTTAGGGACCAAATGATTGGGCACCTTCGTTACCGCGTCCTGAATCGCGTCCCGAACAACCGGGTTTCGCTGGGGGTTATTCTCTCCCGGTACCACTCGTAATCAGTCTAGTTGCGTTTGTCGTCTTAAAATTCGCCTTTCCCGAGGACTACCTTAATACTTAGTCTCTCTTCCGATCACCCTTTTCCGGCCTTTGTTTTCCTCTAGATGAAAATAGTCTGGTGTATATACTATATGTATGTATATACTATATGTATGTATATATATATATATATATATATATATATGTATATATATATATATATATATATATATATATATATATATATATATAGGAGCGTTTTCGCTTGGCTCAGGCGATACTAGACGCTGATGGTGGTCGTCAGCTGATACCAAGCTATTGGAATGTATAGCTACCAATGAAAACCACAGAGCGAGGTAACAATTAGATTTTGCTTTCAACTAGCCCTGAAAATGTTTGCCATGCAAAATATTCAGTGTGACAGATTTAGCTTTCTGAAAGGTTCTGGCATACATTTGCGGACTGCAACATGAGGATAGACACCATACAATGTCAGAACTAATTGCCCACTAACGCGAGGTAATTTTAGCAGATGCTTAGCAAATTGCCGTAGTTATACAGATCATTAAAATTAAACAAAATCTCATGCTTTAAGTAAGAACTGTTTACCTGTTTTTAACTAATCAATTTCTAAATGCGTGAACAGCGGTAAAGGAACCGTCATTTTGGACATTTGGGCATCCTGAACGACGAGAAATGAGTATCATAGCGAACAAGGCAACTCAGAAAGTGGTCGTTTGAGAAAATCATGCAGATGTACGTCACAAGGCGGGTTTCGCGGAATATCAGCGATTTGGAAGAAACAGCCAAGCCTGTAAAAAAAACTTTGCAAAACTAAATAAAAATACCTTGCAGTGGCGATAAATACTTCAATAGAGCTAAATTAGCATCACACAATAAACCAGAGTATGAATTAAAAAGATTTTGGCCAATTATACAGATTAAATGCTGAGCTAGTAGAGTGTCTGAATAGCGGGTGGTGCCCGTGATGAGAGATCGAAACGGTCAACAAGTATAAGCGTCGGCACTTTAGGCAGTTCTGGCACAATTTTAAAAAGCTCCAGGGGTAGCCATGGAAAGTTGGCTATATTTGGATTCGTTCTTTTTTGTTTACGTGTACGTTGTTAAAACGCCGTTTTCCTTCTGTAGCATTTCTAAGCCGAACAAAACTATTAAACAGCAGCATGAGAACACTATAATTTGGTCCACGGTTAAGTCAAAGTTATGACGGTATGGTAGTGAGTAGTCTCTGATCAGCTAAAACTGAGGTCAGATGGATTTGATCAAGTCTAGAACTTTAGAGTTTTAACAAACGAATAATTAAGAGATATCTTGCTCTAAGACTGTCATGGGCATGCATAGATGGCGCCTTCACATTTGATGAACACTGTTCACTCTCCAGTTTTCCGAATTGGCGGCAGAGAAGGCAAAGCAATATCAAGGGAACACAAGGCTGCAGCACACGTGCTACAAAAGAGATGGCAGCAGAATTGGGTATGACACCAAGAACCAAACCGTCCCACAAAGCACCTGATTATAAATCTAAGCAAATGCCACAAGAGATCTTATGATTCTATAAGGAGAGATATTAACAGCCTGGGTACTAGCTGCTTATGTACGTTCGACGTCCGTGCCACAGGCTTTAAGGCCCATTGCGAGCGTCGAGACATGTTTTGTACTGAATATATGTTAAATAAATATGTATGTATGTTAAAACAAAATGTGCGCCGTATGTGTGCTGTACGAATAGCAGGAGAGAGAACCGAAAGCATACAGTCTACAATATATCAATACAAAATGAAGAAAAGTCATCCGAAAGCAAACAAGTCGGATGGAAATTATGGGTAACATAGTGCCGCCATTCGGGCGAGGGCAGGATTTAAACTGAGGGAGGCGATAGTATTGCCGATGTTTATCTCGTGATGCCACGTACTGTGTTTGGTAAGTAGGCTCTATCATTGATACTGTGCGGGTGGAAGTTACCGGAGTGCACACCCTCACGACTTATCTGCTGGGATTGCCGTTAACAGTATATAAACCGCAGCGCGGACGGTATACCGTAGCAATATGGCAATATTTCACGCAATATCGATAAGCAGATCTTTGTACAGTTACCATGCCATTCATTGTACACCGCCAGTAAATCCCGTCAACCGGCAGATTGCAATACTGCTTGCAATTAAGTCGATTAGACCGGGAGGGTATGTTTGAAGTATCAGACGAAAAGTTTCTTATCTTAAAACCGAACAAAGTTGGCACAAAGGAACACAAGATGGACTTGAAAGTGCCAGTTTCGAAGGAGGCATTTTGTTTCCTGAACACTTAGAAAGAAGGCACACAAGGAAAGTGACGCAAAGGCAAGCTATGAACGGGAAGAGACGAGGCCGTTGTTGACCTGTGGCATGCTTTCGGCCGCGTCCAGTACGCAGCTTTCTCATGTTTTTTAGGTTTATATTCATGCTTTGCTAGAACACTGGTAAAATCTTGCAACGATATCATGATCTCTTAAAAAGGCTACGCAGACAAGAAGTACATTAAATTGACTTACTTTGAATGTCGAAACGTAACGAAAATAGTATTATATATAGTGATCTAGGTATCCGAGGGTACTTGACACAAACTTAGAAACTCCAAGTGATCGTCGAGCTATGTGCGTCTCCCGATAGTTGACTTATTGAGCAAATTGAAAGTTCTTGTCCTAGTTATAATAATAACCATCATAATTATCGTCTAATGAAAGAGTCCAATGGAGTGCAGAACTACCCTCCACGTTGAGTCTAAAAGAAATGATAACCTTAAGCCTGATGAAGGAATCGATATTCCCTTATTTTTGCCCCGACAAAAGCCTAGTCTAGGACGGTACAGTGTCATTTACGGCGGCATCGCCGTGCCTCGATAGGGCACTATTCTGACTGAGATATAGTGAACTTATCATAGCTCAGTTGATTAAGAATAGATCGCTGAATCGCAGACTCAGAAAATCGAAAAACCTGTCTCAGACAATAAGCTACGTCTTTGTACCTGGCGCTTTGAAACATTGGGTCCCATCGGGCAGTTTCGAAGGCATACTTCGGCCCTATGTCGAGATATGTGCCATAAGCTACCATTCAAGCTTCGCAATTGTTTAACGAGATAATAATAATTATAACACATTTTATAATAAACGAAATACATTTTTGTTAGAGATCGGCACTGCGATGTACTGTACGTCCAGCTATGCAGAATGGCATTGACGTCGTTACAAGGTGTTTACGTCAAGATGCCATTGGAATCACTGAAATAATTTTATTAATTGAACAGAAAATATTAGCAGTTTGCTGTATCGTGTATAACGATGACGGTGATACTGAAAACGGAGATGGTGACGAACATGATGGGTAGTATAATAATAATGAGTCATTTCGTTGTTGTTGTTGTTTTTGTTATTCATGCTGTTGTTGTTGATGATGATGTTGTTGCCGCAGCCCCTACAAACTGTCCACAATCCGGCAGTAGCAATCCGGTAGTTGCCTCCGGCATCGGGAGTGCGCTAGCTAGAATAGCATCTATAGAGTGAGCAGAAAGGATAGTTTGTTGTTCAGCGGGCGGCGATGCTCACCATCGACGACTTACTAGCATTCTTCTAATGACGCTCTTCCAATCGACGATAATGCGACGACCACGTGTGGGGTAGTCAGCTTGGTGAATGGCTGTTGGCGCAAACGAAAACAGTGTGGCGCCGCCGCCAACTTTCACCTATCCGTCGTTAAACCCCGACCTTGGTATGGTTGGTATCGGGGGTGAGGGTGATCTTGCTCTTCGGTCTATTGACATCCCCCGCCCTTCCCAGGTATCTCTCTCAGCCCCTCCTGTTGTACCCCCACGTCTCCTTTGCGCTCCCGTCTGAGTAGCGTTCTAATCTAATCTAATCCATGTCTCTAACCTGGTCGTTCCCGTTTTTAACGACAGCAACAACAGCAGCAGCAGCAGCAACGAACCCTCCCACCACACTCACACCCCTCTTCCCGATGAACAGGCACAGCCTGGACCCACCCACACCTACTCAGCAGCTCTATCTAGCTCTTCCGGTGAACGATCTCTCTCGCTTTCGGCGGCGCTGGGGTTCGCAGCGGTGAGGTGTGAGCCTCGCTCGTTGAGTCTCGTTCGATAGATGGTTTTCGTGTGTGTGCCCCCCCCTCCCCCCTCCCCCCCGACTCTTCTTGCTCTTTCCGAGGCCACACATGATGCCACCGCCGCTCGCGCATCGGCAATCTCGCATAGATTCGAACGAGAATGACAGCAACAACAACTGACACCGCCGACGGCCGAAGCAATACCCGGCCGGCTCTTCTTATCATGCAGCCTGCGCGGCAGGATCGCCAACGGCAACCGCCGCCGGATTATCTCAGCAACGCGCAGCCGCCGACACAGCCGGCGCCCGCCCGGCTGTCGAGATAACGCCGATAAGTGTCAGCCGGGCCTGCCGTGCTTCGAAATGCACTTCCAATACATGAACCGATACGAATACATAAGCATACACGAGTTCGTACACAAGTACGAACTCCCACCTAGACACTCAGTCACTCACTCGCGCATATGTTTATATATATACATATATATATATATATACATATACATATACATATACATATACATATACATATATATATATATATATATATATATAGGGTGTGCCAGAATTCGCTCAACAACTTTGAGGTCAAGAACAACTTGGCGAAAAAATAAAAAAAATCCGTTTTAAGCTAACGTAGAATGCAACAGATGCAAACTGTTGTTCCAAACAAGCAAGTATGATTGGCTTGGCGATTTGGGATGACTGTGACTCTCGCAACCGCATATTTAGTGAAGATAAGTCAGTATGAAATATTAGATTCAATATGTTTTGCTAATTTTCGCTCTTACTTTAAAACAAGACATTCCCGCCCCCCGTTCCATTAGAAACATGATTTTTTTTGCCGAGTTGTACTAGACCTCAACGTTTGTTGGGCGAATTCTGAAACACTACATATATATATATATATATATATATATATATATATATATATATATATATGCATTCCCAATTAGCCACCACCTTAAGTTGTGGTAAAAAGCCTGACTAGCTGCCGGTCTGAGCGCCAATTTGTTTTCAGCCACAGCTGTGCCGGATAGCCAACAAGCCGATATCGTTCGTCAAACAACCAATTTTCCGTGTCTTGCTTTTTCATTGTAGTAGCCTAAAACGCTCGCCTCTCTGCACGCACCCGCATTTAAATCTTGCATTTTGTCCAACCGTCGACCTTTCCTCTCTCGCAGGGGTTCTCTCTTTCTTTGTTTTCCTATCTGTATAATCTTACCTATGTTGTTACTCTAATAAAAAAAATATGTAAGGGTTAAATTTCAATCGCAGATAAGTCTTGTTTGGACGGTGCAATTAGACAACAGTGAAATCCTTAACACCCTATATATATATATATATATATATATATATATAGTCAAATGTATAGTCAAATGTATATGCTGAGAGGTATATGAAATGCGATAGCTTCTTCTATATGGGATTCCCTCGGGATGGCTTCGCCTCTTTACTTTCATGGTGCTTCATATTTGTCACTTTTATTTATGTCTTCTGCCTGAATTCTCATCGGAAACCCGAGGCTTAAATACGCTCGCAATCTTAGATTTTATCGACTTAGGCCGAATTTCTGCCCCATAGGCCTGTAACGCTAGAATAAGCCGTTCACCTCTTTTCTTCTTTGGTATACAGAAGATTAGACGTAATTCCCTAGATCTTGTCTACAAAACGGTAACTGTATGTGTGAATGCATGATAAACGGCGATGTCTATTTTTTTCGTTATTATTTTGAGTGTGCCCACATTGCAATTTTAGCTTTACTTATCGCGTTATCTAAGCCGTCAGACATTGCTAAAAAGATAGATAATACTGTTTTTGTGTAGGGTTTTATAAATTATGTGGCTACTTTCTGAACAGCACAGCTTCTAAGAAGGTGAGAAGGTCGGTGACGGTGACAGCCTAAGCGACGGCTAGTTAACGCAATGAAAGAATTCCTCGTAGGAAAGAAGCTTTCTACATGTTTATTGGTCGGCCCTAAAACACCGCTTACGGCAACACAGAAGGGCAAAAATAGTCAATCTCAGTTAGCAACCCTTACAGGTAAAGGGAGTATGTATAGACGATGGGACTGGTAAGCACGATTTCTTATTGATACAGGCAACGGGTTACCTTCAGTGAGAGCGTTTATGTCCGCTGCTAATTTTTGTGCTGGTTGCCAATCTTTTTGAATCTGTGAAAGAACGTCACCCGACAATCGGTACAATCCCACTGCCGATGGCGTGCTTCTCTTCAGCAGCATTCGGTCCAAGCTCAAGACAGCATTGCGCACGTTGAAACGACTCTGCGAAAAAAATAGTCTCCTGATCAATGCTGACAAAACCAAAGCAACCAAAATTCAGGTCGTAGAACGTTTGGCAAAATCTTTTAGGTACGTGAGTAACTTCTGCTGTTTTAACGTCGACCTTTCACCAAAAGGTCTCTGCTTCATAGAACACACAACCAAACTGTTTCGGGCGGACGTTTAGCCAACAATTAACGTCCACGGATTTGCTTTCGCATTGCTTCCTAAGATGAAGCCCATAAATAAAATTGATCAACGGTGTGGCTCGAACCCGTGCTGCACCTATGTGGTTTCTCCGGTCGCCAGGCGCACGCGAATGCACACCCCACCGGGCTTGACAGGATACATTACCAGCAGGGCTATAAATGTCAGGGTGGCCGCGTCCTGCAGAAGCTCCCATGCACTACGTAACGCAGTGGCACTTTTTACCTTGAAAATGGCGCCAGTTGCTACGGAAAACGCAATAGATATCACATGGTCGCATTTGGCCCAAGTACAACTATATAACAATAGTAAGTGCTCGACAAAATAAAACCCTCTTTTTTACAAGTTAGCCTATATGTACCTCGCAAAGGCCGCAACATGCTAGCGTACCTACTAGACGATGCAAAAACGTTTCCCAGTGATATCGTCGAAAGAGCCGTCAAGCTGACTCACGTCTTCGCGTTGGAGCGATTTAGAGATGGGGTGTTGACGTAAAGTCGTTAAAGTAGACCCCAGTTGAAAGTGGGCGCCCCAAACACATCGTTGAAAGTCCCCACATAAAATACTGTGTCACATAGTCGCAAGATCCGCTGCTCACGGAGATTGCAGTATAGGGTGTGACAGAACTCGACACTTACAAAAGCGCAAGAAACGTGTTGATGGTAGTCTTCCAGCAATTCAAGCCCCAATATATCATTGGGATGCATGCCGCACGTCGGCCACTCTTAGTCAACTGACCCAAAGAGTTTTTGGTACGATGCCTTTACTTTGTCTTGTGTTGTAAGGTAAAGCACCCGTTGGGTAAATAAATCTAGGCAAATGAAAGCCGAAGTGCCTTAATTGGTTTGCGAGTGTCCTCAAGCAGTTCATGGCGAGACCGTATCGTGGAGGTGTCGTTAAGAATAAGGATAGTTGCAAGTAACGACAACTACGGGCCTCTAACCCAAGACATCACTAATTATCGTTACGTTATTAGGTACCCACTTACGTAGTCCAGTAGTTCATAAGGCTATCACGCATACAACAAAATATTAACAACGTACCCTTTTTGCAACTCACACGTTATGAGTTATGGGGGTCTACTATTAAAACCCACGTACTGCACGTATTAGCACACACGCTATACGTAATAATAATAATAATAATAATAAGGAAAACAAAAAACGGTCAAATGTAAGACGACAACCTACGTTAGAAGTGAAGCTATGAAATGGGAACGGGGCTAAACAAAAATATATGTAGTATATACTTGAGTTCAGTCACACTTCCATTTCATGGCGCATAGCACTGAACGAAAATGTATAATACATTTATGTAACATAAAAATAATTATAACTGTGTATCTGTGTGGCTCAAAATGAAAAAAAAATACACATATATATACATGATTAAGGGTATTTCTCACGCTCCTCGATGCGTACTCTTGCTAGCGAGCTATAACGGAGAGGAAGGCTTTGGAAATAGCTAATTAGGCGCAATGAGTCACCAGCAATCGCAAGCACAGCGCCGCTGTCACCGCCGACCAGCTTCCGCCGTTGTTATCATCGTCAGCGTCGTTGTCTCGTCGTCATCGCCATAAATTAGTCGTCTGCCGATAAATTCGATTAATCCGAAAGATAACTAACTGCACACACACACATCGAGCCTTCACACAGCAAAGCGCTTATCTTTCGAGCAGTTCGACAGGCGGAGGCGGTCGTTCACCCCCCCCCCCCCCCCCCTAAAATCGAACCCGGGACGAACGCAACGCAGTCTCCAAGTGCGGATAGATTGAGAATGAAGCAGCCAACGGACACACAGACAAACAGATTGACAGGCCTATAGGCAGATACGTAGAGTGGGAACGAGAGAGAAAGAGAGGGAGAAAGAAGGCGAGAGGGGAAGAGACGAACGGTCAGTCCTTCACCAAAAGCTACTACCGCAGCGGTGGCTGGTCCTGCAGGAACTGCCGCAGATATGCTACATAAGCGACATCCGCCGCCGGTAGACTAATCAGAGCCAACCGCTTCACCTAGACCCTACAAAGCGCCTCCCCCCACTAAGCCCCCCCCCCACTTGCCATCGTCGTCTTTCAACCTTCTCCAAGGCCGTCCCGTGATGCCGTCTACTCGTCGTATATTTCTTGGACTCGAATCGTTTTCCACGATAGGTCTACACCGGTCGTCTATTCTTCGTGTGTTACTCCCCTCCCTCTTTGCCCTATTCCTCTTCCCCTCTTTCTCCTATTCTTCTTCCCCTCTTTGTCCTATTCCTCTTCCCCTCTTTGTCCTATTCCTTTTCTCTTCTTTGTCCTTTCCCCTATACCCCCTTCCCATCCTATCTCACAGGTAAACCCCCAGAGCTCGTCGTTCCTTTTCGGCCCTACCATGGTCTACTTTCTCGCTGTCCTCTACTGTCTGCCTACGGGTGCGCGCGCGCTCTCTCTTTCGACTTCTTCTTCCTCTAGCTCTTTCCCTCGCTATCTCTAAGCTTCTGCCCTCCACGTAGGCACTTCATCGAAAGGTAGCGCGCTCGAGAAATGAGTGCAAAGCTTCGACACGTGCTGCTGCTACTGCTGTTGCGGAGGCAGACAGCCCCGACTCGGCCCCTGGCGTCGGCATCGCTCGATGTTGCTGTCACTGTGTCGTTTACCGTTTGTCGGGGTCTGGGTCCGAGTGTCGATCTCGCTGGGCCTCTGATACGAAAACTTCGACTACGGCAGTGACGAGACGACTGTTGATTACCTCTAGAACCACCAACCGCTTGTCGTTGCAGTCGTAGTAGGTAGCAGGAGTAGTGAAGAGCAGCAGCAGCACCACCAATAGTAACAATCACAATCAACAACGAGATCCTCTCGCCCTACCCACAGCTACTATCGCAGAATTTGCGTTTCGTTTGGCAGAGCTAGCTGTAACTCTTCGTTTCGTTCGTTCGTTTGTTCGCTCGCTCGGACGGGCGTCGGGTGTTCGTATTGCGAGCTCTTTGTGCGACAACAGAATGTATACAGCAGGGCAACAGAGAAATAGCGATATATATATATATATATATATATATATATATATCAAGGCGACAATCGCGCACGCGTCCAAGTTGAGTTAGACTCGCGTCGACCCAACCTACGATGAGAGGGGATACCTCAGGAGGTTCGTGACTAAGGACGACACTAACAGCGTCTTCCTGTCGTCCTGATACTCTTACCACTACTGTTACAGCTGCTGCTACGCCTTCCTTCACTTCCTTCAGTGACGCTGTGATGAAGGTAGGAACAGTGTCCGACGCCGGCCGCCCGGTCAGTGCGATCGCCAGGACTGATCGCGTCCTGCTGACGATACATAAAGCGATAAGAACACGGGCATTATAATGAGCAGAGAGAGTGGGAGAGCTGGAATTGGCAAGAGGAAAAATTGAACGGGAAAGTGGTTGTGGGGTAATGTATATGTATGTATGCGTATATGCAAGTATGTATATATATATATATATATATATATATATATATTACAAAGGAAACATAAATAAGAAGAGCGGAGGTTAGACTACTCGAACAGAAGCGCTATGCAGAGCAATACAGTGGGACACGATGGTTCGCGTGTCGCAAGTGAGGCGCGGACAGCATACACCTTTCAAGCATCGTAAACATTGCCCTACAAGGATAATTGGATGTCCCTGGAACACCAAAACACAGCCGAGAAAAGGCGGGACGAAGGGAAAAATATAGCGAATAGTGGAGAAAGAAAGAAAATGGACAAGCAACGGGGAGACATAAATTCCGTTTAGAGACGGCTCTACAGAATACGGTGGAGAGGGGTAGGTCACTTAAAGCAGAAAGAAGCTCGTGCCAACGAAAGCTGTCCATATTAGTTGGCGTCATCAGTTTACCTGTCTATTGTCAAGCTACTTACCTGAGAGAGCTGTACACATAAATATACCTGTTCTCTATTTCTCTTTAACTGCCCTCCATTCGCTTGCGCGATTACAGGAGTCGCCTATCATCCGCATATAGTAGTAGTAGTAGGCCACAGTCTCGGAGTCGAACAATAAAGGCAGAGAGAAACGACACAAGTTCGCTTTGTTTGGGAAACGACGTTGATGACAGCCGCAGCAGCAACAACAACAACAATTTTCGGTTTCCCTCGTGCTCGAGCTGCATTTAAATGGTGTGTCACCTTTGGGTGCGCCACCGCTGACAGCTGTCCCTACTGGGCCAATTAAATACGCACATAAAAGTCTGTCTTCATACTCATTTGTATATGAGCAGGCGCACTGACTCACACAGGCACTTATGTGCCAGCCTACAAACGCATTTACATATATCATGTCAAGCACTCCACTGTAGACATACGGACTGCATCTGATAGTGCACCCATCGTCACACACACACACTTACACACAAATGCAGCAAGTTTTGCGCGTTCTACAAAATGGATATCAATAGTAAGATTTTTCAAAATACGCAAGGAACATTTGTCAATGTTAAGTGAATTATCTTCAATATATATATATATATATATATATATATATATATATATATATATATATATATTATTTATATTACAGGGCCCATCATAACGGTATGTACCTATTTTAAGGTTTGGTAGAACTCGGCAATAAAATACTTCTTCCCGATAGAAGGAGGAGGCGGAAACATCTTGCTCAGTAGTGAGGATGAAGTTTATAAAAGCAGTCTTTCTGCTTCTTTATTCTCTTACATAGTTGCGCAAAATCTACGTTTGCGGGAGAACCGATCATACCGGCGTGTTCGGCGGAAAATTCTGCATCTGAATGATACCCGACGTACGATTGGAGACGGCGAATAGCCGGATTGAGGAAAGGCATAAAAAGTCTATATGTTGCAATGTCGTACGTTGAAGCTTTTACGCACAGAATCGTAACATTTTGCTATTACGAGAAAAAATGTATGCCCAAAAGGCTATTCTCAGACAATAGCAATTATAATAACCATCATTTTCGTACCAAAGTGATGGTGCTGCGTTACTTAATTGGGCGCAAGTAGTTAGGCTTTTTAACAGCCATAGTTGTTATGTTTTATGTTAAGGCTTTTACATTCAGAAAGTTAAAGCGTATTGGCAAAAAACTGTCAATACGATTCCGCCCCCTCCTTCCATTGGGAAAAAATATTGTAAAATATGTACCCAACCTTCTCATACACCATTGCTGAAGCAGGCCAAAGAGCTAGCAAGTATGTATATGCCTTTCCTTTCAATATGGTTGTCGAAAAGGCTTAGTTACCTGGCAACTAAGAGAAAAGAACAGAATACCTACTTTTATAAATATCATTCTTATTCCTAAAGAAGAAGTTTTCGCCCCTCCTTTCAATGGAAGATTGATTTTTTTTGCTAAGTTCTACCAAACCTTAAAATAAGTACACATGGTTATGATAGACTCTGTATATATATATATGATCCCTGGATACGTTGTTAGCCAGCTCCAATTTGCTAGCCTGCACAGTCGCAAAGGCGCGGTGCACCGAAATAAACGTATTTTTCTGATAATATTTGGCATCTCAACCGTACAGCACATATTGATTATTTTTACTTCATTTACTACTATATTTACTGCGTGTGTCTGAAAATTGACTTGACATCTGATTTCAAAATTGATTGAAAGTGTGTATTAAGTGAAGGCCTAAAATTGCTTGGCCAATGGTTATCTGCAATCATGGCTTCAAAACGCCGCTAAATCAAGGTTTGCGCCGAACTCCTGATTGTTATGAGATTGGAGTACTAAATTATGGATTGGTACGAGGCAACGCTGCGTATTATTTTTCTTCTACTAATGTAGTACATAATGCGCTGTTATAGCAAATGATACCACTGTGCCAATTAAGCGTTTCATCAGTAATCATAGTTGTAGTGGCGAATTTATATTAAATACAAATATTAACGGCGGCACAAAAGCTGCAGAGTAGCGACAAACGTACGGAGATTTTGTTGAAAGGAGCATCAAAGTCTTTTGGGAAAGAGAACCTTCCAGATGGTGAGGACGTGATGATAAGAACCATTCCCCAGAAACGTCAAGTTAGACTGGAAGTTATAGTATGGGCCTCTCATGTCGTAGGGCCATAAAAGCGGTGGTAGTAGTGGACACTGCCTAAAAAACGTTTCATTGGGCTTAACGAGACCACGTAACAGTTGAAATACAAAAACTGCAGCTCTGAAGACCATTCTATAGTGTTCTGATGACATTCATTTACGCTTCACTGCAAAGCAGGAGCACCGGGGGGAGGGGGAGAGCTTAACTAAGCCCTTGTAAACAATGGTGAGGATGGCAATCTGAAGCCCCACACTGTCGAAGTGGTGCCAGTGAGGGTACACTTTCACGTTGAATCAGGTTAGCGTGATCAGCCCAGGTCATCGCCTCAAGATAAACAATGCCAAGACAGGCGATCTCCGATGAGAATTTAAGAGCACAACCATAACCATAACCACATCGTACATAGACGATGTAATTAGCGTTTGGAGGCACACGAAAGTTTCATACAGTATTGACAATGATCGATTGGCTATATTAAGAGAGTTAGCAATATTCTCTTTCCGAACAGGCATATGAAGCGTGCAGTCGCCTGCATAGCGGGCTACACGCACGTCAAAAAGACAGGCAACGCTGCGGAGAGCAATAGTTACACAATTCATGAGGACCCATAACCGATACATGGAGTATGCCCAACTTCATGGTAAATGGTTAAGAGGTTGGTCGACGAAGGATCCGCCGCTCGCATAGAACCAGGACAGTCAGATACGAGACGGCCTTTAAGTATGGCTAAACGAAGGAATCAATGTAGTCGAGCGTCTTGCTGATATATCCATAGCCATGGCGAGACATCACGGAGCATGGACCATGTTCACCAACTCCTTCTTCAACTACGCTTTGGTTTATAAACGCATTAGCTGGCTCGGCTGTCTCCGCCTGGTTGGCCCCAAAGCCAAATTGGCGCGAAGACCGAAACTGGTCGCGGTTGTCCACCTCCTGTGCTCGTCATCGGACACAGCCAGCACTTGCGAAGCCTGTCCGATCTTCTAATGACCACCCGAAAGCAAGAAATCCTAACAACTTAATTGTTGAGGCTATCACTTCTACTACCGCGCGACTTCTACGACTACGTGACAATCGCTACTACTACTACTACTACTACTTCTGCTACTCGAATTTAGTCAGCCATCAAACTATAAGCGGCCGGCAGGTGAATAGAGGATGTGGGGTGCGGGGGACAACGAGACAGCGGTAACAACATAACTAGCTAGCAGCGTACAAATATGTGTGCCTGAGGTGTGTGTGAGGTCTGAAGTCTATTTCTGCCGATCTTCCTGTCTGGGCGGCTTACCTAGCACCGGCACTCTGTTACTGACGGCCGAAGCAACGGCTGCGGCTGGCGTGAAGCTTTTAGACGCTTCCGGAGCAAAGGGAGCATGAAGAAGAAAACGATCGAAACGGCGATATCTCTGGGGTGGGAGGAGTGTATTAGTATTTAGGTGCACAAATTGATGGATAGGCGTGTGGGGTGATTTCCTCTATGTAGATGTGTGTGTGTGTGTTAGTTTATTTTACTGTCTGTCTGTCCGTCTGTCTGTCTGAATGCGTGGTCTGTGTATGATTGCGTTTGGGTGCGATTGGGATTATTTGCGGTGGTGGTGGTGGTGGCAGCGGTCATAGCTGAGGCGGCGGATTGAGATTGAAGTTCAGCGGGGTTACGGGGATTCAGACTTCAGGGATAAGCTTGAGTGGTTGAGGAGTAGTAGGAGAGTTTCGGAACTTTGCGTGTCAGAGCGCGGCGTTTGTGGTATGTGCCTGTAGAAGTCGCGGTAGCCAGTAGTAATGCTTGGATACGTTTGCCAGCCAGTCAAACTCGTCATCTCAATCACGTGATGCGCGTGGACATCCAGCAGCTCGAGCAGTCAGACCGAAACGCCTATGTTTCAGTCCAGCAAGAGCGAGCAGGGAGCAGGCGGGTGTATGCATGTGTCTCACTACCATGAACGCGGCAGCAGTGACAGCAGGGTCTGGTCTTTGAACAAACACCCCGTCCGAATGCGCCCATCGTACTAGTTGTATTTGTTTAACCTACACACCCATCGCCCCGCGCGCAAAACGCATTCTAGCATCGAACTACGACGAACGATTGTGTCCACCCCCCGCCTGATCACAGGCAGGTGTGTCGGTAAACAAGCTTAGTTGTGCCTTTGAGTCGCATACAACATTTATATATATAAATATATATATATATATATTAACGGACAATATAAACAAAGAGACGCATGCGCACTCACACACATATACGGAGAAACAAAAAACAAATATATGTACATGTGTGAGTATACTCGACTAAGACTGAATGTTGCTTCCGGCCAGCCTCTACAACAGACGGGCGGTCGGTAAATCGATCACAACTGATCGCGCGATCATTGACCGTCTCGCGCGCGGTTGACTAGGACGCGCAGACGGATAGCCGACTGCGTTCAGCTGATCCCTCTGTTCAGCTGGTTTCTCATTTCTACGCGAGTATGTATATATGTTTGTATGTATATATATATATATATATATATATATATATATATATATATATATATATATATATATATATATATGTATATGTGTGTATGTATATATGGATGTATGTATATGTGTGTGTGTGCGCGTTTGCATGGGCTAAGCTAGTTTGTTAGTTTAGACTACGCGTCGTAGTGTACTACTACTACTACTACTACTACTGCCTTATTGGTACCGGCCGACCCAGCGCGCCAAAGTCCATCAGGTCCATCAGGCAATGATGGCCTATGGCTCTCCTACTTCGGATTCCCCTCCTATTTTCCCTAATAGAGCCACTAGTGGTTCTAGCGCGTTCTTCTACTACCGCTCTGCTATTGATTGCTGTTTGTCGGAGCGTCCCCGATTAATAGGATCATTTGATTGGCCATATTGATTGGCATATTTATGTATATGCATTTATATGCAAGTTTGTATATAGTATATATATATATATATATATATATATATATGTGCACATTAGAAACGCCAGACAATGGGATGCCAATAAATAAGGACAGCGAATGGCATCCTGAATGCAGCATACTCCGTTAATTGAGACTTGTAGAACTGGGCAAAGTAGTTTAGGAAATCGGCAGTAGAGGAGAACTTATCTGTCGCGTCTATTTTACTCAATGTTTTTTGTATCTTTCTCTTGCCTGTTTCCTATTTTGAGCACATGAGGCATTGATATAGCAAAATCGCATAGCGTGTCTTCGCATATAAATCCAACTTGCAAACGTTGATATATATATATATATATATATATATATACTTCAGCTAAGCGAACTCAGCACGTAAAACTACTTTTATTTCTTCACAGCTGGCCCACGGCTGATTTTGAGCCTTGAATAGACTTAATCCTCCCGAGCACAGGCTAAAGTTGGCATTTCCTTGCCATATGCTTCAAGTTGCTTGACTTCTCAGATCTAATTTTCTACTTCATCTTTCACACACACACACACTCTCTATTGCGCGCTTTCTGTCTCGACCTCTTCCCCTTGCTATTTCTCTTGGCCGGCGTCTTCGCGCGTCGCCTATGGCTCTGTAGCTCTCATAGCTCAGCCGATCCGGTCGAACACCACCATCACCCCCGTGTCTTCTTGCAAGTCGCCGGCCGATTCGTTTCGCCTAACTTCGCACTATTCTGTTCGATTTCTCATTCGATCTCTCACTTCGGCGACGTTCGCTTGCCTTCTTGCGCCATGTGTTGCTGTGTCTGCTGTTGCTGCTACCGCTATTGTAATACCCTCACACCTGTCCAAGAAAAGTGGGGATTTTTCCTTCTTGGTCGAGATCGAGTTGAGTAGCATAGCACGTTCGCCCTCGCTAGCCAGATCTCGCTTTCTTGCTGCGTTGTTCATTCAACAGGCGCAGGAGTACAGACCAGGTCCAGTGGCCAGGTGGTAGCCGGCCAGTAGCCAGAGCCGGCTGAGAGCAAGAGAAATAATATTGGCAAGTCCTCGCACAGTTATCGATGGCCGGCGCTCATCGAGGCTCGTCCTCAAGATATACCAGGGACGGGACAGAGTGGCCGGTGGGGGGGAGGTGGGGGGTTCAGGCGGCGTGTCAATTGGAGAGGCCGTATAGCGCGCCTCTGAGCTCTGGTCCCGCTTTAGGAATTGTTGGGGCGGTCACACCCCACCCGTGGGCCGGTAGGCATGCATGCAGGCAGACGGCAGTACTGATAGCGCTGGTCGTTGTGTTCCCGGCGGCAGCGACAGGGACAGCGTGATGCATCTAGACAGACAGTGTATGGACATCTGCTCCATATGAAAAAAATTCATAAGAAAGAGGGGGAAAGCGAGAGAGAATTTGTGCATAAGGTTTAAAATGCTCTGTTGCCCATTTGTAAGTGTTGCGTTTTTGTCGTCTCTTTTCTTGTACATTTTTCAGTGGTATTCGTTTTTTTGTTAGTAACTAGCCATCAATTTAAATATAGCGAACGCTTTTTTATGATACACATACGCACTGAACATAGTTGTACACGTGCCTTAATTTGTTTATTTATCTTAGTAAAAATAGAGAGGGGCATAGTAGACATAACAATCGTATGCAATATTAATAATCATAATATTAGGATCAAATGTTGAAGGAGAAGATATGTTGAAGTATCTAAACGAGTTAGCGTCGTAATCACAGAGTGTGCCAGAACAGCATGCCACTATTTACTAGCGTATAAAGTATTACTGAGATGGTGTAACAAACGGTGGTGAAATGCAATCAAACTGTTAACCAAATAACATACATAACGCCTCTAATAGCAGCGCCAACAGAAATTCAACATCTGCAATGGCGTGGGCAAGTTGGTTAAAGAAGATTGTCTATGTTGTGTGCTAGTCGCCTACAATGAGTTGTGTGACGAGCGTAGTTAGTTGATCTCGCTACCAGGCTAGCCTCGATTGAGCGAGTAGCTCATATCGACATCGACTCGGTACTACTTGCGTATGTGCAGAGGAACAAAACGTGTCCGGAACAGCACGTGTCCAGCGACTCCTCTGCCGTCAGTGACCCCGCGCGGCCAATTTTGAAGAAACAAATCGGGTCACTTCAGGTCTGCTGTCCGGCACTGTTGTCCCCGCCGCCTCCGCCGGTGGAAATCTCGTACGCTTCGTGCTAGCCGGGTTTACTTGCGTACATCCACAAACTCCACCAACCAGAGGCAGTATTGCACAGGCGGCGCGCAGTTCAGACACGTCAATGACCTCCTTGGTACCGGTTCCACGAGGTTGATCTACGTCCGGCAGAGTTAAGCAAGTATCGTGGACTGGCTGGAGGATTGGGCTCAAGATAAGACCCAGGACAACCAGGAGAAGCTGGATGCCAAGCGTCTGACACCGGATTCCTGGGGGTGGTAGGACTGCCAGAACGGCGAGCTGTCCTACTAAACGACGCATGCGCTGATCGGATAAGCTGGTCAGCTCCAGAGCTAAGCTACATAATTAAGCTTAAAAAAGCTAGCAATGGCATGCTCTGTGTGACGTGCGGCTCTCGTAAGCCGAACAACGGAGGACATGCCGTTCTACGTTGCGTTGCGGCTCTCAGAATTGCGCGGGTCCACCTCCGTGGGAGGGGGATACTCTACTATTAGCGGTGTCGTCGACTGCATGATGGCGTCGGCAGAGGCGTGAAAGGAGGCCACGAACTAGTTTGATGTCATTTTATTTACATTTCTATCTAAAAACGAATTATGTCTTATGCGATGCTAGCGTCCATTCCACGCACGTTGCGAGGTAGTGCAGGGATCGTTGAGGCGTCTGACAGTTCATTGCGTGACATTTCGACGTCATTTCAACACTTAAGGGACTCTGGGAAAGTCGGAAAGGCAATTCAACGGTAGAGACAAGGGAAATGGGACAGGAGTGAGTAGAGCATTTAGGGCCTGGGTTTTATATATATATATATATATATACATATGTATATTTATTTATTTATAGTGCGACTGAGCAGTCAGTGATCCCGACTGCTTTAAACAGTGCAGCTAAATGATACGGGCACCGGTGCGTGCCCTTAGTGTCACGGCCAGTGGTGACGGTACATTCATGTGGGGTTCGTTGAACACGACTGATGGTTTTGGCGTTGAGCCTTCACCGTTTCTTAGTGTGGCGGTCGGCAAAATAAACACTGCAGTAACAACAACAACAACAATGCCAATAGCAGCAACAACAGCGCAGTAGCAACGACACAACCGAGACGCTACCTTCCAGTGTCTGACCTAACAGTTTGAGGCTACGACGGAGGAGCCAAATGCAGTTCATTAGCAGATAACCAGGATCCGATCCGCGACCCCACGACGCATGTTACACGCGCGATCTGCTGATGGCATTAGGCAATCGGCCAGCGAAACAGGCCAGCCGAAGCAACGACAAAATAGGGCCGGGAGATAGATATGGCCAGAGAGCAAACGAAAGTGAGAAAGAAGGAAGGAAAGAGAGATAATTCCTGAAAGCAGGCGTTTCAGAGAGGGGGGGGGAGATGAAGTTCGACCGGGCCAGCTAATGACGGCCAGCCAGTCAATTAATGACTTAGTCAATGGCTTCGCCGTTGGCTAGCAGCTGACAAATGATCGCATGTCAAGTAACACTTCCTACTATTCGCGTTGCTAGTACAAAACAGCCAGCCGGCCAACCGCTATTTTGACCGCTGCCGTTTATCGTTCAGACTGTCAGACTGCAGGTCTGCTACTGTGTCCTACACTATTAACTTAACCGCTTACTTAACCTACAAGTGGCCTACCAGCGTGCACGCGCTGAGCGAGGGGTTGAAAACGGACCACACAGTCTAATTACTGGTCAATTAAGAGAAGCCTTCGGTTTAATGGCACGTACATATGACGGCGAGCGGGCCGGCGTCCTCCTGAACGTGCGCCTGTGGCCGGGGGTGTGCACGATCTTGCACGACGACGACGTGGCATAGAGAACTACGGCATATGCAGCCTTAACCGGAATGTTATTCGCGCATAGCAGCCAGGAAGCAAACGCAAGAGATAGATTGCGTAAGCTTCCGACTGCAAGTGCATCGGTGCCCACAGCATTTATTCTGAGCACGTAACTTCAGTTCTCTTCTATTTATCTCGATCTCAGTAGACGTAGCGTATCTCTTCTGCTAATGTGCAGAATAATCGGCCGGCAGTTCGGCAAAACATTGACCTCGTAAATTGTTGGTTTTAAAATGGTTTACATTAAATCTTACAAACAGATGCGTTTACTTCCTTCCGGAATTAGAAAGCGCAACTACTTTGGTGTTCAGGGGACAAATAATCTGCTTTGCTAAGGACAAAGGCAAATTGTTACTGCAGTACTGTCAGCAAAACATCAGCGTCTCTCGCGTTCTTAGTTTTCGTTACAATGCTCCCAACAACGGTGAACGCGTGATACGTTAGATATGATTGCAGTATTCTAACATTGTTTTTACATTACCTCATCTTTAATTTAAACCAAAATGGCACTTGCATTGCAGACCGAGCAAGATGGCTTAGTGGCAAAGCCTTTGTCTTGCATTCGGGAGGACTGGGTTCACGACCCAGACCGGCCACTCTTAAATTGGTTTGCATGGTTTCCAATTTAGACAAGGTAAATGCCGAAGTGGATTAAAATTAGCCATAACATGAATAAACCGTACACGGGCAATTGCCTTACGGAAAAAAACAAATATATTAATTGAAAAAAAGTAAGCAGCTCGTCTAGAGTTAATTAGGCATAGTCATGTTGATCAACACTCTCCTTAATCGGAGTGCCGAACTCCACTGTCCTCGACGTGTGTCGTGAGTGACGTACCCATATATAGTAAATCTAAATATCCAAGTATAGAGAAGAGTTCACAAGCTCAAGCAGCCTCCCGCAGCATAATGTATAGCATAACCGCACAGCGTCGCTTGCAAGCAAACGCCCTCCGCGACAAAACGTAATCACCTTGGATTTAGGTGAGTTTGTTTCTAGCCCATTTTCTTCCATGGCGGTAATGCGCGAGATGGCGTCAATGTTACGGTGAGCAGAAACGATCTCACCAGCATACATTACCACCACGGCATGTTGAAACTCTTGACACGCACGCATTGAACAAGATCGGGTAGAAGCAACGTGAACGAGATGCAGTTAGGAGTTCCGACATTCTACATTAACTGAAGCAAGTCGCTTCTTTCCTGCACTAACAGCGTGCCGTCATCGAAGAAACTGGAGTTAACTTAAACGAGTGCCGCTTATGCCAATCTGACTGAAACGGTCGACCATAAAATCGCGCGGAGCTCTGAATTTGTATGTACTATTTGTTATCTCTGAGTGCCTGCGATTTGTTTCTGGCTTTGCAGGTGTCGCAATTTTTGTTTTAAATTAAACGGGTGACAATGCATTTATATATATATATATATATATAATATGTATATGTATATATATATATATATATATATATATATACACAGCTTGTGCTTCCTGCCTATCACTAGGTCTTCTGTTTGTCTTGTTAATTCGGCTGTCGACTGAACCGCTGGGTGAACTGTGGCGTAAAATCTGTTGAACTGGCTTAGGCATCCCGGACGTCTACAACACGGCTGAGAATGAAAGGCAACTTTCAAAGTCAGCAAGTTTTTATAAAGCTGACTCACAACTAAACCGCTATCCGTTGCTCCTGGTTCAAATTCATGGCGAGAATGTTTGGAACAAATTTGTTGCTGTACCATGTGTGTGTGCAAAATTATTACATGTGTAAAACATAGTCTGCACTGCGTCGAAATCTATTTTAAACTGTTTTCATCTGGCTAGTTTGAAGGTTGTATATTGTAATTAGATGATTTGAAACTACCTCTCAATACTTCTGTGTACTTGAAGGCAAGCATACCGTTTAGTCTAGACCCGACGGCCAGATTATGCCACCTTGTTTTGTCAGCCGTTTTGTAGAACCACTGGATATGATATGCAGATATGATTGAAGGAATGATCACGATGGACACCCCACTGGATCTTCTACTGGTCTCCGGTAATAGATATTTTTTATTTTCTTTTTGAAACTTTACTTATTTAGGTCTATATATCTAGACCTGTAATTTATAGTTTTCACAAAAATGGCCCCGCTGGCCTGTGTGGTCTTACTGATGATACCCGTGCTTTTCCCGTAGCTGGTACCCTCATGTACGTCGGTGGGACGACTTGAGATGCTCGATGACCCGGCGCCACCTGCTTCTCCAGGCGTGGTCTGTTCTTGCTTCCGTTCGATTACTTTCACGGCAGGCTGTGCACTACCGTTAGCTGTCCACCTGTTCCTACCGATATACGAGTGGAATAAGCACCACCTATTACTGAACTTGATCAATTAGAAAGGCGTCTTCGTAATGTTTGGCAGCCAGTGAGTCGGTGCGAACCAACCAGAACACAGTGCGAGTGAGTAATATGAGTCTGCACTGGCCAAAGTCGATTACGGTGCAGACAACGTCGAGATGAGACGGCACAGCATCTCTCGTTCTGCGTCCCGCATCGCCGTAAACCGCCTCGTTTTACGTGCAAAGCCGAAGCGTTCCTCCAGGCGGTCATACGAAGTTGAGCCACTGCTTCTTAAAACGCTCTCGTCGATCAGACGCCTTTTATAGCCCGTCAGCCTGAGAAAACTGGCTTTCCGCATTATAAACTCGTCATGTATATATATATATATATATATATATATATATATATGAGATAAAAAATGGCATTTCTTAAACATGACAAGTGGCCAAATACATACGCGATAAGTTAGCACGGTGTAGTACACTAGCAATAACCGTGCTATAAAAATAAAATATCACTTAGTGCTGGCAAGAAAAACAACAACAACAACAGCAACAACAAAATGACAGCGTTGTAATTGATGAAAATAATCTATAAGAAACCCGTATAAAATAAAATGTTCGACAAAAAATCAAAACCTCACTGCCGTATTGCTAGAATATTTGCTTGTTGTCGTTGTCGTCATCGTCGTGGTCAGTAGTTAAAATGGATCGAGGCGAGAAAATATTCTGTCGTTGGACGCAGCGCGTATTGCTGCAGCGTTCTGCCAGTCATCTAGGTAGCCGGGGGGGGGGGGGTAGTTAGGTAGACACGTATCCCTTCTGCCCCCCCCCCAACACCCCTCGTAGCCTGGCTGGCTGGCCTGACGCCCCACGGGCACGGCGCAAAACGCTAGGCGACGGCAGCGGTGGCAGTGGCAACGGCAAATTTCAATCAAGACCTCCGACCCCAATGGATCTCCAATACACGACGGTGACGCCGCTTCTGCTGGAGCTGCCGAGGCGCTGACCGGGCTGACGGGCGACAGGCGACGTTGTAAACCCAAGGCGATGGTAAATAAACTCATACGCACTCCTACTACTACAACTACTACAACTACTACCACTACGACTACGACTACTGCTACTGGCAAATAAGGCGGCTGTGCGGGTGTCTGCTATCACTGTTCCCCCGGCCCGGTCCTCTGTCGGGATGAGATGTTCTCTGTACAGCCGCGTTTGCCTCTATCTGTCCACGCCCTCCATAAACTTTGGACGAAGACAACACCGGAGCTGACACCCTGCTCCACCATGGCGGCGGTCTGGTGACTGGCCGCGCCGGGCCGCTGGCGGACCGCGACGACGGCGTACCAGCGTGTAGGGAACGAGCCAGCTAAGTTTATTATTAAGCAGAGTGAGTGAGTGAGTGAGCTGTTCTTGGTACTGGTGTCGCCGCCGCCGCTGCTGCTGTTGTGGATGTTGATTCTGCTGCTGCTGTTGTTGTTGTTGTTGTTGTTGCTGCGTCGACAGCTCATGTAGAGAAACACTCTCTTACAGATATACGCGTACGACAGCAACAACAGAGCAAAAAAAAGTTGCTAACAACAACGATGACAACAAAACAACAACAACAATATGAGCAACAACAATATGAGCAACAAGACAACAACAAAAATAACAACAACAACAACGACAACAACAACAGCAACAAGACAACAACATGAGCAACAAAGACACCCGCGGTAGTGTTGTTGGCGGCAGGAGCAGCGGCATAACCAGCAACACTAGAACTGGTTCCAGCACGCGATGCAACAAATACCGCCGAATAAGTGAAAATATGATGATGATGGCGACAATGATGATGGTGATGATGACGATTGTGGTAATGATCATGTGCGGTAGCTGCAATATTAGAAAAAGAGCAGAGAGGGGCCCGGGCAGAAACGGAATAGTAGGACAATAAACGTCCCGTGCTAAATATTACAGAGTTCAGTAAACTTCGGTTTCGGCCGGTCGGCCGGGTAGAGGTAGTTTCGTAGCCCGCGATAGTACGTATTTGTACCGCGCGCGAGCATACCGTAACGTGGCGGGCACGGCATGCCGACGACCCGAGGCCCACGGGTGATGATACTATGTTTACCACTTAGGAAACAGGCCTGCTGTGCCTGACTATGCATGCACGCTCGCACGCTCGATTTAATGACGGGTGAATGAAGGAATAAGGAAGGTTTTCGTCGGCTTTTCCTTGCCCTGTGCAGCCTCGACAAGACGCAGTCGAGTCTATCTTCTTCCCGGATAATGACGCGCCTGATAGGAAAGAACAGGAACGGAGAAGAAGGAGGAGGCGGGAGAGGAGGAGAAAACGAAGACTACTACCAAGAAACAAATACAGATGATGAAGAAGAAGAAGAAGAACAAGAAGAAAACAACGAGAGACGAACAAAGAGGGTAAAAGTGAAAAAGACGATACGCAGACATGTGGGCGTCTGTCCTGTTGTTGTAGGCCTCCATGCGAAGATTCTCCTTCCAGTGGTGAGGCGCGGGCGAACGAGCCACCCCCGTGTCGGCCCCGCGACCGTCATTCGCCCAGCACGCTCGAGCCTGCGTCGACACCTCGATCTTCGATTATTTATGTGTATTTGCCTTCGATGATGCTCGCTTGTGTGCGTGTGTTTTTACGAGTCGTGAGTTTTTCTTATGGCCCGCATGGTTTTCTCCCGGCTTATCCCGACCAGTTCCAGTTGGTGTCGTCTTCTCAGCCGGCTGTCGTTTAAGGCGGTGGTGACCTAGAGTCGACCAGTTTTTAGGAGATGCCTAGGAGTTTTTTTTTCCGTACCGCCCAACCTCTACCCTACCCTAAATACTGTCGTAGAAAAATGCTCCATTGTTCCGGCTTGGCCTTCGCGGATTCGCAGACTGACACGGTTTACTGTCTGTTCCCTGTACTGTTGTCAAAAACGCGATCGTGCGTAATGAACTAAAGGATCCATCAGGGCAACTCGGGGACGTTTTTGGCTTTTCGAATTTGAACAGCGTATTTTTAGCCGATGAAATGTTTAATTTATACTCCAAAGCGTATCCAACTTGTAATGATTTAGCATAAATTAGGCAGTTCAGCTGGCACCATTAACTTAGTAGCAGTAACAACTGTCCTACTTAAGTTACTTCCTGAAGACATACATTACAGCGTCCGCTTTTTCAATAGCATCCGTAATATGTATCAGCGCACGTTTGGCTGTTCGGTGCATACACCGTAAGTAGATCTTTCTGATGCTTCTTGACTTCAACGCTTGATTTAAGTAAATTAGGCGAGTAAGTCGTGTATCGTTTTTATGCTTAAATCTAGAACCAGTTGACCAGACTCCTAATTATTCTCTCCCGTCGCTAACATCCTTCTATATGTATGTCGAGTTTTACCTTATAGCTTCAGCACATTCTTTTGGTATGTTCATACATGTCAGGTCCTTCCGCATCCAAAAGGAATCGTCCACCGTTACGAGTATACCGACCGCGGGGTGCTACTTGATGTATTTCTTAACATGTTGTTCCATGAACCACAACGGACCTATCCTCTTTAGTCGTCTACTACTACATTAAGTACGCCTTCGTTTTGTGCAACGTGATCTTGGTCATGCTTGCCGCAACCGTGGAGCCATGATTATAGACCAGGAAGCACCGCTATCTTGATCCGCTTCGTCGGGGCTTGCGTGTAAATGTAATCTAACGTCGCGGTAAGTTCACAGCAACGATTTGAGGCGGCTGGCTTAATTGGGTACACATCGCTTCTCAGCTTGTTGTATTAATCGGTGCACTTATATTACGCACATCTAAATTCTCGAGCACGCTTTGCTGTCGGATGGTCATTCAATCCAGTGAACGTTGTAAAGCAGCTTCTGTATGTGAGACATTGCTTGCTTCGTCAGCCCTCCATCATTTCGACCCCCCCCCCCCCACTACTACGCTCCTCCGGCACTGAAGCGAAACACTATTATATTGCTATAGTTAAGCCGCTCTAGTTAAAGGTATATTATGACCTAACGGATCTGACGTTACCGGTGCTGCACGCGTCCTCGTCGCGGTACGGTAATAAACGTAAGTGCCAAACCTATGTGGACTGTAGGAAGCACACTATCTCCTGGAGGACTTTTTAGCGAGGAGCGCCCTTACACAGGCTAGTATATTGCCACAATGACATTATCGATTAGTCTATTCTATTAGTGGCCCCACTGTTCCGAGTAATCGTCTACGTCTCGCGTCGAATACAACTCCTGCGCACAGGACAACAACAAAGCTGCGTACACAACCCACGTCTCCCGACTAGATGTAGAGGAACGCGTTTACCCAGTAAAGTTAACAGAGAGCGAGAATAGGAGAAAACGAATATATATATATATATATATATATATATATATATATATATATTATTTTTTTAAATGATATATGCGTTTATTGATTGCATTGTACGATGACCACGACTTCGTTGTTTGTAAGGCTAATGTCCGTGTAAACTTTCTCTCTACATACCATATGTAGAGAGGTCTATATATATATATATATATATATATATATATATATAGATAGATAGAACGAGAGAGAGAGAGAGAGAGAAGGCGAGAGAGAAGGCCGCACAGCGCGGAAAAAACAAACAACGAGCCTAGTTAAAGTAACCTTAAACAATGCGACGAGTTACCACAAACTGAGTTGACAGATACCTAGTAGAGCTGCAATGAGAAGGAAGGGAACAAGCAACTAAAGGTAGTCGGCCAGCACACACAAAGCCCTTGACAGCTGTGCGCGCGGACCGTGAACCAAGTGGCAGCTTTTTTTTAGATTCGCTTGTCTTCCCGCTTCCCGCTTCGAACACTGCGGTAAGAAATGTCGTTTCGTATCTCACTAGACAGACAAGCGTCGTCACAGCCGGCGCCTCTGCTACTCCCAACTACTTCTGCGGCTGTCTTTATCGTCGTCGTCATCGTCATCTTTCCCAAAAGCGCACGTCCCTCCCGTCGTCTTGCTTCACGACGAGCTGAGAGCTGCCAAGCATGAGATGGGAGAAATTTCCCAGCTCACTCGGTATGATCTAGACAGGCACGAGGAAAGATACGACACTACCATATCGGCGGGCTGATTGACTTGACTCACTGGCTGGATGACTGAATATGGCGAAATCACTCGTTGTCGCGCTGCCGGGGGAAGCCGGCACGCTTCCCCGGCCGGTCGGCCCGAACGGAACTCGAGCCGGAAGCGAGACGAATGAATCAGGGGTGGCGGGCAATTTCAAACGATGACGCCACGGATTATGCAGCAACAGCTGCTTTGTGTAGCCGCCGCCGCCGCTGCGGGTGTCGCGATCGACGAAGATGGAGAACGAGCAACAACAGAAGTGAATAGAAAAAAAGTGGCCAAGATGTCAGGGTAGCTCTGCGAGTACGCATATATATATATATATATATATATATATATGGAAGCTTTAAAAGCACGCTTGCTGTCCTGCTTTTCATCGCTCTTATGAATAGAGGCAAAGTCTGTTCTAATAATAATTGTCATCGTTGGTGAAGTAGAATTAGCTAAAATTGAAATATAGCCCTCGTTATCTGTATTTTTCCACCGTGCCCTCGCTAGGCGTGATAAAGCTTTGGAAAATGTTTCATGACGGCACATGAAACGGGAATCTAAATATACCTATCCGATTTCGAGTTACGACATTTTCAGCCGGCAAGCGAATTCTACCTAGCAATATATATCTATACCCTTCTTGGTATTGTATGATGTTCCCAGTAAGTACACTAGTGACGGTCCAAGGTGACTTGCAACGTTTATATACTTGCCCTGGGTCAAAAATTACCTTTCTGATATATATATATACACACACTGAGGTTTCTGATGATATATCTATGTATATAAGCAAACATCCACATGAATGGGGTAGCTCAACGGCTCGATGGAGGCGGTGACTTTGTAGTGAGGCGGTATTCGCCGGTGTTTGGCGGTAGACGTCGGGCGTTGGCATGCCCTGCGGTAGTAGCAAGCTGTTGACGTCCACATTGCTGAAGCCACCCCATTGCTTCTTTGTCCTGCCGATGGTGCTGCTGCTGCTGCTGGAGTTGGATCTATTTCGCAATTTCCTACTCTCAATTTCGCCCGGCGGCGGCAACAACCCAAAGAGCGGGCCAGACCTCTCTCTATCAAGGGGCCAGTGGTATAGGCAAAGGCGATGAGCTGAACGCTGAGGCAAAGGGCACGCCGGGCACTACTCATACTGAAAGGAGAGATCCCATAACAGAGACATCTGCTGGTAGGTGTCATAGGTGTGTGCCCTGGTGAAGGTGGCAGTCGGTTTCGATTAGGCGTCGTACGAGTCTCAGCATGGAACAGGACAACGTGCCGATGACGACAACAACGACAACGATGACAACAACAAGAGGTTTGTGTATGTGAGCGGAACAGGAAATACACGTGAGAATGGGACACTCACATAGTACCGGTGTTGTAGCCGCTAGGATAGCTGGAGGCACTACTGCTGCTGCGGCTGAGCTCAGGCAGAGGAGACATTACGGACAAGTTGTTAACGCGACAGAGGACGACGACGACAACGACAGAACAAAACAAACAGCTCAATCAGGAAAGTAGGGAAGTAGGTATGCTGTAGGTGGGATGTTAGGGGACAGCCAGACGGACAGGCGAGCAAGCAGGCGAACAGATCGACAAACGGGCTAACACCCCGGACGAAGGGAAATAGTTACAGTTAATAGCGGGAAATGAGACGATGAGAAGGAAACAGAGCTAGCTGTAGAACACATTTGCCCCACCACCCCGATCCCCCTTTATCCCCCCTCCCTCCCTCCCCCCCCCCCCCACATACGCACACACGTTAGTGAGTTGTCGTCCAGATCGTCGGGGCAAGCGGCGAAGAAATGCCAGAGTTTCCCGTGTCCGGCGGGCGGCTTGACACCGATGCTGACTGGGAGCCTGTCTGATCTATCCACCCCGCTGGGTGCATGCTTGCGCCTAACACCGGCCTGCCTCTCTGTTAGAGAAATAGAGAGAGGGTTAACGTGGGGTTCACGCGGCATCACGATCTAGCAAACCGCGTTGAGGGGCTAGCGAGCATCGTCTTACACGGGTGATACTCGCTGCCGCCACCTAGGCTCTAGGCAAAGCTTCGTCGAGTCTTGAAGTCTGCTGCGGGGGTGAATCAACCTGGACAAAAAACGCCGGTAATCAGTCCCTGTTTACAAGGATGCGGGGGGGCTTTAAGATAGACGCAGGCCTTGTTGACCCGTTGACGCAAAGAGTGTTAGCGAGGTATCCACCTGTAAAAGCAATACAATGTGATCGATACACTCGATGCTTGCCAAATGTATTCGATTCTTTTCGAAAAACTATTTTGGACTGGAGCATTTTTTTAATATTCAGTTGGTTATACGAGAATAACACTGTGCCAAGAAAAACTTGGCAGTCGTAATTCCTGTTCTCAAGAAGAGTCCAAAGTTATATGTAGATACTTGTAGATCAGTTCAATCATAAATCGCATGTATCATCTTTGAAAAAAACTGTAAGCGGATTATATTTAAATTTTTTATTAAATCAAAGGCTTGTTGGAAGAGAGCTAAATCGGTTTTACTAAATGCTAATCCACGGAGTTCAACTCGTCAAAATAACTCCAAACTGAGCCAATATAGTAAATAATATGCTGGTATTAGCTTGTGTACGTTTTTCTTCTCAAAAACACTTAATAGCCATGTGAAACGTGTGCAAAGTCTCAAATACTGAATGATACTGCCTCTCTATATAATGGATCGTCAGTTATCTTGCCTGTATAGGGTTCTGCCTTCGCGTAAACGATAACTGTAGTGAGGCGCGTGCATGCCTCTGTGGCGTCCATCTTTTTATTTTGCATATTTAGTTTAGATCTTAAAAAGGTTATCCCCGAATTGATATTTTATAAACTTTATGCTGATAGTCTGAAGTTCAACGGATTTTGTAACAGCGCTGACAAAGGACAAATACTACAGTGTGTAAATAACGAAGCGATTATATTGGTGCACATGTTTTGTTTAATAACAGAGGATTATAGCTACAACCTACGTGGGGAGGCTATCTCTATTTCGAAGAGCATTGGGGACCTTAAGGTTGAAAGAATATTAAAAAATGGTTCCAGCTCCTCGCCCTTCCTGAGGCCATTTAGGTGAGAGGTTTTTAGTGGGTATTATGCCAACAACATCGGCATAGAGTCCCACACTACCCGCTTTGGGTGTGCGTAAAAGCATTTTCCCTCTCACAAAAAAAGAAAATTAGGGACCTCTGCATTACGGTCACTTCAAAACTGAATTTTAGCACTTATATCACGCAAGCATCCGAAAAAAATCTAACACCATATTATTTATGATTACAATTTTTACACGAGGCTTTGTAATAGTTTGGTTGTTCCTAATTGTATCTATTGTTGTAAGGTTTGACGGCCTTATTAAGACAAACACATTGAAACAGTTGAAGGTGTACAGAGGAAATTTCTTCGTCATGTCTCATTGTATAGCACTGCCTATAATGCCATTGTGACAAGTCTTATTTCGAAACTGCAGTCCAGAGCGGATCTTTTTCATCAAACATAGCGAACTAATTTAAAATTCGTTCGTACAATCTTAGCTTAGTGCTAGCTTAGCGCTGGAGAACAGCCTGAGTACCTCTCTAGTAGACTAGTAGACGTTCTCCAGCGCTGGCTACACCATTTTATTTTTTGGTACAAATCATTGTAGTCATTGCAATCACATTTACGGATGGCTCTTTTGTTTTCGTCTTACCAATGCTGTTAGATGTCTTTGTTTGCTTCTAAAATCCAGCCGTGGCTAGTTTCAAACTTAGTTTGCATCTACATCGATTTCTCAACTACTAACGAACTGCTCTATTATTCAGCTTAGATTGGTTTCTACCATAAGCATGTCCCATCTTCTTCAAGCAGTCTATTTAAATGTAGGTTGTTTTGAATTTTATTGATTTTGAAAGTAATTTCTGAAGAAAGCATCGTTATTATATTGCTTGCTACTGTGGCTAGGATTTCAATTTTATCATCAACAAGATTTTTAACGCAGCTTTTTAATTTAAATCTGAATTGCATTTAAGATTAAAACAGTTAAAGGTGGCCCAGTATCAAGATCAGGGACGTAGCGGATCTATACTCAGCAACATTTGCAGAAATTCCACGCACGCGACCGAAATCTTGCCGAGACGATATAGGTTGGATTCGCTTTACGGAACTGAGAACCAAGTATCGTGTAACTACAACAAGCAAAAACAATGACCCCAATGTGGAAACATACCTCTAGAACAACAAACTTTATTCTTTTTCGTGTCTCGCCAAATTAATTGCGTTAATGTTTATGCTTGATGAAGCCCTTGTGTAGATTTGCAATTGCTGAATACCTCCACTGATTTAGTGTAGCGTTCTACCCAGAAAAGACTTTTAAGATCTAACCTTGACATAGTAAGGAGCGATTTTCTAGTGCTTAGTTTCGTGTGGATTGTTTTGGTACTGCAAGAAGGAGGTTAAACATTCTGTGTTGAACATAGGGCGCAACCGGGAAAGAGAAAGCGTCTTAATTAAGTCCCCAATGTGTTCCAGATTCTAAGTAGTTGTATGTTATAATGTACCATTAATTAGAGATACAAATGTGAAGCATTAGTAGTCGAATACACTTGAATGCTTTGAAATTAGGTTCCTGGACAGTTCCGAAATGATGAAGTCCTTGTTTATATGGTACCTTATGAGGATTTTTAAGCAGACCCGTATTAGCGCTTGGTTTAGCATTTTGGTAAAACAAGACCAACAAATGTCAGCACACAACATAAGAAACCATAGTTATGTGCAGTGCATTGTAAGGTACCAATTGCAACTAATATTGTAGAGTTGATAATTCAGAGATATTGTTTTGTGTACGTATTATATTACATATTTGTTACATAGAACCATGCAATGTTTGTTTACATCATTCTCGTGGTTAAGGCAACTCGATCAATGAATGCTGATTCACAAGCAAGGTAAAACTGTCAGACAGAGATCTCTACGCACATACAGCACGAAAAGAATCAGTATTGCTTTGGTGTCTAATGTTGTGGTTTTCTGCTATCCGCCGAACCAAGAAAAATTGATTGTTCGCTTTTAAGGCATTTTTGACAGTAGCTGCGATCATGCGCTTGCTAACCCAATTATTTGGAGTCATGTCTTGATCTTGCTTCTAGTAAAAGCAGGGCTAAATCTTTTAATGATTCAGTTGGCAATGTATCTACTACTGTATGGGCCTATGATAAGTGTTGCCTGCATCGAGCATAATGTATTGCTAAATCCTGTGATCTAAACAGGCGGTGATACCGAGAGCACTCTGCTGTACGAGGAAGCATTTGCTGGAAGAGCTGCGCTCGTCTTACTAATTATATAGTGGTATCAAATAGACATTTTTGATCGAGATCTACCCATCATTGTGAGGGACTCCTGATACGCTCGATCGGTGGTAGCAGTGTCAGTAGGGGCTGTAGCGTTCGTGCAACAAATCCTAGAGCTTCGCTGAGCTGGCGGTTGTTGGTGTCCAATGCATCTGCTGAAAATAATCGGGTACGGAGTATCTCCCCAGCACCTAGACAACGTAGTAAAGTCTTTCTATGCTTTGGCAGCACCACCAACGGCACGCGGTCACTCTGTGTCTCGGCCACAATGCCGCGTATGACGGACGTCTATATATTAACCGTTGTGAGGACCCGGTCAAAGTAGTTGGAATCGCGTTTTTTGCAGGCTTGACTCTCATTTTTTTCCCAATCTTGGTTGCGGAACTAAAGTGCTCTATTTGCTGTAACATTTGAGCCTTCATCATTTTCTTTTTTTCTGGTGGTACATTTATTTGTGAGCAGGTGGGTGATTTCCCGTCCGCGTAAGTGGCGAATTCACGCCGTAGCCCTCTGGTCCCTAGCGCAAATTTTGCCGCATTTAGTTTGAGACCACAGGAGAGTGCTATATTTTTTTATATAGCAAGGAAATCTTACATCGTGGAAAAATAACGTGCACTTTCTTAAGCAACTTTAGGCGGTAAGTCTCTTTGAACTCTGCCGTCTGCCCTTGGGAGGTCTTGTCTCCGTAACACTTAGAAGATGCTCACTAAATGCGACTTCAATTTCATCTTGAACACTTTTAGCGTTTGTTTTTTGCGGATAGCGGCTTTCTTCGTACGCCGGCTAACGATGGTAGAAAGCTTCTCATCGTCTCGCATGAACACATGGCCACCATTCACATCAGCTAAGGCATTAGAATCCTTCCGTCCCTTCGCACTTCTATTTGCCGAGTCGTCCCAACTACGCTGCCGCCTGCCAGACCTGCAGGCACGGGTAGCCCTCCCCGGCCATTCTATCAAAATGCTAGTACACGTCTTGCTAAAAGTAAATGCAAATCAACTTGCGACCACACCGCAACTAAAAATTGGTTTTACCCACAGACCTGACACTACACGTTTGTTCACAGCAAAAACTGTGTTTTTTTTTTCCAATTTTCCAATTAGATTTATTTCACTCAGATTGAGTATAATATACAGTTCACGATGTTTCTTCATAATGCTCTATCTTCTTCACGCTTTCGGCGAGAGAAGTAGTGTAACGATGTTTTGTTCAGCGCTGTGCATCCCACTGCATGGTACTTGGCACACCTCTTCAGGCAGAACCGGCAGGTGCACAACTCGTACTCCTCGTGAAAGGCTGCGTTTAAACATACCAGGTAGTGATAACCATGCACTATGTACCTGGTGTATACGTGGCGACTGTCACATGCAGGACCAGACCAAAGGTGCACGGCATTGAAAACGTCCAAACCACCGACCTCCCGTCTGGCCTGTTCGACTTTAGCTTTCCATTCAGAAATGAAACATTCGTATGGTACTGTACGCGGCATCTTCAGCCTTAGTCGGATTGCTTCAGTAGCCGGTTGACAACCTGACATGAGATACACAAAGCGGCTCCTTGCTCGAATAGACAAGCAAAGCACTCGCTTCATATATAATGAGAAACACCTCTCAAGCTGGTTAAAATTCGCCAGTGTGAGGTGGTTCCACACCTTGTCAAGGCCATACATCAGCCCCGGAACAATCTTAAGCATGAAGAGCCTCACTGCTGAGAAAACGGACAGTCTTCGGGCATTGCCTACTTCCCCGTAAAGAGAGACAAGTGCCTTCCGTACTGTTTCGTTTATATGCGCTGTGAACGTCGTTCCCGTATAATGAACCCGAAGGCCAAGATACTGGAAAGAGTTAACAAACTCCAATGGTTGGCCGCAGCAACGTATAACGTCTCTGGCAGCCAATCGACCTCCACGCCTGAATTTCATGGCTTTGGTTTTTCTGGTGTTTATCTCAAGTCCCTTCGAGACAAGGAACGCCTCTATCATAGAGGTAATGCGCTTGATGGCACCTAGGTCGCGATGAGCGACCACGATATCATCTGCATACATCACCACCACGGCTTTTTGGTACTCCTGTCGGACGTAACCGACGAGGTCAGCAAGGAGAAGTGTAAACGAGACGCAGCTCAGCGGGTCTCCTTGCGGAGTTCCCACATTTTGCTTAATCTCCAATACACCCTGCTCACCGTCTACCAACAAGGTGTCCTCCTCAAAGAAACTTGCTATTACACTCAGGAGAGAGCCACCCACTCCTGCTCGTTGGAATGCTTCAACCAGCAGATAGCGAGGGGCTTTGTCAAAGGCCTTGACGCAGTCAAGAAAGACTGCATACAGATGACCTCTGGGTTGTGCCACAGCTCGCTCGATTTCTGACTGGAGAACGTGGATTGCATCACGGGTGCCTCGGCCTCTCCTAAAACCGAAGTGCTCCGGTGGAAGTGCCTCTTCAGCCACGTGCTCAATCCGCCGAATCACCAACTTACAGAAAATCTTCTTCAATGTGCGTTCTGACGCCACTCCATGGTAGAGATTTGGATCCTGATCGGGCCCTGAGCTCTTTCTCTTCGGGAGTGACCGTAGGACCTGGCACACCTCCTCCACCCCGAAAGACAGATTCATGTTGTGCTTCTCCAATGTAAGCGGATACTGTACGATTGGAGATACGGCCGCAACGTCACGATTGAATAAAAGATTAGTTAGGTGGCTCTTTACCTGTCCGTCACTAAGCGGATTCCCCGCCCTACGAGGTCGCACGATGTAAGCTGAGGGCTCTCGTTCTGCTCTTTCAAGCAGCCGTCGTTCCTCCCGCCTTGCGTGTTCCCTTTTATGATCATAGCAGAGTCTTATATAGGCCTTTCTACGCTCAAAATAGTCCCGCCTGGCTTGCAGTGATGATGTTGCTTTGGCTCTTGCTTGGCGCAGGAGTTCAAGCACTTCAACGTGGGCTAGGTAGCAGGCTCGAGAGTACCACGGGCGTGATCTCTTCTGCCATAACCTTTTCCACTTCACTGCACTTCTCATCGTCCTCTCCAGCTGGTCACAGGTTGTATCGATGTCAGGGCTAACCTCAAGACCGCCCACCGCTCTGTCCAAAAGAGATAGATTAATCCGTCTCATTGCAGACCAGCGCGGCGGATTATGTCGGTCTCGCCAAATACCGGGAACATCGACAACGGCTAACACTGGTTGGTGTTTTCGGGCCGCTTCATCGACGTTTACCTTCCCAGAGGAGAGCACCACGCAGTATTCATCTTTCCTGACGCATTGCATCGGTGGTAAGCGTTTATGTAGGTAGATAGATAACCCACCCACAGGTCTTCCCCGACCTCCCGCAGGTAAGACAGCCAGCTGGTGAAAGCCCCGCATATCATTGATATACAGTTCGTCCCGCTGAAATGTCTCCGTGAGGAGTGCAATGTCAACCAACTTAAACATGTCATCACGTGCAAGATCCATTGCCCCCTTAAGTCCCTCACAATTCCAGAGAAGCACTCGTAGAGGTATGTTTGCCACTACGCTTGCAGTTCTAGAACTGGTCAGTCACTTACGGGTGCTTGGACCGCCAGGCGCACTAAAACTCTCCTTAACCATCCTCTCGTAGGGGACGTCCCCAACCCAGCGACGGAACAGGCTTCCCTTTGGCCAGAATTCATTTCTGCAACAGTTTGCGTAATCTTCGTCACGCACCACCACACAGAACACAGCATCACTACCATGTGTATGTAGCTTCCAAACTGCTTTCACAGTTAGTGTTGTTTTTTTAACATTTTTATAAGGATATGTTAATACATTATGTACACGTATTGTTGTAACATATAGTATATTATTTATCGAATAATCTGTTTTTTACCATTGCTGACTCTTCGCTATTGATGCGCCACTGCTAAGCTATTACTTAAAATAGACGTGTCAACTATGGCCGTAAAAACGCTTGTTACTCTTTAAAATATAAAAAAAAACGGAGCACACTGTAAATAAGGCATACGTTTTATAGTAAAAATTGTATACACTTTTTGTATTTTTATTTCTACAGGCGTTTTTTTATTAAACAACCAGATGATTTTTGTATTGCTTTATTTTAAGCAATGTAAAGTGAAACTAGCATAACCATTGCAGTTACAATTAACCTCGATTTCATAAAATCATGATATGTAGTCTGCCACCTACTAATACTACCTGGCGTCGCAAACGATCGCATTTCGTGTGTACTCGTTTTCATCAGCAACAGTGCTTGCTTGCTCTATTATGCACGCATGCGCCGTGCATAATAAAAAGATCGGCAAGCAGAAGAGTGGAGACGCAGCTCAGTGGATCCCCTTGCGGGATTCCCACATTTTGTCTTATCCTGGAGATATTGTTAGATGTCTCCCTCAAAACGCTGGTAGATATCACCACCGGCTATATCAACAGTGAGTCTAGCTGGTTTATTTAGCCGGGCCAATGATAAACAGCAGCGGAGATGGTGGTGGCGCAAAAATCGTACCCTTTAAAGAGGGCCGACAAATATGTTGAGATGTAGTATTATGTGAAGGGGCTGTTGTTCAGATTGTAGCTGGGATAGACTTCGTGTTGTACGCCAAGGAGAATTTCTGGATGAGAGCAGTTAATTTCTGCTATAAATTGGTTATGTAAAACTTTGTAGATAAGAATGGTCCTCATTCACGAAATGACTAGTATATCACAGTAGTCGCACAGTTTTTGTCACAGTACAGTGATAAACACTGTGCGACTCTTTCATCTGGGAGTGCTTGTCGTGTTTTATCTCCCACCCAGTGTTGATTCTGCAGAAGTTACTGACGTCGTATTTGCGAGGCTTGCGGGTTTCTAAATTAGAGTTTCAGTTATTGTGGGATGTAATTTTAATTTAAAAAAACTACAGTTTCTTTGCAGTGTTTGGATCATGTATGTTTTAGATGCAGTAGCGCACTCCATAACTCCATCTACGTCCGGCGTACCGGCAATAGCATCATAAGCTTGTTGTTTCATCATCTTAATAGTAATAAGCTTCAGAGCTTTGAAGTTTGGAATTTTGCTACAAGAAATTATCTATTTGCAATACGCGTTTTTGCCCTATGGCAGGAACAGCAGAAATGTTCACCAATAAAGCCGACCTGCTAATTCGGTCTAACGACTTCTTTAGTATAGACCGTATAGAGTATTGTGGTTGAAAGTGGTGTGGATGTCTGCTGTCAGTCTCCTGAAGAAGTGTCGCAGAGAGCAGTCAAGTGGAAAAGGTCCAGACCGCAGAGATCCCGGCCGTGATTCAAACGGATATGTTACCTCTGTAACCAAGACGATTGACAGGATGCCTTTCACAGGATGTGATAGGAAGGTCGTTGTTAAATATGAACAAGGGTGAACATTTATGCTTACGTCGAATATGCGACGTGGAATATACCACGCTAGCCTCCTTTTGTTGGCTCGCCGTTGCCACAGCTGTTCTATGTACGATATTGCTTTCCTCTTACGACATCATTGCAATACAAACGTATTCATACAGCGTGTTTCTTCTACGATAGAAGGGAGGACGAAATAGCACCGAGCCAAATTAGCTAAATAGAGCCAATGTTTCGCACTATGTGATCCCCTTTATCAATAAAACAACCTTTCGTTGTGTTGAGCGATTGCCGGAGACCCACCACGGTTGCAGTGGCTATAACGTCGAACATGCTAGGAGAGAGAAGATCCGTCTGGACGAGCTGAAAGAGAACCTACATAAGTCGATCTCGTTAGTGGGCACGACACGCACTGGGTGACTAGCAGGTAGAGCACCTGGCAAACCTTCTGTCTAACTCCGACGTAGAGAATATGTTCCAGAGGACGAGTATCCGCTTACACTGGAATAGCACCCAATGAACCTATCGTTTGGGGAGGAGAAGATGTGCCGAGTTGTCGGGTCCCTTCCTAGGTGGACAATGGAAGGCAAGACCAGGTCTACTGCGAACATTAGGTGCTCTTGATGGAGATCCTGTGAATTAGTTACTGCAATTCTGAAGAAAGGACGAATTCTCATAGCCGCGCCGTGTCTTCAGTGGTCTGCAACCTTCTGATGTCAGGTTAATCCCTGATGAATTCGAGCTTCTAAGGGCGCCAATTCTCGACGCCTCCATGGGCACATCTTTAGCAAAAAAATTTGGTGAAATTAGTCGTTATTTGCCGTTAATATTAGTCGTTGCTCACAAGCCTATACTAAACCGACGCTCTCAGAAGGAACGGGAATTCGTATGACTTTTATTGCAGTTACTGCCTATTTTGGTCTTTTAAATCCACCGAGGCTCTGGTACGAAGGATTACACCATTAAATTAACCACAAGGTTCACGTAGAAGGTTCACTGCTACGAAGATAAATGTGTTTTAGTGCTTAATTTCATATATCAATCGACTTTAAACTTGCAAGTAGATAAGGCGACCAGGAGCAGTGGATGAGCCAGGCGAGCAACATTAAGGATACTATTGTGATACTCCGTAGAGCTGGGATAATCCAGAACCATGCGCTGTGAGGTATGTTCTTCACGAAACGTAAAGACTCGCTTATTATTACTACTGCTTTCTCTTTGTCGACGAACTACATGATGCATGCTACCCTAGCTTTAGGGTCGCGAGCGAATTTCACGTTCCCGAGTTCTGTCTCCCGCTTGTGCTAGCCAAATAGAAGCTCTACAGGTTGTGCTACTTCAGAGTTCCTGTTGTCTTAAATGAATCTAGTACCATGCGTCCAGCGGCCACCAATCACCATTGTCAGACCTACGCGCCTGAAACGTAGTGGCGGCACTACCGGTGACAACGCACGCCGTGTTAATGCGTTGTTCGAATCGACCAATCCGCGAACAGAACGAGTGGAAACTTTCCGATGTGAAATGTTCGAGAAGATTCGATTTTAGCGTTTAACGTTATTACAATACGAACGTTGCAGCGTCTCCGAGTGAATAAATAGACCGAGAAGCATGGCCTAAAGTCCATTCTTTGCCCGGCTGCACTACGCGCTGGACGTACGTTCATGCATGTCGTTCATTGTTTCCAAGTTTCTTGTTATGTAGGAATCGTCTAGCTGAGTCTATATCCCCCAGTTAACTTAGCGTAACATAATAACGTTACAATATTGGATCCCACCTATCGAATCTAACCGGAAGCATTTAGTGATGCGGTTTAAATTATAACATTACCATAATAAACTACCAGTCACAATTTCTGATCGTATTGCCCATGCTAGCTAATTCCATGGAATATCTTGTGGACAACGTTTTTCTTCATTTTAACTGCTGCAAGCTTTTTAATCTCTATATCTTAGCGCTTCTGTAGAGCCTGTGTTGAATTAGAATTACTTATCTGCAACTAGCTTTTGCTTCTTGGGATCGGAATAAAATAAAGAGAAGCAGTGTTTCCAGTCTGTACTACTATTTGTAAATTAATAGAGCAGTGGCCTCAGCCGTATTTCTTACTCATTCAGTCATTCATTTTGTGTACACTGTTTTAAAAAAAAAAACGGAAAAAAAAACACTTGCTTGCTTACTATGTTTAAAAAAGATAACCGCAGCGAGAATATTATTTAGACGCCCCCAGCTAGATCTGCAAACAATGGTCACCTAGGATCAAACCACTACCGAGGGACGCAGCGCCTACATCGTACAGAAGAAGTATCATATACAGAACTACAAGTTTTGTACAGGAATATTTAGGAAAAACGCTTCCTTTTATTTCGAAAGTAAAGGCGCTTCTGTTTATCCTAAGAAATATTTGTTTTAGATTTTGACATGAATATAATAAAAACGGATACTTGTGTAGGGTTGTTAGAGATGATAATCTCATTGGCAAAATCGGGCTTTGTGTGACTCGGCTGGTCAAATTGTCATCAAACAGCTATCTGCGACCGGATGGCTCTAGTTTAATAAAGCGAAAAAAAAACAAGGTCGCTGTGGAAATCGGCCACAGGAAGGCATGGCAGGTTTTGCTTCAAAAAATATCGGTTATTATTCAAGGCGGAAACACTGCGTTACTTATTACTGGTTCATTGCCGATAAACAAGCAACTCGCCTTTCTGTCGTAGCAGAGCTTTGGTGTTTGAAATGCATGTGTAAGTGATTGACAAACATAAACCTATACATGTAAAAAAATAAACGCAAATTGTTTTTTTTGCCAGACTTCTTATATATGTTCATATAAGCGTAGCTTTAGCAACCGCAATATGGATGTTAAATAGAACCCAATTATAAATAGCCTGAAAAGCTTACGTGTAAAACAATATTGTCTTATATTGACCGTTAGGGAAATCGTTTTGTTTGTAAGCCTCGGCTTTACTTTTCCAGTACAAAAAAGCACACGGGCCCACCAGACTGATCCTATAGAGGACGGTACATGCCTTCCTGACGCGTAACTGCGTTGCCGACCTGCTATCCCTGCCAGCGGCGAGTCATCGCGCGAAAGGCTGCAAAACGGACTTTTCAGCTAGCGTATGCCGTCGGTGCGAATCGTCGTCTAAGACACTCTTTGACTTAACTGCCTCAAAATGAGAATGCTAATAAAAATAAGCCTCGCTGAGCCCATCCTAAAATTAGAGCAATTTTAATTATTCGTTAGTATGGTGAAGATGGTTAGAAACAACTGATATTATATTGGATCTACTTAGTTGGCGCACACAGACCAAAATATTCAAGTTTTTATTATTGTAAAAAAAGACAATTTAGAGAACTTACACAACATTTTTGCTCTGATGCAGGATTAACGATTACTGAGCATATCATAGCGTCTACTGTAATCAATAAAATGATTTGGTGTAGTTCCTCCTTGGTCTTTCATCGTTCTAAATTCACATGTACTATGAACCGTTTAAGCCACACACTTTAAATTCCTCCAATGAAATTATCCAACTACTAATTTAAACTGCATACAGAGACATAGACGAATCTCGACACTCACTTTCACAATGGAAACAAGCATTTTACGTCAGCTGCAATGGGTCTAAATTTTTTACCATTTGTAAAATATACTTTTTTCACCAATTGCTCCACTCTCAGTGGCGTCCAATACCGGTGGTTTAAAAGCTTTAAATTTTTTTTAAATTGACGAATGCGTATGTAAATATTGTGGCGAGTGCAATATCGGACGATACCACATACTCACTTGCTCGTTTATCGAAACACCGTCACTACAAGCACGTGTTAACGATATTATTAGCCTACAAAATGATATGTGAACTTTTGTAATACACTACCAATTTAAGGTGAATAAACTTGAAACTTAAAAGCTTTAAGGTTATCGAGGAGGTTTAGCCGCCATTGATGCTCGTAACCTGCTAGAAAAACGATGAGAAGTGCCGTAAAGTGGTAAAGGTATAGCAGAAGATATCACGTCCGCGGTTTTCAGCAGCCTACTGCCTTCCCCACAGTGAAGTGCTCAAACTGTTGCAAAAAAAAACTTTTACAAAAAAAACACGCGAAGCTAGAGAAATGACGGCCGCTCGAAGGAGCAGAACGAGAACCCTCAGCTTATATCGTGCGACCTCTCAGGGCGGTAGACCGCTTAGTAAAGAACAGGTCACCACGTAACTAGTGATTTGTACAATCGTGATGTTGCGGCCTTATCTCCAATTATACAGCATCCGCTTGCACTGAAGCAGATATTTTGAGTCTGACATTCGGGGTGAAGGAGGTGCGCCAGGTCCCAGGGTAATTCCAAAGAGAGCTTGGCAAACTAGTAAAAAACATAGTGGCTCGACTCGATGATGCGAATGCCGCGAATCAGGCATCGTCGAACGCGCAATACGGGACTTAAGACTCGATGATGGATATGCTTTAGCAGGATTTACTCCGGGCGGAGAAACTAGATTCAAGAGCTTTAAAACGCAAGTCTTTGTATTTTTTATTTTGTATTTTTAATGTTTGTGCGCCTTATACTTTCTTCCTTTGAAACCTACCGGTGTCGTTGACGGGAAAACATAGCCTTAACTGCTCTAACAGCTGCGGGAGGGCACTCGCGCCACGCCGCGATTTCGAAGGTTATTTCAAAGGTATTTTATAACGCATAGGCGGCGGGAAAGCCTCGAAAGCTTTAAATCGTTATGTCCTGATTGTCGAGTCCCGTGTGGCCTTTGGTGCCTTCCACCATTATTTTTCCCCCGACCTCTTCATTTATGCTTGACGTTAAAAAGGCCTTGCAGCCACTTTGACCGACACTGAAATGTGCTACAACATCTAATGGGCTCTGCAGGAAGGCGCCAATTGGACAAGCAGCGAACTCGACCCTACGGCATATGAAAAAGGCTCTTCTGTGGGGCGCGGTGGCGTTTTTAGGAATCTAGCTTTGACATCAGCAGGCGTTGTTGCGCTAGAGACATTGAGAGTTAGATAAATCGGCACTAATATTTCTCAACAGCTGGTAGCAACCACAGCGGTGTCGTGTTTTGGGTGTTCTCTGCCGACCTGGTGATAATTCATTGAATAATTTGACTTTTACCATTGCTGACTCTTCGTTATCGATGCCACCGCTACGCGATTATTCAAAATAGAAGTGGCTGTAAAATCGCCTGTTACTTTTTATTATATAGAAAACCGGAGCAGACTGCAAGTAAGTCATGCGTATTTATTTATTTATTTATTTTAGTAATCGTAAGTACACTTTTTGTATTGTTTTAGTTTGCAGCGCGGTGGCGTTTTGCGTGTGTTCCGTCGATCTGTCGTCAGCCGGTGAGTATTTATCGAATAATATATTTTTTAACTAGTCTAAACATTACAGCAACGATTAACATCGATCTCATAAAACGACGATGTGTAATCTTCGTCTGCTAAATGTATCTGACGATGTATAATCTTCGTCTGCTACCTACTAATAGTACTGCCTGACTTCGCAAACGATCCCATTTCGTGTGCACTCTCTCTCATCAGCAGCAGTGTTTTTGCATTGCCTATCATGCGCGTACGCGCTGTGCAGACTGTTTTGATTGGTGAGTTAACCTTACGTTGTGCCTGCGCGTGATGAAACGTATGTTTTGAATATGACCGTGATGTTTGGAAGAAGGGATTTTTACTTCGAACGGTAGAGCTATGTCAGTTTTAGTAATAGTAGTATGGGGTTTTGTTTTCAAATTGGCCTTTTCCGACGTCATTTCTACTAAGTGGTTTATAAAAATACGAGATGTGTTACAGTATTTTTCTACAGTGTCGGTTGGGCGCATACTAATATGGTCGAATGCCTACTTCATTCTATCTCTAAATGTTATCTGACTGGAAGTTTAACTGGCTTTTGGATTAAGCTAATCCTTCGTAATGTGTGTAACGTAATGTATTACACGGAAAATAAAGTATGCTACTATAATATATATATATATATATATATATATATAAGAAGTAGAAGACAGAGTTTTAGGACAACTGTTTTATTGCAAAAGTTAGCATACTTTCTAGGGCACGTGCACTACTGACGGCACGTAATTTCGATTCACCCATTTGCCCATGCACCAGGCAAAAGTGATGCTGAGTAGTTTCGGTTTTGAAGTCAGCGCTCGGGTTGGCTAAAGCTCTCGTCGAGCCCGGTGGTGCCATTTTGTGCGCCTTGCGACCCGAGGAGACATATAGGTTCTCGGGTTTGATCCCCGCTGTTGCACATTTGCATTTATGCCGTCTGTCTTAAAAAAACAATGCTAAGACAATTCTAGGATGCTAAATGTTGGCTGACAGTCAGCCCAAACGTTTTTCTTAAAAATAATGCAATTCTTAGCACAGAGCCGCTGTCAGTCCAATCTCGGTTGTTAGTTCAACGAACAGATGTCTAGTGCATCTTCGGGCACCTGCAACTCGATGCCCTTTTACTCTTCTGTGATTTAATCCCCAAGACCCTTCATAGAAGGATTGCTCGGCTAGGATAAATCAGCTGTGCGATACAATTCGTGCTGGTGTTCTCATAGATTGGTGTTCCTGTGTGGTGGAGCGTCGTCACTGTCATAGTCTCTAAATAGGTCACCACTTTGGCTGGTGGAGCCGATCGAGGAAATGTACGAGGTCACGTCAAAATCCAAAAGCATTATAATAGTCACAAATTATTTAATCAAATCACTATTTTTTGCAAAAAAACAACAGGGGGGGGGCATGAACTGTGTATCTGTTATATTGTCACATGCAAGATCAGATCAATAGTGAGAGGCACTGGAAATGTCTGAGTCTCTAACCTCTCGGACTTCTTTAACTTAATTTTCCTATTCCGAGACACAAAGTTTTGAATGGTTCTGTACGCGCCATCTTCAATTAAATAACTTCAATTAAATTATCTCAGCAGCTGGTGTACAGCTTTATATTTGGTACATAAAGTGTCCTCTTATTGCATTTACAAGCAAAGTACTTGCTTGATAAGCATTGTAAAATACTTCAAGCAATCCAAGGTTTGCCCAAGTGTCTCGACGATGAGCGCAGTAAAAGTCGTCCCAGTATAATAGTGCCGAAACCCTAGATGCCGTAAAAGCTGATCAACTCCAAAAATGGTTTGCCATAACGTGTAACGTTTTTCGCAGCTAGTCCCTCTTCTGAAATTCACAGCCTTGGTCTTCACGGCGTTTGTTTCCAGCTTCCTTAAGACCAGGAACACATTTGCCTGAGAAGTGATGCGCTTGATAATACGCGGGTCGTAATGAGTGATCACTATGTCATCTGCATACATCACAACTATGGCCTTGCGGTACTCTAATTGAACATAGCCGGCAAAATCGACAAGCAGAGGAATGGAGACTCAGTTCAGTTGATCCCCTGTGGGATTCCTACATTTTGTCGTACCACAAACATCCAGTTAAGTGTCTCCCTTAACGCGCCGGTACATGTCGCCACCGGGTATATCAAGATCTAGTCTAGCTAGTCGGTTTGATGGAGTGTAAGGAGACAGAAGACAGCAAAGCCAATTTAACTGAAAGAATCCGCTATAACATAATAACCAGCAGTGGAGGTGGTGGTGGTGTGAAACCCTTCAATAAGAAGGCCAATCTTATTGCAGAGACGTCGGCAATGAGCCTACTTGGTTAGTTAGCTGACAAAGATGGTGAGTGATATTGATGTAGCATTTAGCTGCATACAAAATGTGAAAGGGCTGTAAATTACATTGTACCTGGAAGTAAAGACTTCGTGCGGTTTTCCAAGGAGGATTTCTAGATGAAGGGTGTGTATCACTTCGAGAAGATGCTTATGTAAAACATTGTTGCTAAGAAATATTCTCTCCCCTCAAATAGTAATACAGTGATAAAAACTGTGCCATTATAATATGCACTTTTTCATCAGGAACATCAGGGCTCTCAAGTCTTTGACTTGGGGCTGCAATAATTGTCGAATGTGATTTTATTACACAATTAATGACAGAGCTAATAACAATAAAAGAAAAGTTGTTCTGCGGTCTTTGGATCATGTGGGTTTTACGTGCGTTAGGACGTCATGATTTCACTTCCACCTGTCATAACGGCAGGAGTATCATAGGCCTGTTGTTTATTTTTTTTGATAATAATAATTATTATCTTTGGAGTTTTGTAGTTCTAGAACCTGCTGCAGTTTTTGCTCTAGGTCAGAAACAGCAGAAACTTTCATAGATGAAGCCGACGCGACAACCTGATCGGACGACTTCTTCACTATCGACAGTATCGAAAGTGTTGTAGTTGAAAGTGGTGTGGATGTCTGCTGTCGGTATCTCCAAAGAGTGATGCAGAGAGCAGTCAAGTGAAGAAGGTTCAGGCCGCGCAGATCTTGGCCGTAACTTAAACGGACTTGTTACCTCCGACACAACTGCTCAGCTTGCTGAGGTTAACTAGAGCCAGATCAGACTCCCAGGTCCAACCTAGGCGATGAACAGGATGCTTCTGATCGGAAGTGCTACGTAGTTGCTGCGACAATAAAGTCTAACATGCCAGGCGAGAGGAAACCGGTCTGAACAAGCAAAAAGAAATCTATTTCAACCAATCTCGTAAGTGGGTACGGCTTTCTCGAAGTGCCGAGTTCATAGAGCACCTAAAAAGCTTTGTTTTAAATCCCGACGTAGAGAATCTCATACAGAAGTTGAGTATCCGCTCACACTAGAATAGCACACAATGAACCTACTCCTTCGGGAAAAGAAGGTGTACCAAAGTGCGTGTACCACCATTACTAGGTGGACAATTAGACTTCCACGTATCTCATGGAAAATAAGCTGGAGATTGACTTATGTAAAACCAAATGAATAAGTTTCGCAACAGAGAACGTTTAGCTGCAAACGACGTTAAGCCCTGCCGTAAAAGGCCATTCGTTTGTAAACTCTTTCCCATACTTGGATCTTCACTATATGGAAATGCCATTTGCGGCTCACGTTTAGGTGAGTTCGGCACTGGCAGCTCTCTAGAGGTTATAGAATACCGCGCCCCCATCGACATGTTTCCAGGTAAACCACTTTCCATGGCCTTTTTCCAGATTGCAATGTCGTTTCGACAGTTCATCCACTAAATCTCGATCTCTTTCGTTTACCGTTCATGTCCATTTGGCCATGGTCCACGCTGCCTTTGTTAATGCCTCATTTGGTTCCGAAAACAGCCTTAGGTCCAATCTCAGCCTGTGTACTGCTGCCGCTAGGAAACAATGTGCGGCCCTACATCTATGGAGATTGACCTGCATTACAATAGTTTACAAAATTTGGCTAATTTTCCGGTTCCGTTCTTGCCACTAAAATGAAATAAACGACTTTGGTAGCGGTACGCTCAGAGGCGTAACTAGTGCGCTCCTGTACACCCTATATGAAAGAAACCTCGAAACTTCGTACACACCAGAGCGCCTGTAGCTTTCTGAACTGGTCATTACTTGGCTGTTCTTCCCGTTGGTTCTCTAGCCAAGGTGAATGAGATTCAGGAACCAGGCCCTAGAAGCTCTAAAAGTATATGGAGGGCTGGTGCTATACAAGACTCATGCTGACGTAATTTTAGGTAAAAAAATAGTGGAAAATTTACAAAAATACGTTATCAGACAATTTGTTTAGATACTTAGATGGTAATCATAACTGCAGTGTTCGCCTCCAGCGTTGGATGCTTAAATGCTGCTCTAAGTTGCTACACTAAAATCTAACTTGTAACCCATAATGCAAGGGGTCGAAAATTATAACGGCCTTGCCGAATATGAGCTGCATGTAGTGAAGGATGTGGCCCGGAGTGACCTGTGGTATCCGACACGTCTATACAGGCACAACATGCAAGGGTTCCATGACCCCGTGCGCTTCCGTAGGGTGTTTCACGAGGACAATAGCACTCAGGATATTCGTTAATTCTGCTCGCAGCACTGCGTTAACTACCACTTATTTGTTGTCTGGCACTGCAACGAAGTTCCCTGCACAACTCTCTCGGTGGAACAGAAGGATAACAAATAACGACGCTTAATGTTAGCTTGGGCCACCTTGTATGCACTCTGTGTATAAGTACATGCAAGATGGTCCAAGTGAAGTAAATAGCGTTTATATTTACCACATTGTCATTTTTTTTCAAACTGAACCTTGTTTAATTTATTGTGGTTGCAGTGGCCAACGTTTAAGTTAACGGTCAGAAAAAGTATTTGTGTAAAACTTTGCTAGACATTTTTGATTTGCAAATCCTTTTATTAAATCCGTAATATCATTTTATAAAGTATATCCATACACCCATTTATGTAATAATGCTGGTAAATGCATTTGTGTTGTGGTATGTATAAGGCAACAAGGCAACAATAATTAATTTATGTAGAGTTGATATTTGATGCTCTTATAGGAAAGTAGCTTAAAATTTTTATTTACCCGATATTTTGCTTAGTTGGGCTTCCGTTTGCTGTGTTCTTGGAAATTGCAGTTGGAGTTGTGGTTCTATTACCGCTAGCCATCGGTTTATTATCGTGGACTATGGTTGGTATACAACGGGAACGTCCTGGACCACTTGTGGAAAATTCTGCACTAGACTGGATATTTTTTCATTTTCCGATAAATTCCTACCGATCACTTTACGTGTTCAATCTCACTAACTATGAGGATTTTGTAACCAAACGAACTGTGCGACGTGCTGCCGTGAGCGAGCTCGGTCCTTATGTATTCAGGTCAGTTTCCTATTAGATTATTAATTCAAGTTTATTTAAGAAATATAGTGTGAGATATCTCGTTATGTGTATGCCTAATAAAATCAGCATATAAGATGCTAACATGTTGTTCCTGGAAAACGCAACACCCCTAAAAGCATGCGCTGAATGCTACCTAGCTGTAAGACCTGATGGTGAGACAAACCTTTACCCATTAAATATTTGTTTGTATCGGAATTTAATTTATTTAAGAAAATAAGCAAACGCGTAGTCTCACCCCTAGAACGCTTCTCTCTATTATTTTATAAAAAAAAGTGCCATATGTTATAACTGAGCCACCCTCACTATTTTATGTTTGGTCCCAAGAAGATAGTATTGCGCCTGAATTTTTTACGACAATCCGTAAATACGCCTGTACTAATTAAATCATTTTAAGGGGTGCCAAGTCAAATGTTGATAACTTTAGACATGTGGCACGATCATCAATGGCGTGCATATCTAAAAATTTACTTGTGGATCATATATTTAGCTCTGCCCAGTCCAAGGCAGTGCTTGACGAGAGCAACAACATGGCTCTTGTAAGGGCAAATCCACAGCAACTTGTGTAAGGGGTCTAAAATTGCGCCAATCATATTTAAAAAAACATTTGATTGTATTTACTTTTCTTTCTTATTTTGAAAACGGGAAAGAGATAATGCAGAGAACAATTTATTTTATCTTTTATTGGTGTGCCGAAAATGATATGATATTTTTGGTCTCTTGTCTGAAGAAGGACCATGTTTATACAATTAATGGAGAAGATATACCTAGAGTAAACAACATTCGCGATCTTGGTGTAACAGTAACACAGGAGCTAAATTTTAACAATCACGTCACAAAAACCATTCAGCCTGCTAGTTTTATATGTAATACGATATTTCGTTGTTTTATCATCGAATCTCCAATATTGTATGCCCCCCCCCCTTATATTATACTTCTAGTCCCCAAATTGATTTACAGCTGTGAAGTCTGGCGGTCGTATTTGAAGAAACATATTGACGCAATTAGTCTCAATTTCTTCAACGTGCTCATGGAGAAGTAAGGCAGAGCGTAGCAATCTCGATTTTGGATCTATATCAAAATGGCATTCGAGAGCACATTTTGAAATGTACGCACAAGTTCTTAGTCTAACGGGTCTTCCATCTGTTCTAATACTTATAACAACAATCTGCACAGTACTCAAGCCATGTCGTCGAAAACAGCTGCACAGTCTGACGGAATTAACAACATGTTCTTGTTGCGCATGGTGAGAATGCTAAAAATCAGGAATTCATTACATACTACTATAGACTGTACCAATGCGTATATATATATATATATATCCAGCAGGCATTGGCAAGACTCTCCGCGTACGTACAAGATACCGGCCTGACAATAAACATTGATAAAATTGAAGCTATGAAATTCCGCCGGGGAGGGCGACTAGCCGAATCCGACCCACTTCGTATAGAGCCAACGACCCTTAAGTATGTGAGTAGCTTCAAGTACTTGGGGGTGGTACAACCTACCAACGACCGATGCTTCAAAGAGCACCTTAAGGAAGGGTCAGGCGAGCCTTGGTTGCGAGTGTTGGGTATGTGGCAATGTGAGCTGTGGTTGCGGAGTAATTACGATTTTTCGGAGGGCATGTCCAGATTAAGTGCATGTAAAATGACTGTGGCGACGTTCACTACCGCCGACGTGTCGCGCGACAACCGCAGCCCGTCATTTTTCATGCACTTAATCTGGACATGCCCTCCGAAAAATCGTAATTACTCCACAACCACAGCTCGAATTGCCATAGTTTGGTACCAATTGCCAATGATCGTCATGAAATGCGCATTTGCTGAATATGTTAGCTTTGAACACGTGGGTGGTCGTAGGGTTATGATTCTGAAGTATTTGGCGTAAAAGCTAATAAATAACTTCATTTTTGACGAATTCTCTTTTAAACGACCGTGTCGCATCTTCTGACCGGCCTTATATGCCCTTCGCAGAAGAAGCAGAATTTTCTTCAATCAAAATTTCTCAGGAATACGACGGTGTGTTTAGTTTCTGTCTAGGGGGACTGGTTGTCTCGCAACAGCACATTTTATGCTCCTATGTCGGGCAAAAACACTAGTGTCACAAATTGTAGTAATTTCGCTTTCACTCCGAAACAAGACTTCTCAGAGATCATGTTCCATTGGAAAAAATATTTGCTTTAACGAGCTCTACAATTCCCTATTTCTATTATAAACAAATTCTGCAACACTCTGTATATATATACACGTTCTCGGGCACAAACTATAATAGAATATATAAGCTACAAGGCACTACACTGACGGACTTACATATTCTATTATATTTTATGCCCAAGAATGATATATATACATTATCGGACAAAAAATATAATAAAATATATAAGCTACAAGGCACCATACTGACGGGCTAATTCATTTAAAGATTGCACAAGATTGCATTTTGCGGCATGGTATATTCGGCAGAGTTCATCGCAGCGGCGGCACACACAAGTCTCTTCATGGAAATCAGCACGTTGACATAAAATGTGATGAAAGCCGTGCACTGCAAATCGTGCTATCACGTGCTTGTTGCTACGCTCTGGTTTCTTCTGCAGTCTGCTAATAGGAAGACAAGGCGGTTGCGCGTTGACGTATGAAGTCCCTAAGTCAGTTTCAAGAAAGCTGTTCTTATCTGATTCAGCTAGACAAGGTTTCTGGAAGTCAGGTGCGTCCATATTAACTCCACTCCATATGGAGCCACGGAGGCAATCTTCGGGTCAAAGAGGCAAATGGCTGTCGCGAGGGGCATGTAGTTCAGGCTCCTGATGGAAGATGCCGTTATAAGGGCTTTCCTGCATCTCTCCATAACATGCACCGAGAACCCTATCCTATGGACGGCAGATAAGTTTTAGATAAGGGAATGTATTGACGTAGGCGAGAGAATCGTCACGCACACGACGTATAAAAAGAGTCGTCACGCGCGACCTTGCCACCTCTACGCAACTTTAGTGCCCTCGTCTTATTAAGGTTAATTGTTAACCCTAATTCTCCTTAAATGCCGGCAGTTCCGAGACTTCATCATCGATTGTCCCCAGGTTTTCCGGTAGGACCTCTCATATGAGGTTAAGCATCTTCGAGGGAGCGCCGACTTCTGCCAAAATATTGAGCACTCGACCACGTGGAGCGGAGTCAAAAGCGGCTTTGAAGTCGACAAATACCGCGTACAGAGACTGCCCTGGCCGGGAGAGCGTTTCTTTGACGTCATTCAGGAGAATTCTGCACGCTGTTTGCATGGAGCGCCCTTTCCGAAATCCATGTTGTTCAGGTTTAACGTTGATGGCCTCCAAGAAGTCGCTTAGACTTTTCGTGATCAAGTACAACAACAGCTTATAGCACACGCTCTTCTTTGCAATGCATTTCCAGGCCGAGGGGTAAATAGGGTCACATTTGCCTTCCAGGATCACCAATGGGCTCGCATTTCTCCATTGTGTTGGGAGAAGCCCCGTCTTAAGGCATTCGTTGAATAATGCTATCCAACACGGAGCCTACACAAGCGAGCTTCTAAGGTACTCATTCCGAACGCCGTCCGGCCCCGATTTTTTGTTGTTGCTTAGCCCTTAAAGAGCCTGCAGAACCTCCATGACCGTAAAGTCCTTCTCGAGTTGGCTTCGATGTTTTGTCGTTTTTTTGTCCCAAACAGCAGCGAACAGTGGTGATTGGCGGGGGATCGTGTCGTTTGCTGCCGACATTTCGGTGAAATGTCCGACGAGGGTGGCGGAGCTAGGACAAGAGGTCTGCCCACCGCGTGTAAGCCACTTGTATGGCGCTCGTTCCGCGTGTGTGAGGAGGATAGCCTCCTGTCGTTGAGGTATAGTTTCTTCTGCTGAGTGTATGTCTTCTAGCAGCTCTGCCACAAATGGAGGGCTTTCTGTGTCGCTCGAGCAACGTGACAGTTGTGGTCCAACCAAGGGCGATGTTTCTTTTTCTTGGGGGAACAAGTAGGCTGTTGAAGGATCTCCACGAGGTCATCAGCATACTGCTCGGCGTCAATGGTATCGGGAATCGGTAAGGCCTCATGCGAACGTTCCAGTAGAGTCGCAACGTTCAGATCGCAAGATGGAAACACTCGTCTGGGGGCTCTCGACGTGTCGTCATGTACCTTGAATTCTAGCGCAGTTGGGATATGTGCTCGAATAAGACATTCACTCAACGAATTATTTTCTACAATATAGTTTACTATATCGTCGCTTAAGCTGACCACAAATTAATGACCGAGCTCCCCAAATGGCTGAAGAAGGTCGGAAATGACGCTGGGGTAACTATGGAGCAATCATAGTCAGCTATGGTGTTAGGGTCCCCCACTCTATGGTAGTACAGCACAGACACTCCACCGCTGGGTCATCCGGGATCGGCCCTCTTTTAAGCCATGCAGTGGGCGGCGTAGAACCCTGAGCAATCAAAAGGTGCGGTCGCCCACGTCTCCGTTAGATCCAGAATATCCACACCATCTAGAGCCGTCGCTGCAAGCAGCGCTACGGTTGCAGCGCCGATCTTTTTGGCGACTTCCCTCTTGTACAAATATTGGCCGCTTCTGACAACTTGTCGTTGCGTGATAGTACTGAAAAGAGAGCATTGTCTTGCACAGCTTTAGCCGCAAGCATATCGTTGGCTGCCTTACAGTCTTGTCCGAATAGAGGTACGGACAGGACATGGAGTTCAGACCCCGGGCGAGAGACGTGCACTTTTGCGGCCAATGTTTCAACCGCTGCCACAACTTATGTTTCTCAAAGTTCACACATGCGTAATATGTCGCTTGGAAGAAAATCGACACTGGCCTACTGGCAGCATTGATGTGCGGCATTATATCGGCCGTCAGTGGCATCCATACGGTCCTCGCGCGGTTGATTGGGTGGTATTTGGGCTTGTCTACGTGTAAGAGCGGCAGCCTCATGTTCGAGCGACTGCACTTGCCGAAATAGAAACATAACTCAGCCTATATATTCTGTCTCAACGTTGAGGCTGTCCTGAAAGGCTGCGAAACGATCCACCGTGAAGTCAGCTGTTGCCGCACTGCATACACGACAACGCCAGCCAGCTGTTAATGCTGCACTGGGTATAGTCTCATCCGATTTCAAACATGCTGCATGGATAGTTCGATTGCACTTTGAACAGCTCCGGTTAACCTCACCCTGAGCGGTTTCTTGACATCTTGCACATACCAGACTCACGCACGATTCCTTTAGGCGCTGGTTGAGATTAGGCGGGGAGAGCGGTCGCGTTAGGCCGCCGGCCCATTTGGCGTGCACTGTTGTTGTTGTGGTGTCGCAGTTGACATTCCTACAATTGTGTCTGTCGGACTGTTCCGAGCAATATGGTCATGTCTGTCCGCGCTAACCGGGTCTTAAAATGACGGAATCACAGCTGCCGTACTTATAGGCGGAGCACTACAAAACTAGCTTGCACTGAGACAACGACCTTTCTATAGTCCAGAAGGGTGCACGGAGTTACGAGGAGTCGATTGATGTGACTATATTCAAACTTCGGTTCATCATACTCTCATAACATGCCAATGACACAGAGCCATGACAAAAACACGTCCGCACTCTATGATAGCTGACAACAGTACTTGAATAAAGAGAAAGCGCAAAGCTTCAAGGGAGAGGTGTGTTTAGTGGGTAGGGGTTTCGACGAAGTAAGATCCAGCCGTCGTGGCCGAGTCCATATACATATATATATATTTATATATAGAGATATATACATATATAATTATTTTTGTGAATGCATTTACGCACTGGCGCGACGGGCAGTGCGGGTTGGCTGTCATGCTATGCCCGTCGCACCAGTGCGTAAATGCATTCACAAAAATAATTATATATGTATATATATATGAGAATCACTCAAAGAAAATTCGATGAATGTTTGAGATTGAAGCGGCGACAGCCCCTAAACGACGCCGCAACATCTTATTGGTTAAAGTAGTCCTACAGTCCTGCTTGGACAGGGCCGAGGGTGTTAAGAGGGGTGCGAGAATGTTCAAACTCAGTTTTCAAAGTTGTAATCTTATTAAAAAAATGGTTTATCAAGCACAACGATGTGGCCGTAAATTTCGTACGTCTTAGCGATCCTCCCGTAATTGGTTTATTCAACGCAGGTGGTTGCTCGCGTGGTAATGCTGAAATGATATAGCTGTGTCGCGCCGTGGAGTGTAATCTATGGACACACTATTGCTTTTAGTTATTTACTTTTCACATCTATTTATTAGTTTTGTATTTGTTACTTGGCATTCAAGGAATTTCCATTTGCGTTGACTTTGCGTTTCAGAATCGTAAACCACAAGAGGAAAGAGTCGTATCAAAACCATACCCTTCGTTTTTCCGAAAAGCGAATGCTATTTTTCGAGCCCACAATGTCAAACGGCAGCCTGGACGATAAAATTACAACTGCGAGCTATAAGGCTATGCGTTATTATTATCCGGACGGAGAAGCACGTTCGACGTTCACAAAGACAACACTCTTTATAAATGCCACCGTGAACGAGTACTTCTTTGCCGGGTAAGTTGCTCTTATATTATATTTTTGGTATGACTGTTAAGAAAGTCTAAACATGATATGAAAGATTGCTTCGATATGCCTGCCGTTGTAGAAGATAGGCTGAGGATCTGAAAAGAGCAATTAAACTAACTTTTGGGGAGTCGTCCACTACTGCACCAATGAGCGCCTTTAAAACTGTCTTACATATTTTTGTAAACTATTGTCTCTGAATTGTCGGATTCTGCGCTGCCGGACCGAGAAAAAGCTTTATCTTGGTAAACATATACTTGTAGGTTACTTAATATTGGGCAGTATCTAGGAGTGAAAGGCGGGTTATATCAGTTGACTTGTTCATCAATGATACGACGGCCAGTCCAGTAATGACTACGAAGAAATTTCTGAACTTCATTTGATATGGACATCAGGGCGTAACGCCTACTGCTGGAGGTTAGCTCTAGGCTTAAAAGTTGTCAAAAACATTTGTCGAGAAGTCGTTAAGCTATTGCAAAAGTACCTGCTCCTCTGTCAGGTTGGTCGCCCTCAGGAGGTTATCTGTGAGGCAAAGAATAAATAATAAATATATAAAATAATAAATAAGCAGAGCAGAAAGGGTCTTACTTGAACCCCGACATTAGGCGTAAACACTTAGTCATAGTCGGCAGCTTTTCTCGTATAGGGCGACTCGATCCTGTGTCAATAATGAATCTAGGCATTTATTCATGATTTTACGACCCACAACCTAGGAGAACTCTACGAATGACTTACAGGTAGTTCAACAAGTTATTAAAATGAGTTTTTCAGAATTCGAATTTTGGCGCGCTTTCACCGCTATTGGAAACGGCAACTTTTCGAATGCTAGCAGTCAAAATATTATGGTGATTGGCCGTTGTGATTTCGTTTGATCGCTTTTCCCGTGCAACGTATCGGCGTGATTTTGAAAAATTGAGAAAAAAGAGTTTCGAGTGGTTATCAAGCATTTTTATTTCAAAGGTTGGAATGCGACCCAAGTGAAAACTGAGTTAGACGAGGTGTACGGTGACTCTGCGCCATGTTTTGCCACTGTTTCCAACTGGATTAATGAGTTAAAAAGAGGTCGCAGGAGCACCGAGGATGAACTACGTTCAGGACGCCCAAAAACGGCAACTGATGAGGAAAACGTGAAAAAAGTGCGGAAAATCGTTGCCGCAGATAAGCGAGTGAACATTAGGGAGATAGCGGAGGCCTTGGGGATCAGTTTGGGTAGAGTGCATTTCATCCTGCACGAAAACTTGAAGATGAAAAAGCTCAGAGCAAAATGGGTGCCGCATTTGCTCAACCAAGGCCAAAAAGACGCGCGTGTTTCCGCTTCACAACGAAATTTGGCCAAGATGTCGAAAAATCCGTCGGATTTTTGGCGCAGATTCGTGACCGTCGATGAAAGCTGGGTCCATCACTACACTCCCGAGACCCAAGAAGCATCTCGTCAATGGTGTGCACCTGGTGAAGGACCTCCGAAGAGGGTGCGGACAACGGCATCGGCCGGAAATATGATGGCTACGGTTTTTTGGGACCAACGTGGAATAATTCTGGTCGACTACCTTGAGAGCGGTAAAACGATCACGGGAGAATATTATGCAAGACTGTTGGACTGCCTGAAACAAGAACTCATCGTGAAACGGCCCGCTTTGCAGAAGAAGGTTGTCCTGTTTCACCAGGACAATGCTCCCGCACACAAGTCGCGGCAAGCAACGGTAAAACTGGCCCAACTGAGGTTTGAACTTATTGAACAACCTTCCTATTCTCCAGACCTGGCCCCCTCTGATTATTTTCTCTTCGGACATTTGAAGAATAGTCTCGGTGAAAAGCGTTTTTCCAGCAATGAAGAGGTTAAGGCTGCTGTCAATGCCTATTTTCAGTCTAAAGACGCGGAATTCTACTCAAGAGGTATAAATGCTCTGAAATCTCGGTGGGAAAAGTGTATTGAGCTTCTCGGGGAGTATATCGAATAAGAAAAAATTAAAAACAAGATTTGGAAAATTCTTGGTTTTCATTCTAAGAACTTGTTGAACTACCTGTAATTAAAGCGTCGCCCAAGAGGGGCAGATAAGTATGGACACTTTCAATTTGCGTGGATTCAGTCTTATTTTGCGAAAACCCAGGAGCGTTGTACCAGCGTCGCCTTGTTAACTTTAGTAGCAGACTTCCTTTTTTAACAAATAGAAGATAAGTTGCCTTATTGTGTGTTACTTTTAAGTTATAGAGAAGTGCCGACGCGAAGTTGTGGGCCATATAGGCATGGGATTTTGTCGACGAGTTTCGGGAACTAGGAGGGAGCGAGTGGCTTAAACCGCCTAGCCTCCAAGCTTCCAGGATCTATGGCATCCTAGCCTGAGCAGTGCGGGTTTGCTAGCTAATTTATAATATTTAATTAAACCAGAAACACATGGCTATTTTATTGCTGATGTTATGCCCATATATAGAATAGCCATTTTAACCGTCGTTTAATCGATTGCAATCGGTTGCTCCGTGCTTTGCCGAAAACCTAAAAAACGGACAAATTTTGTCTACCTTAGGCAAATGATTCTAAGAAAAATTGTTTAGTCTTGAACTTAATAAAAATTAATTCGTACAAGACGCATGCTACAAGTGGCTCTGTGAAGAAGAAAGTTTCCTCCTTCTTCGGTGAAACAAATGCTTAAACTTTGTCGACGACAAACGCAATTATAGGTATGCTAACAACAAGGCGCTATAATAACGGCTATGTTTAGTGCCTTGCAATCGGCGCGAATTTTGTCACGTTCCCCTCTGTATTTGTTTATACTAGGTGCAATAATATATTAATACGTCGATCAATAAAATGTTATACACTTGACTCGCTAGACCATTAACAGACAGCTTAATGGTTGTTTTCTGCCGCATTACAACAGTTACTACGATCCCGATTTAAACCTTCTTGGTGGTATGGTGCCCGGATATTTAGCACATCATAATTTTAGTAACAGTCGACCAGTGCAGGTGTATACCGATACCAAAAGGGTGAATCAAATCGTCTCAATCGACGGTATGACGTGAGTAGTCTTCATCTCTTCAGTAGATTTCTTACTGTTGTGCATCTATTGACACAAATGCACTATAGTGCGTTTAGAGTATACGTGAGAGAAATAAATAAGCGTTCATTGACAGAAAAGAAGAAACAAGACAACTAGTTAGTGTTCGCAGGTAGGATAAACAATATTTAGATATAATTCTGATATTTGATGCAAATGTAGCGAGTTCTGTGCAACGGGGGACATATGGCATTCGTTTCAGTTTACTTTATACCGCCAGGGCCAGTGATATTTCTGTTGGAGGAGGGGCATACTGCCTGGGCATAACTGATGAACAAAAAAAACTGCATTTGGTAATGACCGATATTATTCAATAGACAAACGTAGCCCACGTGAACTGCTTCTGAGTAAAGTTGTCGAAACTTCGAATACTCTGTTGCTAGTATCTACTAATAAGCAGTAAAAATAAAAGCAAGCAGACCTCAGCACCGAGCTAAACCTCTAAACCGAGCATACGGCCGACGATTTCTCGGTTTTGCTTACAGCAGTTGCTGCTGCTGCGGCGATGAGGCAATGGGTATTTACAGAGGCACCTCTGACCTCATTGCTGCATCAACGTCAGTCTACTCTTAAACAGGGTATACCTTACGATGCAAAGAATAACTTTTTTGAAGGAGGGTCGATGCCGTCTATACGCGCACGCAGTTTTCAGAGGAAAAATTGCCTCTACGAACGAGACATAGCTTTAGGAATCACGTTAGCCAGTGAGCCACTGCGTGATAAAAAAACACGTATGCTCCGTCGGGAGGTCTATCCACTTCTAATGTCTGGGTTGGGCAGGCGAAGTGATGCACTAGGTGAGCCTTTGAGGATGGCATCCTATGCTTCTTGCCACGGCATTAACTTTTTTTTTTACCTCTCAGCTTCTTTTTAAGGCTCAGGCCTTCCTTCCCGCATCCTTCTCTTTGCGTTTACGTTTCAAGGTCAGAAACCAGCCAGCACCAGGACTGCGTTTGTAGTAACCGTGCGGTAGGCCTACAGAATCCTTGTGGAACTGCCGTCATGGCTGTTTCCGGTGTGCCGTTCAAACGTCGGAGACGAACCGGAGCAACCGCTTTTCCCACCACGGTGTCTAAAATCCCTTTCCACGATAGATTGTGAAACGCGTTCCTGACATACAGAACGACTGCCGCCACAAGGAGCTTCCGTTTAAATACAGTTGGCTAATATTCGCGGTATTGCTATAAGAACAAATTCACTGTTCTTGCAAAGTCCATATTGGTTGACCGATAGGAGATCGTATCCTTCCGCAAACGCCCTAAGTCTGTCTTTTATAATTGCTTCATACCCTTTTGCTACGGTGCTCAGTAGACATATAGGTCTATATCTCCTGTTACATTTGTCTCCCTATTGCAATATGCATGTTGTGTAAAGAGTTGGTTTAAAATGTGTACGACTTCTGTATCTTGCAATGTAACTTTTATGGCTTGCCCGCCTATCCCTCTGACCATTTTGTTGGGCTTTTCCCATTATTCGTACTTTATCGTTTATCGCTAGCGGAGCTTTTAGCTATTTTTCGTTATTCATATCCTGTCCGTTAAAAGATCAGGTCTTTGCCATCGTTTTATGTATACAGGTCCAGACCTGCTGCCCATTCAATCAGGGTTGTATCTCTCTTGTTTCTTGCTCGCCCCGACCCTCGTGTTTCCGATGCCGCGGTAAAGTCCCCTGTCACCACTAAGCTTCTGTTTGTGAATTCATTTATTGATACTCCGATTTCGCATAGAAGGTTGTCGAGTTCTTTCAGGTTGGTGTTGGGGCTGCTGTAGCAAGAGTACAGGCTCCATCCGTCTAGCGCTTTCACCCATTTAACGTGTGCCCGCTTGCTTGCCTTGTGGTTTGCACGGAACCGACGTTTACGACGGTTACGTGCACTCTTAAATCGATCTGAAAACCGTTCCTGCCGCTTGTTGCCATCACGTGATTTGGTTCGTTCATAACCACTAGCTTGGCTCTGCTCCTTGCGGCTATTTCTTCGACCATGGCATGTGCCTTCGACCATGGCGCATCTACTGCTGATGCAGTTTACTTCTATTAATTGCTTTTGAGTAGAGGTTATTCCTTCACTATCTGAAAGCTGAAAACAAACCGCTCCTCGTATGTTTGTGACCACTTATCTGGTGCATGCTCGTCTATTTGAGCCCTTTCTCTGTTTTCTGGCCGCTCTCCGCGTTTTTTTTCGTTTCGCTTTTTACTCCGCCCGCGATTCCCGGCCCTTGGCTTCCCTCTTTTCTGCCTCCGCAGTCGCGGCTTGTTTTTTTCTTTAAGTATGGTTGCGTATTGCGGGCAGGCCATAGGTTATTATAAATGCCAACCTGTTCTTGCACATTCAATTTTATCTGCCAAAAATCATAATCAATTTGCGGTTAGGTTTTTATTCTAATTCCATTTTTGGGGGAAAGATATAAAACCACACATTTATTGTAAGTTCCAATACAAAAATGCGTATGTATGGTTTTGTTTTTCAGGAAGCTCGCCTCATATGGAGATCAATGTAGCGCAATAGAGGGTACAGGTAAATTTGCTACAGATAAATACGCTGTGATTGGTCGTATGATTATGCTTGATGAACCTAAAAGCCAAAAACATAACTTCATTTTTTTGCGAAATATTTTCTAAACGACCGTGTCCCACCTTCTGGGTGATCTTATTTGTTCTTCAGAATTTTCTCACAAACATGACGGTGTGCTTAGTTTCTGTATAGAATGGTTTGTTTCGCAATTGCACATTTTAATCTCCTATGTCGGGCAAAAGCACCAGTGACACAAATTCGAGAAAGACTTTAACCAGCTCTACAATTCCTTATATCGCTCTTGAAAACTTTCTGGGAAACCCTATATGTATATATATATATATATAAATAATTGAGTCAACAAAATATCTGCGCCTATTCTTGATGACTAAAGCATAACTTAAGGAGCAAAACGCAAACGTAGATCAAGTGACGGACAGTCTGTCTCGAAAAACTCTATCAAGAAGCTTTTATCACATTAAAAAGGAAAAATAATACAACTCCCATCTGCATAGGTGAGACAACACCTGCAACGGGTGCCCAGTGAAGCCGTTAAACGACAAGCGATCACCATCTTTCGCGCCATTATGATAAGTAGGAATTATGCTACACGAAAGTAGGAAGCTTCGGAGACGCATGCAGCTGGATAGCTTGTCCACTAAGTCGGGCTCCTCTCCAACCCCTTATACTCATAATTTTGTGACACTTCTTGGGCAACGTATGTTCTGCTATAAGCGCAAACCACATAGTGACATAGAAAACGCCCATTCGAGCGTGGGACAGTGGAAGCAAACACACCACCATCAATACCGGCAAAAAACAACGACAATATTAATATTCCCAAAGACCGCAACAGCGGTTACGACAAGGCGGCTTCTGCGGGCATTAGTGCGCCCCAGACTCCTTTCACCCTTCAGTCAGTAAATCAAAGCGTTTTCTGTTCTATTATAGCAATATAATCATAGAACAAGGTCGTAAGTGATTTACAGCAGGGCCAACAGTGGTAAAAAAAAGGCAAACCTATTGGCGAAAGCCAGGTAGAGCCACTACTGTAAGGCCATCAAATTTTGCTTGCATCAAACGTGCTTCTGAGTGAGTGGAGTTTGTTGGAGGGGATGAATGAATGATTGATGATATGAATGTAAGAGAAAAGTCTACATGCAAGGAAACCTGATGAGGTACTTGTTATCTTTATGGTGTTTTTCTTTAATTTTTAAGTTGAACAATTATATAGACTTCTACGTTATTTCTACTAGCTTTTAGATTGTTTTAAAGGGGTGAGTTTATGCATCTAAGCACAGCTCAAAATCCATCGATATTGATGTAAGAAAACGAGTCTACATACACGGAAACCTACTTAAGTGCTTGTAATTTTTATGGTAAGTGTTTTTAATTATGTTTTTAGTAGACTTATTATGTAGACCTTCACATAATGTCCGTCTGTTTTAATATAATAATTATGTAGACCTTCACATAATGTAATGTAAGCTTTTAAATATTTTTAAGGCGGCAGATTCATGCAGAACTCATAATCAGTTTTCCCAAAAAAACGCCCAAACCCGATCAGATCATTTTCATTTGATTACTTTTATATTTGGACAGAGGAAGCTCGCACGGCGGAAAGTCAGAAGATTATGCCGCGTGATTTATCAGCTTAACTCCAGATGCAGCAATAAAATGCAGTGCTTTTAGCCTTGCGGGAGTGCGCGTTGTAATGGAGGAACCAGTAAAAGTATTGGTAGATATTCTGTAGCTTGAAGGTATACCTCAGGTTAAGTTCCAAGCCCGTAGCGGACGGAGAATAGTCTAGATATTCTGTAGTACACGAATGCCACTGTACTACCTTCTTTTAGTTAGATAATTGCCACAATTTTACTCTTGAGAAAATTGAGGCCCTCATCTGCCAGCTGATCAACAGCTTTTGTTGGCGGAGGTACTCTAAGAGGTGATCATACATCTCCATCTGCTACTGTTTCAACGTTGTCAACGGGGTTAGTCGTACAAAATGAAATGTCCAGTTCCAACTTTTGTGTAAGATTCATGCAATTCCTCAATAATGGTTTCACCCCGAATGGCCGATGGATGCCTTTCGGAATAATTTAATACACTTAATTTTAAAACGCGTAAAATAGACATCTCTATATTCGCTGGCGACGCATGTATATCATGAATTCCTAAAAGCTTCCAAAAATGCTTCCTCAGGTGAAGCTACTTAATATTAAAGCGAATTTTTTACGTCGCTCTAAAGTTATACCAACATAAATGAATGCGATGAGTCGTCTTTACGTTTTTAGAAGAAATGAAGTCTATACAGTCTTTCGCCACAGATATCTATTCGAGATAACTTCTATACATTTTAGGCTAGTATTGTCTGTCTTACTGGTTGTGTGTTACTGGTTTGCTACTCAACTATTCATGTACACATTAGCAAACTGAAAACATAAGTAAAGAAATCGAATACGGAAGGTCGCAATCTCGTGGAGAATACGAGTATTGCACTCCAAGTTTGCTTTTTGTCGCTAACCCTTTATTGATTAAGCATAGCCATTAGAAGAAAAAGCCAGCTAGAAACCTCCTCGCAAATTGATAATAAACTACGTCTAACGGTTAACGCAAGCAAAACACGCGTTTGTCTTTGTGAATTTTCTACTTAAAGTTTTTAATCTGGCGTATGCGGTACAGGAATGATCACACGTTGCGAGACCCGCCCAGCAAGCAAGTGCGTTTAATCCGACACTGCAATACGAATTTAGTAGCAGCACACCTCGTAACAGACTCAACAACCGTTAAAAGAGAGACTTTACTGAAAACAGGAGTCGCGAGCTGCTGCAGAGGCTCTGGTCAAAAATGTGCTATTGACCCGAGCAGACCAAGTCTTACACACTAACTTAGAATATTTAAGGTATTTTTAACTAGAATTACTTAAAAACCAACTACGCGCGGACTTTTCCCCCCTTGACTCGAAGTTTCCCGGCATTTCTGTGATACCGTAAAGGAGGTGTCGCACTTTTCTAGTTCTTGGTGCATCTCTGTGCTCCTACTGAGGCCTGAGGGGGCGCGTCGAGATCGCGGTGCAGATTTAGCTGCTCCCTTTCTCCTCTTCGCCACGACCTGCGCCCCCCCCCCCTGGGCAATATGGGCTGTGCCTTGACCCTGTCCTGCTCCATCGACACCCTTCGAGCTCATGATGTGTGCGATAACCGCCCCCATGTGGAGACGACACGCATCCACGGCGGGCCGACGCGCCACTTTTTTGGGCAGTAGAATATAATAAAATAGAATCTTTATTGCAACAAAAGTAAGGACTAAGGACAAGCTTAATAACTGTATTGGCATACTGACTTAGGATGCGTACAGTAATGACTGTGGATCGGACGTCAAAGAGTTATGGGCAATTTAAGTCCGCTGAGCCTGCACAGGACACCAATGTTTTAAGCCATTAGAAGATACAGAGTGGGGCAATATTTGCATTTGGTTACATTTAAAGTAACTCCGGTGGTGTAAAAAGTATTTAAGCAGGCTACGATATTGCTTGGTATGGCTACCATACAATGCGTCCAGCGGGGATGCTGAACACATAGTTTTAAGTACAATCATAAAGATAGATTACCAAAAAAAGGAGTACAGTTTTTCTATAGTATTCGAGCATTATGACAAGGTTTGAATTTATATTGGCACCTGGTAATGTAATATGGCGCTATTTCTGTTGCAGATGGCGAGCTTTTTTCGGCCTTCGAAGAACCGCCGAGGAGCGTAAAGATTTTTTCATTTTATTTTACTAAGCCGTGGCTTCTGTATCTACAGAGGCAATACGTTGCTGATGGTGCACTAGTCGCTCGGTTCCAGGGAGCCAGCAACCTCTTTAATGAAACCGGCGACCCCGAACTTGATAAGTAGGTTTCTTTTGCATCCATGACAATTTTGGTCTGCAAAATAGATTGACCCGCTCTAGGCAAGCATGATCGAATGTCATCTGACTAACGCCACACCCGTAGCGGGTACCTTTCGTTAAAATAGCAGAACGCAGTCAATTAACTTAGGTTTTGTTGTTTACGTGATTTGTAAGGCATGTACTTTACCTTGATTTCATCCGCCAGAAATTGCTACCTATTACAGGGTGTGTAACACTTGTTTTCGTATAGTTGTTTCTGCTTAACACCGACACACATAAAGGGGACGTACGACGCAAGCAAGTATCACGCCGTACGATCAGGCTTGGGAGACTTTGCGACGCCGCTTGTGCTTAGCCTTCCTCACTTCCTTCATGCAGATCCTGCACTGCATGCCAACGTGAGCGGTTTACATCCAGATGAGAATAAGCATAACTTCTACGTGGACGTCCATGCTGTAAGTTCGTCACTTTCTGATAACGTATATTTATTAACGGTTTTTATCATATTTCGTTCTCACATTAGATATATGTTAACGTTGCATGTTTTCCCCGCATATATGGTAGCATATGATTTGCCCTTGTTCACATTTCCTGATATCAAATAGATAATGTTTTTGTTTCTATTTGAATGTTTTGAATGTTTCCTATAAGTGTTATGTTTATTATTACTATGTTTAACAGACCCATTTTCCATGCAAACTACTGAGTGGGCAATTCCTCATTATTTTTTTCCACAAACGAAGATACTGATTGGACCTCAGAGAGTTGTGTATGGGGTCTTGTAAAACACTGCGTCTAAAGTAGTGCTTACGATCTAAACTCTGAGCTGAAATATCGTGTCCGGGAAACTACTAAAAATAAATAGATCACAAAATGTCGCTAAAAACTGTGGTAAAAGAATAGGCAATTGCCTACATGTGGCAGGAAGGCATTCGCCAGATATTTTGTGCCAGACAATCCTAAGCTATCAGTTTACCGTAAAGAGACCCGTTCTCCTCTGCCCACCCTTTATTTCACGGTTAAACGACGGTACGTATGTCTGCAAACTGCATTTGTGAAACTAAAATTGCAGGTACTTTACGCTGCTGCGAGCGCTAGCATAACTGTTCAGTGCGCTATACTACCATAGAGAAGTGCTAAACACAAATCAGTATAGCCAAACGTGGCATTTTGACCCGAAATCGGCTATATATGATGTACATAAAATAGAATAGATAAACTCATTGTATAGACTTGATATAACGCATATTGGCTTGTGCCCTTTATCATTAAAGCGTATTACTAAAAGCCTGCAGTAGCCGTATCTGTAACACGTCTAAAATAAAGCATTCACGCTTTTTAATCGGCCATTTATCTTTCCAGATATCTGGTTTAAGAGTTGACATGAGATTGCGAATGCAAACGAACCTGTGGCTCATACATTTGAAAACAGAGCCGGTGCCGAGGCTAATTCTTCCAATCTTTTGGACAGAAGATGTATGTGTTTTTCTACAACTATACGTACAAAGTCTTCTTTTATTACCTAGTTCATAGTAGTATTTACGCTACAACCAATTATACCGTATACTTATTTTACAAAAAAATAAAACTTAATTAAATTTTGAACGTAAATTCGAATAAATTTGAATAATGCTATTGATGAGTTTCTCGAGTAAAGCATTGGCTGGTAAGGGAACACTTACCACAGATTAATTAGTGCATACGGTTTATTTTATTCATTAGTAGAAAATACGAGTGTGTGAAGGGGAATGGATTTATGTTAAGCACTTATTGTATTTATATATATATATATATATATATATATATATCGGAAATTTCTTAGGCGAATCTGCCGTCGGACAGGGACTATCTTTTGTGCTTGCTCAAGCCTCGACAACTCGTATCTTGGACCGCGTTAGCTGCCTGTCTTTGCTTACTTGCGACGTCTGCCCTCCTGTGCGGCCTTCTTCTGTGAACACCGAAACCGTGTACAAAGAGAAAAAAAGCTGGCCTAAGCCCTTAAATAAATTAGTTACGGTAAGGGCAATATTTTTTGTATTTAACGAATATGAATTAAAACAAAATTGACAAATATTTTAAATATAAGATTTTTTTTGTCTATATATACAGGGTATTTCAGGAATATGTTTAAAGCGATACATGAATGTATGTAAGGCTCGTTTAAGCAAGTGTTTTTTTTTCAATGGAACATGGTCTCTAAGAAGTCTCGTTTTGAAATGAGAGTCAAAAACTACAATTTGTGACAGTGGTATTTTTACCCAACATAAGAGCATGAAATGCGCATTCGATCGATTTGGTACCAAATCTTTGTTTATGTGAGCTGTAGTTGCGGAGTAATTAAGATTTTGCGGCGATTTAATGTTAGATAGAATGCTAGATTAAGTGCATAAACGCGATCGTCGTGCGATTCCGCGTTGAACTCCAAAATATACCACCCCCCCCCCCCCCCCCGAAGGGTGGCTCGGGCCACTCCAGAGCAGGGTGCATTCACCGCTGCAAAAAGCACAGATGGTTCTCTCGTCGGGAGGTCTGCTTTTATGTGACATACTCCTATCTCATTATGCCTGTTAAGCCAAGGCAGCAGGCGTCCCAATCGGTACCACCGGGGTGACTAGGCCTGGGGCATTAACCGATCGGCCCGGTTTCAGTGCGCAATACACCTTCCCCGTATATGAAAACCCTAACTACCCTCATATGGGTCACGACAATATGACAATAAGTATTCGTTGCCACATAATCTATATGATATGCTTTGAATCAGACTTCGAATCAGGCAAATCAGTCTAATCCGAATTGTACCAAAGTCAGTTAGGAGGCAAGCGACCGAAGCCATTACCCGTGTACTCTCGGCAGTCTCATCTGATAACGACGTTGAAGCATGGTACGGTCTTTTCCCCCGTAGTGCTTCGCCTCCCCCGCGCACGCAACGATGCGTTATCTCTCTTAGTCATCATCCGCAACAATCTCCGCGACTTCTCTCAGAATATGCGCCTGCCAGACGTGATTGCCACTTCGCATCTTCGCACCTCTATTTCTAAACCATTTAAAAATGACACCGTGCGCCAGTCCATTATTAAACTCTCCGAAGGTAATGTTTCTTGTGCCGCCAGACTTATTGTATCCACAGATACTTTAACGCCGGACAATGACCGTATAAAGGCCTTGCGAGAGCAACACCCATTAGCTCCAGATGACCTAGAATGGCCGACACTGACCAGATCTCCTCTGCCCTTCGTCACATCAAAGGAAGATATCCAGGCGGCGCTTAAGAGCTTCTCCAATAGCTCTGCCGCAGGGCTAGACTTTATGAGATCCCGGTTGCTAATGGACCTTCTTACCTCGTCCCTCCAAGGCGTCGCCGCCAGCCTACTCTCCGCGTTGGCAAAGGCTGTAGACATCCTGCTTTTGGGCACCCCTCCTCCTTCTCCCCGACCCTTGACATTTGGCTCAAGACTATTTGCATTTCAGAAAAAGGACGGATCGGTACGTCCTATTGCGTGTTCGTCTGCGCTACGCAGGCTCGCCGCGAAGATCGGATGCAACCACAACAAAGACGCTATTTCTCACGCGACCGGTGCACACCAATTGGGATTCGCGACGCCGGCCGGAACCGATATAGCCATTTACGCAACCCGTACCTTTCTCGACTCACGCGAACCTCCAGGGTCTTTGTAAAGCTCGATTTTAAAAACGCTTTTAACTGTATACGATGCAATCACTTAATGAAGGCCGTCGCATCCCACGCCCCTCGTCTATTAAATTACGTCGAGCTGGCATATCGGCACTCTTCCCATCTTGTCGTGCCTGAACATGTGATTTCGTCCGCCACCGGACTGCAGCAGGAAGGTCCCTTAGCACCACCCCTGTTTTGTCTGGGTATCAAGAATCTGGTGGATTCCTTCAGGAGCCCGCTGAACCTCTGGTACCTTGACGATGGTCTATTAGGAGAAAACGTTTGCACAGTAGCCGAAGATATTCAACGGGTCCTGGATTTCAGTGTTACGTCCGGGCTGGAGTTAAATCCGGCCAAATGCGAGATATGCCATTTTGGCCCTACCCTTGAGGCCCCCGCAATACAGTCACTTCGAAACCTCCTGCCTGGCTGCAAGCTAACCGTCAAGGACAATTTGGAGCTACTAGGTGTGCCAATTTGCCCCGAGGGGCTCTCAGCAGCAATCGAGTGTTCGAGATTGAAACTAGAAAGTGCCGCCGCGCATCTTCCTCTTCTTGGAGCTCATCGGGGATTTTTCTTACTCAGGTCCTTCTTCTCGTCCTCAAGACTAATCCACCTTCGTCGAGGGGCCGATTTATCTAATCGAACCGACGAGTTGCAAAGGCTCAACGACTTGACACTGTCTACCCTCGAGTCCTTGCTGAATACGTCTCTACCGCCAATCGCGCGAGAACAGGCATTGCTACCCGTTTCAAAAGGGGGCTTTGGGGTACTAAATTTACTGACCCTGGCCGGGCCTGCTATAGTCTCGTCGATGCTAAGCGCGAAAAACAGGGCAATCCCTTTTTAGATTCAGCGGGAGTCGACCAGTTTAAAAACCGCTTAGCCCATCTTCAAAAGAACCTTGAGGCGCGCTGTGGGGGTACGCCTGGAAACGTACTATCCCAGCGTGACTGGAGTTCTCCTATGCACGACGAGGTACAACGACTTCTCTTTAACGAAGCTGCCGACGATACAGCCAGAGCTGTATTAAACGACGTATCCGCCAAGGATTCAGGGGCCTGGTTACACGCGCTTCTTAGTGCCCCCATAGGTACCCTTCTTTATGACGAGTCGATTCGCATAGCAGTAGGCTTACGACTAGGGGCAGACATGTTAGCCCTCATCGGTGCCAATGTAGTCACCCCGTCGATAAATTAGGACATCACGGACTATCGTGCATTATTCGACGCTCGAGACATGCCGCTATTAATGAGACTTTTAGCAGAGCCCATAGGTCGTGCGGCCGTCCGTGCATTCTTGAACCCCCAGGCCTCTGCGCGGAGGACGGGAAACGTCCAGATGGTATAACACCTATACCATGCGAGCGAGGCAAAATGCTGGTTTGGGATGCAACCGTTACCGACTCCTTAGCTCCTTCTATGATCTGTGGCGGCGCATCCGAAGCTGGTTATCCAGCCCACCTTGCGGAGACTAACAAGTTGAGAAAATACTCATCAATCGGCTATCCCCACGAATTTTGCTTTCTCGCGTTTGAAACACTGGTTGCCCCTGGCGTTCGGACCAAGCTGCTGATCCGCAAAGTCGGGACCTTGTTATCCATTCATCCGGTGATAACAGGTCGTCGTCCTTTTTAAACAACGTCTGGATCTTGACATACAACGTGGAACCGCTGCCTCCGTTCGGGGCACACTCCTGAAGTGGTCTCGCCCTGGCCTCATCCAAACGGACACGTGACAGTCACAATGCGCGCCTACTAGGCTCATTGGCTTAGCTGGTCTATTGTGATGTGTGTAACATATACCTAATGTATTATACGGAAAATAAACTTAATACTGATATTCTCTGCCTCCCATGCCCACAAAAGGGGCCTTGGCAAATTTTACTATCGGGAGTTCACACATCTGAATTTAGTTAGCTTGCTACGGTGTCCTACAACTACGTCTGTTTACCTGGGTGAACTGGGTCCCACCTAACCTTTTGGTAATAATTTGGGTAATGATGCTTGGCCACCGCTGGCATACTTGTTATGTAGTTAAGGCTATAGTCAAGTACGACGCATTAGTTTACAGATAGTTTAATATCGAGTAAGCTTATCAGATTATATCTAAAAGGAGTTAATAGTATCCTGCATCGTTCTTTAGGAAGTTACGGACTCGTGTACATTTACATTGTCACCAAAGAAAATGTGTGGCATATATATATTATGTTGTGTTATGTCTAGTTAGGAATAGCGCCTGCCAAACGCTCGTTCATGTAAATAATCAACTTATAAAAAGAATATCTAAACATAAATAAACCGTGATAGAAACTTATTTCCAGGATTAGCGCGTGTCTTCACCAGATCCGGGCAGCAGTTAAAGCAACTTTGCATATATAAGAGCTTTAGACAGACAGGCAAAGCTTTATTCTAAAACGTTAAAGCATTAAGGCGTATGCAAGGATTTAGCCCAAGCGTATTGAGCCTCCGCCAACTAGAACGTGCAGCTTCTACTCAAGTGTTGCTTTAGACGCTGTGAGTCGTGTTCTTCTTAGCGCAACACCCGTTTCACACTCAATTGACGCGGATGTCAAAGCGACTGACAGAGCAAGAGAGACGTCGAGAGAGAGAGAAAGAACACATTAACACGTGCACCAGAACATGCTAGAAGTCGCTAACACGTGCAATGGAACACTCAAGTTATAAACACGTGTAATAAATAGATCACTCAAGAATAGCTAACACGTGCAATAGAACATTCAGGAACCGCTGAATACAAGCCTACAAAAAATGCAAGTTATTCAAATAAATCAAGGCGAAACTATTACTAAAAAACACGAGGATCTATTTTTTGATGAATTTTGTTGGAACTGTTGATGAATTTCTCAGATAAAGCTTGACCTGGTTAGTGAACACTTGCAGACAAAATTAAATTATAAAACACTAAAGCATTTGGACGTACGCATGTACACAGCCCATGCGTATTGAGCGTCCGACAACGGGGGCGTGTAGCTTTTGCTGGGAGAAACAGTTTACAAATTCAGTTGTGCCTGAGGGCATTGTTATAGGCGGTAGCTATCATTACGTTTTTAAGGCGTCTGCAAAACATTGGATATGGGCTGCTTGCTTGTATGATTTGACTTCGTTTTCGGGCAGTTTGAACTATATTCAAAGCTAATCGCAGTTTGAACTATATTCAGAGCTGTGGAGCTTGCAAGGAAACGTAAAATATTATTCGTCAAGTTTGTTATCACACATGTTGCGTGGAGATATTACAGTGAAAAGGTATGCATATGTTCAAGATTTTTTGTTTACAACGTTGGCTCACACACATCCGTTTGAGGGATCATGAAACCCGAGAGTCGCGCAAAGCACGTGGTGAAAACTATGCACGGCGGACGTAGACAACACATGGCAGGTAGATCGGCTCGGTCCTCTATGTCTGGTTTTGCATTGCTCCGGTGCTAATGAAATCCGCCTGGAGATTAGCAAACTTGTACGCGTTTTGAGGATGTTGACGTAGCAAACTTGTACCCCACGTTTTGAGGATGTTGACGTAATTGGTCAGGTCGAAACGTCGTCCTAACTCCTCGACGCAAAGAGGGAGTCGGTGAGGAGATGGACAAGTCGATTGTCGCGGTTAAACGACAGAGACCCGGGACTCGCTTGAGGTACGCTGCCTTCACGTCATTTAGATGCTCGAGGCAAGCTGGGGTGAGATCGTTTTAGATTATTTCGATACTGTAGGCGGCCATCCGGAGCAATCTTCAGACCAAAGAGCCTCAATGCCGTTAAGATGGACAACAACTGCGGCTTTCCAATTGTGGTTATTGCTACCGGCGCCTTTCTGCATCCTTCCTTGATATGTTGCAGGAAACAACCTACAAGCGACTCTTCCCGTAGATGACGAGATCTTCTGCGAACAATATCACGTCTACCAGAATTCCCATAGCCCGGATTTTTGCGGGTAGGTCGACGAGTACGACATGCAGGGGCTGGGAATTTGTTAGAGCATCTCTGTTGGCCCCCAGCAGAATGGGTCACTATTGTCTTAGGGATGCCAAACAATGTAGCTTCGAGTCATTGAAACGGCATCATGCTAGCACGGAGGCATTCGTTAGACAGTGCCGTCCAGCATAAAGCCAAAACAGGTGCGTTTTTTAGATGCTCATTCCTCACCTGGTCGGGGCCCGCTGCTTTGTTGTTTTTTAAACCCTGGAGAGCGAGGATCACGTCTTCCACGTGAAGGCGGTCTCAGAACGCTGTCTTTCGCTGAGAGTGACCTGATCCCAGGCCGTATGGATTAAGCAGTGTTCTCTGGAAATTGAATCACTGGCCCTAAACATCACTGCAAAATGATTGCTAAGAGTTAAGCGGGCAGGAGATGAATTTGAGGAACATAGCAGCATTATGCCTTGCATGCATTTACATTTGCTATGCATGTATATTTTTATCATAGCATACCAATAGTGCTTGCAAAATAGTTTTGCTTTGATTAAAAATCCTAAACTAATAAAATCACTCAGTCGGCACATACGTAGTTCAATCCATTCTTACCAAGATTGAGATGTTTCTGAAATTAAAATAGACGATGCGGCCCTATAGTTATTGCCATCAGTGGTCGCTACGCCTGGCAGAGAACATGCTCAAGGGTTTGTTTTTCATTGGGAAATTCATAAATGTTGGTATGATCCAGTGCCATTAAAGACCAATGCATAGATATATGATAGATAATTATATACTGTTATCAACATTGCAAAATACTAGCAATGAGTGTTTTTCAGTCTTAATGTTTTACATCATGTAACATTTGTAGCATCGTGCAACAATAATGAGTTACACGGAGTTTAACTATAGCCATGTTTAAAATCTACAGCTTAAATGCTACTTCTTGTTATAGCTGCATTTATCGTTATGCTGAATGCGTTACGCCGTGCGGCGCAAAGTTCGCTATTTGCATAGGTTTCATATCCTTATAACTTCAATGAACTACCGTTTTTAGGGTCTCACCAGAGCCAAATTAATCATATTAGAACTATGATGAAGAATCATAAGAAGAAGAAAAGACGGTTGCTTATTTAGATAATTGCTATATGTTAAAACGAAATAAAAAAAAAATAAGTGAAAAATAAAATTCCTTAATCTGCGCTATACCGTTATCCAGGCCACCGGTTATGCTCAATCAGATTTTCTTTACCCTTCTCTGCAATATACCGTCTGTACTTCACAGGGAACCGATAAGGTTGGCATCATATCTTATGCCGAAAAAACCGTACTGTCCAAATGCGGGGTACAGCAATGAGACCCATACGGTCCAGCTCTTTTCTGGCTCGCAATTTGTTAGTTACTTTTCGTTCTAGAGTTAGAAACTGAGCCGTGGTCCCTAGATGATGGAACAATTGGCAGAACTAGACTCTGCCTTTTGTGACGAATGCTTGCTCTGAAAGCAGGGCCTATTTCCCGACATTAAGTTATGTGCCGATGTTCGTCAAGGCTCTTAAAGCTGCTCCGGATCGTTGTGTGTTAAATTTAATCGTGGATGGAATAACCTTGCCTGGCCTTCCTACCTCAGCCGGAGGGTTAGAAATCCAACGTATATCGCGTTTAGCATTCTTGGGTTGGATCACCACTCTTCAACAATAGATTTCCTAGGTATTTTTTGAACACCCAGTCTTTTCTACAACGGCTTTTGGAGACGCGGAAATGTGTTCGCCGCCCGTTACCGCGTGGTACTTACTAACAACACTCGTCAGTCTGCTTTGGATGCTGCCATAGTCAAAGACACTCAGCAAAAAATATTGGACGGCACGACCGACGCACTTGGCAGGGAACGCACTTACTTCATTCAGGCCATGCCCTCCTCAACGCAACTGAGAACGACTCTGAACAATACGACACTCGCGTCGCCGCCAGCCTAGGGTCAAACTTGCTCCTTCCCTTTGCAAAACATCGGTGTCGTCGACGGGAGGACATGGCCTCAGCTGTTCGAGGAGCTGCGGAAGCACTCGCGTCACGCTGCAATTCCAATTGCAAAGTAAATTCAAAGGCACTGCAATGTGCTACAACACCAAATGCAGGACGGCGCCAGTCGGACAATCAGCCAACTCCAATGTACGGCCTACTGAACAGGCTTTTGTGTGGGACGCGCTGGCGTCTTACATGAGTATAGCTTCGAGATCAGCAGGCGCTGTTGCGCTAGAGACGGCCTCGTGGGCACGCCGAATGCGTCGAAGTCCAAAACCTGATCGGCTAAACCATCAACAACATCAACAACAACAGTAGGAACTACAGCAAATAACGTCAACATCTGCGATTTGGGACGCGATGTCGCCTTCAACATGCTGTGTCTTCGTTCCGCTTAACAACGACTACAGCGATTGCGCGAATCGGCTTCTTCACTTCCCTCTGCTAGATTTCGCCTGAGACGCTCGGAAGGACGCTATTCTCGACCCGGCTTTTATTGACGTATTCGGCAAGCCACTCAATAAATTGCACTCATAGATGTGACTTCGCACAATCGATTGCCACAACTGTTTGAGCAGTGGTGAGAAACTGCGTTTTAACGCTAGATAACCCCGAGGATAAGCGGACAAGCGGGGTTATAGGCGAATCAACATTAACATTTCTTAACTGTTGATAGCAACTGCACCGCGGTCGTGTTTTGCGTGTGCTCCGGCGATCAATGCGGTCAACCTAGTGATTGTTCATCGAATAATCAGTATTTTACTATTGCTGACTCTTCGTTATCGATGTGCCACGGCTTGCAATTGTTCCAGATAGACGTATCAACTATGGCAGTAGGATCAATTGTTACTCTTTATATACACATAACCGGAGCACACTGCAAGGAAATCATATGCTTTATAGTAAAAATTGTGAGTACACTTGTTTGTATTTTAAGCCGTGCCAAAGGAAATTAGCTTAAACATTACAGTAATGATTAAGCTCGATCTTATAAAACAACGATATGCTGCCTAGTACCTACCACGAACTGTACCGGTTGGCAACGTAGCAAGGTGGTCGAATGTCTACTTCACTGGACTGGACATTGAACTGTATCAATTATCTGACAATGTTCTTTACAGTTGCCCTCTAAAGAAAAGTTCTCTAGTGCAATTTATGACCTCATGTCTATTTAGATACTCTATTGTATGCGTGCACTGCAACGAGCATGAACCTGTTTTAGATTCTTTTCTCGTAAGTGCGTTTGCTGCACATGCTTTTAGTCGTTTTTATTCTTTTTAGTCCGGTAGACGGAAGCTTACCCCGAGTACTTACTTGCAAGGCCATATAAGCTACGGGTACCTCGATAAACTTTGCCTGCTTTGTCCGTCGGCCCTATACTCGTATATATAGAACATATTGTGATGATTTAATAATCATTTACAATACGTTTGCACACTCGGCAGTGCTCGCCTGAATAAAAATGGTGGTAAAAAGTGTCACGTGAAATTAAGAATCAGTTGTCCGTGTCCTTGCTTGATGGTAGCCCCCGCTCTTATGGACCTGGTGCGAGCGGTATATCCTCAAGGTTCCTTGCAAAGTTAAAACGGTGAGATCCATAAGATTCCTCTGCGTGACGCCGAGCCCCAAGAGCGTCCTCGCAGATTCGGAGTCCTATACGCCACTCATAGAGATAATGATGGATCCGAATCTGCGAGGTTTTTGCGGGTCGGAAAGCGCCGCACTTAGGAACTCGACGTCATATTTGGTGATCTTGGCTTGCCGCGCTTTTGCCAGGTCCCGGTTCGGGCCGCAAACCTCGGCATCTAAAACCCAGACCTCGGTAGGTGTTGTTATTACGAGGTCGGGCTTTAGACCCGGTGCGCCCGGTCGACGGAATACTCGCTCACGAACCACCTCATGACCCCTTTCGCGGAGAAGACGCGCCACGCGATCACAGACGTCGTCATGTCTCTTTATGGCTTTACGTCTCAGGCGCATGACACCCGTGCCTACAACGTTTGTTTTAGCCCGGGCGTCCCCTGGCCAGTCTGGTACGCGTTAGTAGTGCGTTGATCCTGAGCTTTAGTAGGTTTAAATACTCCTTACCAAATAGGTAAGGCACACCCTTAATCCAGTAATGTACAAAGGGCGTTTCGTGTGCTTTTTAAAATGTGCCCCATCGAACGTGTTGTGTAGTTGTTAAGACCAGTAATCGGTCTCTTGTGTAGCGGTCTCAATGGAGGTTCCCAAGCGCTCGCAAAGAAGTCTTGTTTTCGCAAGATCTTTTTTGAAGTGCTCGGTGGTTAGCATCCATTGGACCCCAAGGTGCGTAGAGTGTTGTAGTGTTGTCAGGCGGGAGAGGCGGAGTCTGGGAATGAATGTTTGGAGGCAGGGGATGTCTAGACCGCCGTGTGTGTGTACAGGTAGGCGTTCGGCACCGAGTTTTCGAGCTCAAGCCATTTCGACTTAACAACCTTTCTGATCTCTTTATCTAGGTCGCTAAGAAGTGCGTAAGATGGTCTGGGACCGGAGACCAGTTTATATAGGAGACGGGGAATGAGAAAGTCTTTTAAAAATATGAGTCTTTGGTGGGGTTTAAGGGGAGCTATCGTGAGTCTGTTGAGTGAATTAAGGAGTATATCCGTGGTGGAGTCAACTCTGCCATTGCTGTCAAAGTCGACTCCAAGATATCTCCATTGATCGCTCATACCTTTAGCTGGCAATTGCCGATCTCCAACGTTAAATTCCGGTACGGTATTGATAAAACCTTTACCTTCCTCCCTATTAAATAGGTGGGAGATAGTAAAGCTTTTATTAGTATTAATTTCAAGGCCTCGGGATTTCAAAAGTGGGCCCGCAATATTAAGGAGCCGTTGGAGAGTAGATTTCGTGGAGGCTAGGAGGATGAGATCATCCGCAAAGGCTAAGCCCATAAAGCGGAAGTCATCAGTAAGTTGGAACCCGATATAAGTTTTGTCTAATTTTGAAAGAATGTCGTCGAGAACTTGATTAAATAAAAGGGGGGACAGAGGATCTCCCTGCCTAACACCCCTTGTTGGCCGAAATATGCGACATTCTTGTCCAAATTCTATGAGAGTTTTAGATGAGAGGTATAAGCGTTCGATAAAATTAATGAATACCTCCGGGTATCCGCGAGTCCGGAGTGACCACAGGACGGAGTTATGACTCACCATGTCGAACGCCTTACGGAGGTCGATTGAGGCGAGTCTGAGCTCACGTTCTGAAGACTTGGCATCGTTAAGAATACCATCCAGAACCGCAAGATTCTCGAAGGTACCATTATAGGGGAGAAACGCTCGCTGGATTCGGAGAAGCTTAATAGAGTTCTGGAGGCGTCTAGAGAGAATTATTTTGTTAAGCGTTCGTTGTAAGTATGAACTAATAGACAGGGGTCGCAGATCGCTTGGGGATGTGGCATTGTTAATTTTAGAGATGAACGCTAAGCGAGCAGTTTTATAGGCTGAGGCAATATCGCTAATAAATAGTATGTTAAGAATACAACAGACTACTTCTAACGGGAGTTTACGGAGGGACGAAAGACAAATTCCGTCTAAGCCTAGTGCTTTAGAAGGTCCGCGAAGAGCTACGTGGGTTTCCTTTAGGAAGATAGGGAGGAGATATATATATTTATATAAAAGAAAGCAGATAAGTAAAGGACTACTCAGCAACCGATTTAGTATACTTTCTAGGGCACGTGAACTAGTGACGGCACGCAATTTCGTTGTATCCATTGGCAATGCGCCAAACAAGTGATGCTGAGTGGTCTCGGTTTCGAGTATAGCGGTTGGGTCTTGTAGGCTCTCTCTAAAATCTTGGCACAGAGTCGCTGTTAGTTCGATCCCTGTTGTTAATCCACCGAACAGCGGTCTAGTTCACCTCCGGGCTTCTGCCACTCAAAACCCTGTTAGTCATCTATGATCCAATCCGCAAGACCCCCTTCATAGAAGGATTGTCCGGTTGCGAAAAATTAGCTGTGCGATACAAGTAGTGCTGCTGCTGTTCGTGTAGATTGGTGGTTTGTGTGGTGAAGCCTCTCCACTGCCATCGTCTCAGAAATCGTCATTACTCCAACTGGCGGAACAGATCGAGGAAATGTAAAAGGTCACGTAAAACACCAAGAGCATGCAAATCGTCGCAAACAATTTAATGGAATGACTAAGGTTTCTAGCAAAAGACAGAGGTGAACGCATAATCATTTGTACACGCATGAGGGCACAGTCGACAGATGCACTCTTTGTACTCATCGTGGTGGGAGTTCGTACTCGATCAGAGCAGGTGATCATATCCATGAGCTATGTATCTGGTGCATTGTCACGTGCAAGTCCACACCCAAGGTGAGAGGCACTGAACATGTACAGGTTCCCAACCTCTCGTCGGACTTGCTCAACTTTATTTTCCTGTTCCGAAGCAAAATCTTCGACTGGTACTGTACGCAGTGTTTTAAGCCTAAATCGGTTTATCTCAACACCCGGTGCACAGCCTAATATCTGATACACAAAGCAGCCACTTGCCGCATTGATAAGCGAACTCGCCTTATACACATTGTGAATCACCTTTCAAGCAAACCAAATTTTTCCCTAGTGAGAGGTCTTTATACTCTGTTAAGACCATCAGCCTTGGAACAATCTTGTCGTTGGGTCGGACGTCGCCTTTCCCTCCATAAGAAGGGATATAGGCTGTGCGCATTGTCTCGACGATGTGCGCAGTAAAATTCATCCCAGTATAGCGAAGCCGAAATCCCAGATGTTGGAAAAAGCTGACGAACTTCAAGGATTGGCCGCCGTAGCGTGTAACGTCTTTGGCAGCCCGCCCCTCTTCTGAAGTTCATAGCGTTGGTTTTCATGTTGTTTATTTGCAGCTTCCTTAAGACCAGAAACACCTCTACCTGACAAGTAATGCGCTTGATAGCACGCACGTCAGATGAGTGACCACTATGTCATCTGCATACATCACAACTGTGGACCTTGCGGCGCTCTTATTAAGTAAAGCCGGCAAAATGCCGGCAAGCAGAAGATTGGAGACTCAGCTCAATGGATCCCTTGCGCGATTTTCACATTTTGTCCAACGTACAGCCCAAAGCGCTGGTAGATCTTGCCACCGGCTATATCAACAGCGAGTCCAGCTAGCCGGGTTTATGACGTTGTTGGCCAGTTTAGTTAAAGTGGACTTACCGCGCTAGCCGGCCGATAAAGATGTTAAGGTTAAAGTAATACTTAAGCTGCATACAAGAGGTGAAGGGGCTGCAGTTTTCACATTGTACCTGGAAGAAGAATTTCTGCAAGAAAACGGTCCTGTAAAACTTTGCTGCTAGGAATGATCTTCACCCTTCGAAATAACTAAATAGTAATGAAATTATAACTCTTTCATTCCGTGTTACGTGTGGTAGCGCACGTCATGACTTTAATTCCGACTGTCATAACGGCCGAAGCTTCATAGACTTTTTGTTTCGTTATACTGATAGTAATGAGTTTTAGTAATGAGCTTCAGAGCTTTGTAGTTCTGGAACTTGCTGCATGAAATTATCTAGATGTAGTACGCGTTTTGGTTCTAGGGCAGAAACACCAGAAACATTTACAGATGAAGTCGACCCGACAACTCGGCCTGACGTCCTTGATGATTTTGTTCGGTTTGTGCGTCAAGAGCTTCAACATGCCGTGGTAATAATGTATGCTAAGGGCATCGTGTTTCTCACCGTGACAATGGTGCCATCTCGTACGTTTCCGCTAAGGTTACGCGTACGGAAGTTGTGGGCCGTCCCGTTACATCAAGATAGTTTTCTCCCATATTCAGCTTTAAATGAGCTAGAAGTTGCATGTAATATCCCTAAATGTAAGAGCAAAAATTATGTTTCTAATGTTATGCGCTAGATCCCATTGCATCGAACTGCAAAGGAACAGTGAGATCCTGCCGAATGTGTAAATTGCATGCAATGAAAGATGTGGGTCGGGGTGGCCTGTGATCGCCAACATTTCTACAGGTTCAACGTACAAGGGTTTCATGACCTCGTACTCTGTGGAAGTTCAAGAGGACTCAGTGTATTCGTCGGCTCTGCTCGTAGCAATACGTTATCTACAACTCGTTCGTTGTCTGGCACTGCGACGAAGGTCTCTGCACTACCTCTCTCGGTAGAACGGCGGGACCACAAATAACGACGTTTAATATTAACTTGAACCATCTCGCATGTGCTCCGTTTAAGTGAAATAAATAGCATTTATATTTACCGAATTGTTATTTTTTTTCAAATTAACATTGGTGATTAAACGTGGTTGCAGTGGGCAACGTTTAGGTTGAAAGTCAGAAAACAAATATTTGTGCAAATCTTAGCTGTAGGTTGCATTATACGTATAACATATAACATTCAAACAGCAAGTAAGTTAGTCAAGCTCTCCGAAGGCGACGTATCTGGCACCGCCAGGCTTATTGGTTCTACGGACACATTTATATCTCAGTTCGAAAGCTTTGAGTCTCTTTGAGACAAACATCCACAAAGCCCCCTCGGACCTTTGCTTACCATCTCGTCCCCCGACTATGCTGCCATCCACTGCCTCTAGCGACGAAGTGCGCCTGACCGTGAAATCCTTCCCCAGCCTCCACCTATTCAGGACCTCTTGTCCGACAAACTGGCGAATGCACTGGCAAAAGTTGTAGACATTCTTCCGTGGGGGTCTTTCCCTGTAGCTCTTCAACCTATTATATCTATTATATTTGGGGGACGACCACTTGCTCTCAAGAAGAAAGACGGCTCCCTCCGCCCGATAGCATGCTCGTCTACACTCCGTAGGTTGGCTTCAAAAATGGGATGCCCTGCCAACAAAGCTGAAATATTATCGGCAATTGGTCTTTATCAGTTGGGTTTTGCAACTACTGGCGGTACGAAAATCAGAATTCACACCACCTGCGCTTTTACAAACTCCCGCAGTGACCTGACCGTCTGGTTAGGCTAGGTTTTGGAGGAGGAGCTATGCCATCTCCTTTCCGGTTGCAAGGTAGTTCAGAAGGGGGATATTGAGCTCCTCGGGGTTCCTCTCTTCCGAGAGGGGTTACCTGGTGCTTTAGACGCGTGGAGAGAGAAGCTTGAAGTAGACGCCAGCCGTCTTCCATCGCTAAGAGATCATCGCAGAATATACCTACTGGTGGCCCGGATAACTCACTTGCTTGGAGGGGTCAATTGTTTCGACTTGAGCGAGAACCTTTGAGAGTTCAACGAGTGGAGCTTGAAAACACTAGAGGTGCTCCTGAACGTACGGCTTTCACCCGATGCAGGCTTGCGGGGTCTGCTTCCCATATCCTTAGGTGAACTGGGAAGGCTAGGCGCTGTAGCGTTGGCTGGTCCTGCCGTAATCTCTCTCATCTATGTCCCAAGCATCGAAGAAGGCCAAACGGTTACTGGACGACGCAGGTAAAGTGTCTACGATCACACATAGGCAGCCTTAGTCGAGAGGTTAGCCTCCCTGTGCGGTGTCAAACCCGCAGACACCCTTTCCCAGAAAGGCTGATCGACCCCACCGCACGAGAGAACATATGCGCATATCCTTAGGCAAACCCCCACTACGATAGACAAGGCCATGGTGACGGCGGTCTCCGCAAAAGGCGCCGATGCCTGGTTACAGGCCCTCCCAAGTGCTTACTTAGGCGCTCTACTAGATGAGACACTATTCGGACTAGTGCGGGGCTACGCCTAGGGGCAGCTCTCGTATTTCCCCACCAATGTAGATGCGGCGACCAAGTGGGGCCACAGGCACATCATGGTCTCTTTTGTGACGAACACTGTGTGTGTCATGTTCTTCTTAGCGTAACACTCGCTTCACTCTCTATTGGCGCGGGTGACAAAACTGCTGTGCAAGAGAGACGTTGAGAGAGAGAACATTATGTTTGAAGCTTACACGTGCAATGGAGCACTCTTGGAGCTCTTGCCATTCTGTGGGGAAAGTACGCTGAGAGGGAGAGATTGACGAAAAAGGTTACGTAAAGATGATCGGACAGAGTTTCTTGCTCCTCGTGGATCCTCCAGTCGGTTACTCGATGAGCTAGTCCCTTTAATGCAAACGTTAAATCTAACGTTTGTCTGCCATTATCGAAGGTGTACCCTGGGGTGTTTATGAGTTGTAGATGTGCCTGGGTTGCTCATTCTAAGAGGATCTCCCCTTTTCTGGATGAAGACACAGTGACTGTCGTCAGTACTAAGGTCCCCTCTCACAATTGCCATTCAATGACTGCAGGTGCTTGGGTTGAAATACAGTTCTTTGAGAGAGTTCTCATATTATTGTTGATGCCGGAGATCAAAAAAATATAAACTAAGTAGATCGGAAGGTCGAAGGTGGTAATAAAAGAGAAGTGCGTGCTTTGTCTCACAGAGGTGGGGAATGGCCTAACGGGAAATACTATGAAGCGAATTTGTGATTAGCGTGGGGCCCAGTTTGAGAAAGCTGTGTGCTAAAGGTATTAGAGGGTAGTACGACTTCTATGTCGTTTTCGGTTGCAAATTAGGACGCCAGGTTGTATGCTCTAGGGGTTTTTCCGAGGTTTATTTGCAGTATATCAATATTACAGAAAATGTTGATTGTAGATTTCTCGAAAGTTTGTGACCCGTTGTCCTTATGCTAGTCATTGCGTCGTAGTGGCGTAGTGCACACCGTATGTTGCATACATAGCCCCTAACATTGGCCGTGCATTACTTTGCGACGTCTCCTTGTTCCCCGCATTTGAAGCAGCAAGGTTGGAATGGTCGGGCTATGGCACAATCTCTGGCCGTGTGCTTAAAACTCAGACACATTCAATACTGTGGTACCGAGACCATTTCGTCTATGCAGCATTGAGTCAACCCAACCAAGGTGCAAATATGTTTCTGGTGAAGAAACTTTTGAGTTTCCTCTATGGCATTTTAACCAAGAGTAAACACCGCTTTCGGTGCTCCGTCCTTGGTAAGAGCTTTGATAATGTCCGTTGGCTCGACGGATTATCTAGGTCTCGGACTATCATAGCCTTAGTCTGTGCAACCGCTTGGACTGTCGCTTAAAAATATACTTTTCTTTTATTTTTTAAATGTTTATTTATTGCCAGTGGCATTAAAATACCTTGCACAATCTCGCGGCTGCCCGACGGGGCCCTTAGCTACTCAAAAAGTTTGGTGACCAGGAACTCGCAAGCATGTTTAAGAAAGCATGGAGACCTGCGTCACAACTCAGTAGCCACAACTTTTGCGCGCTGAGCCTACGAGCGAACCTCCGGACAAAACAGGCTAAGGAACAGCCGCCTCTACTAGTAGTCAAACCTAAAACAGAAACACTTCCGGATGAAGCTATGGACACTCAGTGCAAATCTAGATTTGCCGTTTAAAACAGGGAAAGCTAGCTACGCCTATGAAGAAGAGAAGAAAACTCTTCTCCAGTTCTACTACCCCTGAGCGAGAAGAGCCTTCTTCACCTAACTATGTAAACGAGAAGGGCTTATAGCTCCTACTGACGTCAGTGGCCGACATAGAAAAACTAGTCAGCAAACACCACACTGCGCACCTGCAAATCTCTAAAGCGGTACTAAGTATGAGTTTAAATATACGTAAAATCCGCCGTAGAGTGTTTGAGGTAGGTTTCACTCCCGCTAGAACAAAGGGACAGTCCGTCAAAGTAAAAACAGATCCACTCACAGAGCTAGCACCTTTCCCGCCAGCAGAGAAACTTATAGCTGCAGAGATACAAAGCCTCCTCATTAAAGATAAACAATATGCAGACCTCATGCAAAAAGAATGGCCCGCGCGCACATAAGTTCTGCCTTTCCTCTTTTGATTTCGTTATTTCCCAACTTTCTCACTGACTTCGTAATCTACAACGGAAGCAAGAAGGTAAACTAGCTTACAATTTTTTGTTTACTGCATTACAAAAATCATCGATTATAAAAACATCGTTTTTCAAACACTTCAATTATGTTTTTAATATAATACGTGCTAAACTGCCACCAGCCTCAGTAATCCAATTATCTTAGCCTGACAAGGCGCCATCAAAAGCCTTACAACTTTCACCAAGGTCCGACAAAGACGAACGTCTCATAGACCGATTATCGCCACAGTTCCCTGAACTGCAGGATGCATTGCCACACCTTAAGGAAGGGAAGTCTATTTACCTGCAGAATCGGGACATCCTAACAATCGAGGAAGTTGTTAGGAAGCCCCAACGCACGGATGATCCCGCACGCTAACGAGAACAAGTTCTCTATAATAATATGGTTTATAAACACTTAGGTTGAGTAAAATTATAAACGTATACATCATACATAGTTAGTGCTTCTTTCACTTCATTGGGCCTTCTCTCATCTTGCAAGTTTAGCTATTGACAGAACTGCTGGACATGCTGCGGCGTGGTATCTGTCGCTCTGGCCAGAGACCGGTGGCGTGGTGGATTCGTCTGCGCCTCGCAATCGATAGGCGCGGGGGTTCGAGCCCCACCGTTAGACATTTGTATCTATGGGGGTCCGTCTATGAAGCAATGCGAAATGCAGTCCCGTGGACGTTAAATCTTGGCTGAGGGTCAGCCCGAAAACTTTACTTTACAGGCCAGAGCCCCTTGTACACTTGCAACACTCCTGAGAATCATGGAATTCTTCCGTGCTGCATAACATGTGATGAAACCCGCGGGCTGCAAACGCCGTAGTTAAATGTTGACCCTCATATCCCACTGCTCGCCAGGCCGTGCTTGTCATCGCCAATATGTTGCCAATGGAACCGAAGAATAAAGACAGTCAAAATGCGCGGGTTCAAACACTCACTGATCTTATTTATTATGTTTCACACTACGACAGAGAGCCATACGACAGCGCCGCCTCTCTTCGTAGTATTGCCTAGCTAGCTCACACTCTATGTCCCGGCGGTTAGCGCAAAGCTATCGTAGTATGCAATCCTAAATCAATTCCAGAACCAGTTTCATAAAAAAAAATCTGACTCCCATATGAGTGATATACCGAATGTTGCTATTGGTTCTACTTTAATCCTGAAAAGGGCGGAGTTCTCTATGTAGGTTCTAAGAGAGACAGCGACTAGTCTATCCGGCTTATTTAGGTCTAGAGACATCCAGGCAGCGGCAGTGGCCATTTCGGCAGCCGATACCGGTTTCATGAGGAAAGTGTTAGAGCAAGTTCTCGCAAAATACCCAGGAATTACCCTAGAAATCCGAACTAAAGGCCGGAAAATAAAAGAGGCTCACGACAAAAAGAAGATAACGTAGCCTGACTCTACCTTTGCCGTTGTCGTGAAATCAGGAAATGCATCCTATGCTGACGCCCTACCCGCGCTCAAGGACAACATTGACCCAGCGACAGCTGAAACAGACGTTAAAAGAGCTGCAAGAGCAGCTACAGGCGAAATCCGACTGATCCGACCCGATGCCATTGGCAATTTTTTTAGCAAATGAAGGAGAAGGCGTCTTTGGAAGCGACAGCCCAAGCGGTCTCACAGACCACGGCTGTGATAATCCGAGACCTAGATGAGTCCATCGAGCCGAAGAAAAGCGCTTACCAAGGACGGGGCACCGGAAATGGTTTTTACTTTAGGCCCGCAAAAAACCCGGGCAGGCGACTACTCGTGCATTGCTAAAATGCCAGCAGAGGAAGCTCAAAGGCTTCTACGACAAAGACATATTCACCTTGGTTGGTCTCGGTGCCGCAGTGCTCACTGCGTCTGAGCTTTAATCACACGGCCAGGTACTGTACGGCAGCCCGACCAACTCAACCGCTTCAAATGCGGAGGACCAGATCACGTCGCAAATGGCTGCACGGCCATTGTTAGGTGCTTTGTATGCAACATAGATGGACACTACGCCACTACAACGCAATGTCCAGCATACAGAAAACGGATCTCACCCTCCGAGGAAACCACAATCAAAATGACCAGCAACAATAAAATACTGCAAATAAACCTCCGCAGAGCCCCCAAAGCATAAGATCTGGCGTCCCAATTTGCACCCGAAAACGACATAAAAATATTACTTCTCTCAAAGAGCCATATATATATATATATATATATAAATCTTGAAGCAGAACGGCTTCGGTGACTCTCCAGACAGCAGGAAGACGACACTGCTTACAGAGGACCGGCTTCACAGGTTAATGGGCAAAGCGTGTCTGATGAGATGGGGAACCCGGGGGTGACTACGGCCGATTGGTCCGATTGGCACCCGCCACAGCTCCTGTCAGTTCGTAACACTATAAAATAAAGATCCATTTCATATTTATTCACTCAGGTTGAGTAGGGATTATAACCACAAATCACTTTGACAAACTTTAGGAACAGTGAGTACAACTATTACCGGGTTATCTGCATATATATATATATATATATATATATATATATACACGTTCTCGGGCACAAAATATAATAGAATATATAAGCTACAAGGCGCTACACTGACGGTCTTACATATTCGATTATATTTTATGCCCAAGAATGATATATATATATATATATATATATATATACATTATCGGACATATAATATAATAGGATATATAAGCTACAAGGCACCATACTGACGGACTAATTCATTTAAAGATTGCATTTTGCGGCATGGTATATTCGGTAGAGTTCACCGCAGCGGCGGCACACACAAGTCGCTCTTTATGGAAATCAGCACGTTGACATAAAATGTGATGAAAGCCGTGCATTGCAAATCGTGTCATGCGAACGTTCCAGTAGAGCCGCAACGTTCAGATTGCACGATGGAAACACTCGTCTGGGGGCTCTCGACGTGTTGTCATGTACCTTGAATTCTAGCGCAGTTGGGATATGTGCTCGAATAAAACATTCACTCAACGAATTCTTTTCTACAATATAGTTTACTCTGTCCTTGCTTAGGCTGACCGCAAATTAATGACCGGGCTCCGAGGAAGGTCGGAAATGACGCTGGGGTAACTATCGAGCAACCATAGTCAGCTGGGGTGTCACGTAAGGATGTCGTGCGACTGGAGGAAGGACAATCGAGATGAGCGTTGAAATCTCCCGCGACGATAAGAGGAGCAGCAGACGGAAGCGTGGCTTGAATGCAGCTGACCAACTTTTCAACGAGTGCGAGAGTAAGTTCCGAGTCCGCAGGCCTTGCTGGGGCCGCTCTGAGTCAAAAGCGGGAGCCTCGTAGGGCCACGAGGTTGTCTCCGATGAGGCAGGGGGTAAGGTCCCCCACTCTACGGCAGTACAGCACAGACACTCCACCGCGGGGTCGTCCAAGACCGGCCCTCTTTTGAGCCATGCAGTGGGCGGCGTAGAACCCTGAGCAATCAAAAGGTGCGGTCGCCCACGTCTCCGTTAGAACCGGAATATCCACACCATCTAGAGCCATCGCTGCAAGCAGCGCTACGGTTGCAGCGCCGATCTTTTTGGCGACTTCCCCCTTGTACAAATATTGGCCGCTTCCGACCACTTATCGTTGCGTGATAGTGAGATGGGGTACTGAAAAGAGAGCATTGTCTTGCACAGCTTTAGCCGCAAGCATATCGTTGGCTGCCTTACAGTCCTGTCCGAATAGAGGTATGGACAGGACATGGAGTTCAGACCCCGGGCGAGAGACGTGCACTTTTGCGGCCAATGCTTCAACCGCTGCCACAACTTATTTTTCTCAAAGTCCATACATGCGTGATATCTCGCTTGCAAGAAAATCGACACTGGCCCACTGGCAGCATTGATGTGCTTCTCCTGCTCTGCCACTATGCTATCGATGTCCTTCCTCGAGGACGGGCGCACTGACACGGGTGTCCCATTTGGGAGGAGCTCCTAAAGAGCAGGCCTAAGTGGTTAAACGACACTGTCACCTAGCACCAACACGGATTTCTTCGGCGGGGGCAACAATGCGGCATTATCTCGGCCGTCAGTGGCATCCATAGGGTCCTCGCGCGGTTGATTGGGTGGCATTTGGGCTTGGCTTTGTGTAACAACGCCAGCCAGCTGTAAATGCTGCACTGGGTATAGTCTCATCCGATTTCAATCATGCTGAATGGATAGTTCGATTGCACTTTGAACAGCTCGGGTTGAGCCCACCCTGAGCGGTTTCTTAACATCTTGCGCATACCAGACTCACGCGCGATTCCTTTAGGCGCTGGTTGAGATTAGGCGGAGAGCGGTCGCGTTAGGCCGCCGGCCCATTTGGCGTGCACTGTTGTTGCTGTGGTGTCGCAGTTGACATTCCTACAAATGTGTCTGTCGGGCTGTTCCGAGCAATATGGTCATGTCTGTCCGCGCTAACCGGGTCTTAAAATGACGGAATCACAGCTGCCGTACTTATAGGCGGAGCACTAAAAAACTAGCTTGCGCTGAGACAACGACCTTTCTATAGTCCAGAAGGGTGCACGGAGTTACGAGGAGTCGATTGATGTGACGATATCCAAACTTCGGTTCATCATACTCTCATAACATGCCAATGACACAGAGCCATGACAAAAACACGTCCGCACTCTATGATAGCTGACAACAGTACTTAAATAAAGAGAAAGCGTAAAGCTTCAAGGAGAGGTGTGTTTAGTGGGTAGGGGTTTCGACGAAGTAAGATCCAGCCGTCGTAGTCGAATCCCACGCAGTGCGGGTTGGCTGTCATGCCCGTCGCGCCAGTGCGTAAATGCATTCACAAAAATAATTATATATGTATATATATATATATATATATATAGTGTGTTGCAAAAAATTAGCAACTCATGTTTTTTTGCGATAATTTCGGCTTGGTTTATTTGAATGGTTTGAAATTTAAGCGCATGATGTACATGACGAAACATGAGTATAGTGTTGATTTCATTGCAATCTCAAAATCGGTTCATACAAAAAATAAAAAAGTGTGAAAAAACAGTGTTGCAAAATATTAGCAACAATAACATGCTAACAACACAGCTCTTGTTTGTAAAGGATAGTCGATACTACAGCTGATATTCGATCCCAGGGATCAAATGTCAGGAATATTGTCTAGCTAAATCAATCGTTATATAGCTGCAAAATACTCTACAGCTTAGTCGTTGTTCTTCTCGGATGAAAAGAAATTTAATCTCGATGGCCCTGACGGCTGTCAGTACTATTGGCACGACTTACGGAAGGAACCTAAATGGTTCTCGAAACGTGTGGCCGGTGGTGGCTCTGTGAAATATTGGGGCGCGTTTGGATATAATGGGAAGTCTGATCTAGTCGAGATTGTGGGCCGAAACAATTCTGACATGTACCAGCGCATTGTCGGTTCTTAGTTAGAAGCCCACTTCAGAAGAATTGGGGGACCTGACGCAGTTTTTCAACAAGACAACGCCACGTTTCATACCTCGGCTAGCACTATAGCCTTTTTTCAAGAACACGGAGTGCCACTTTTTGACTGGCCGGAATTAAGTCCAGACCTGAATCCTATTGAAAATCTTTGGGGACATTTGGTAAAGCAGATTTACGCAAATAGTCGACAATATAATCATTTGTCGGACCTCAAAGAAGCTGTCCAGCAAGCATGGACTAATATTCCACTTTCGTACTTACAACAGCTCATTAACTCCACGAAAGACCGAGTTTACGATTTGATTCAGAAGAAGGGACGAAAAACCCGTTTTTAGAATAAAATATGTAGTTTCAAATTAGTCATACAGCCCTGCTAAGAATCGAATACGCTGTGAGGCGCTATTGTTGCTAATATTTTGCAACACTGTTTTTTCACACTTTTTTATTTTTTGTATGAACCGATGTTGAGATTACAATGAAATCAACACTATACTCACGTTTGTCATGTACATCATGCGCTTAAAATTTCAAGCCATTCAAATAAGCCAAGCCGAAATTATCACAAAAAAACATGAGTTGCTAATTTTTTGCAACACACTTTATGTATATATATATATATATATATATATATATATATATGAGAATCACTCAAAGAAAATTCGATCAATATTTGAGATTGAAGCGGCGACAGCCCGGGAGATGACAATCATGGCTAGCGTACTAGCCCCTAAACTAGCGCCGCAACATCTTATTGTTAAAAGTAGTCTTATAGTCCTGCTTAGACAGGGCCGAGGGTGTTAAGAGGGGTGCGAGAATGTTCAAACTCAGTTTCCAAAGTTGTCATCTTATTAACAAAATGATTTATCAAGCACAACGATGTGGACTGTTGTGCCGCCTTTGCCCTCCGTTAGCTTCGATCTGGAGTCCAACAGACTCTCGTCATGGTCAGACGAGCGTACCGCTGACGCCTTGGGCGTAAGCCGTAATTGCAGGATGCGTCAGTTTCCGACAATTGTCAGTAGCGTAAGCAGTGTCCGACTCCGGTGCGACTTACGAGTAGATGCTGCCGGCGTCTGCAGAGGCAGCCGGTTTCCACATTCCACAGTTTGACCTGTCACCTCCTCCGCTTTCTCCGCGACCACCAGTTGTCTCCAGCCGCTTACGTTCACGGAGCTAACTTCCTAGCCAGGGTTTTTAGGAGGGACTACTCTAGACTCGATCTAAGTCCAGATGCGTGCGATCCAAGTAAGTGCCGATCTGGTGGTGGCATTAGTTTGGGTCGATTTCCAGTTCCACTAGTCCAAAGTTTGGACATGGTGAACTAGACAAACCGATCGGCTAAGTTGATTTGCCTAACCGGCTTCTTCCACTTAGCCCGTCTGGATGCCTAGGCCACATAATGCAAAATAGACTCAAATGATATAGAATGGCCGAATTAGGCTTAAGCCGCTGATCAGAACGGTGGGTCGCACTCCTGTGCTATTGCTGATTACGAGACTCCGGGCGGGCAGACTAGAACGGACTAGCATCCCCTTCAGTCGACTGATTACTTACCGTCTTGGCCATGTAGGCACACGTTGTCGTCTTCGTCTTGACCTTGCTGAATCCAAGATCCTGAAGGGCCAACAGTGGTAAGAATGAGGCAAAGCAATCGGCGAAAGCCAGGTAGAGTCAAGCCTATGGGGCCATCAAATACTGATAACATCCATTAGTCTTAATTAGCACTGCAGGAAAGTAAAGATGGCTGATGCATGGCTGCCCTAGACAGGTCGGTACCCTGAGGTACATGTACCTGTGAATGAGTGAAGTCTGTCAGGAGATGACTTAATGATGGCTGATATTGATGTAGGAGAACGAGTGTTCTTTTTTTGAAGTTTCAGGCACAACCAGAGCTTTCAACCGTCAGCTTCTAGTGTGGGACTCTCACACGGTTAAAGCTTCTTTCTCCGCACTTCTTTAATTTTTGGAATTGTGTAACACTACTTCGAGGCCATGAAAAGGGGTGTCTTACTTTGACCTACTCATGGATATCTCGCTAGGCTTGTTCCCGGAACCGGGAGTGCGTCGAGACCCTGTGGAAGGCTTGGCTGCATGTCGCCTCTTACTAAAACCCTGCGTACCACCATACATTGTCGAGCCCGATGGCGTGGTGGATTAAGTCTCCGCCTCGCAACCGGAGGAGACACATAGGTGCGCGGGTTCGAGCCCCACCATTGCATATTTGTATTTAAGGGGGTCCGTCTATAAAGCAATGTGAAAAACAGTTCCGTAGACGTTAAATTTTGGCTGAGGGTCAACCCGAAAACTTTACTACCATACATCGTGTCTGCTGCCGCTTTTGAACGTTGTTCACGGAGTTTCTTGTACAGAATAAAATGTCCAATTCGGATTTTTGCATCCATGCATACTTCTTAAATATAGTTTTTTTTAATGGCTGATCGATGCAATTTAGTATACTTTATCGTTTTTAGAAGTTATACTAAAAACTGTACGTAGCCCAATTTTCGGGTACGGCTTTTTTATGCTATTCTCTCAAACGGTGGTGTATGGGGGAACTGACTCGAATTTTCCACTCTAACATGTTTGTGTTTCTATGTATTTCATATCTGCGCCTATAATAGACATCTCTATGTTTACTGGTTACTAGCGACGCATATATACATTGAATTTCCAAACGCTTCTAAAAATGCGTCCTTAAAAAAGCTACTTGATATTAAAGCAAACCTTAATTAACGTTGCTCCAAAATTATACCAACATAGATGAATGCGATAAGTCAAAGTCGTTCATGTGACAAATGTAGCTGAGAAAATGTTACACGTTAATCTGAAAGCGGATCGGCACCCGTGGTGCCTTCGACGAGATTACGGACAATTACTCGTTTTAGTGAGGAGCGGTCCAACGAGAAGTCCGCTCCTCCGGCGTTCTTGAGGGCTTCAAGAAATGAGGTACTTCCCCCTTCTGCTCCCTCTGCGACTAAAAGCCGCACATCCCCACTAGGCAGTTGCTGAACCCGAGCAATTTTAACATTAAATTGCTCTGGGCTTACTTTAGAGCCGAGGTTTTTTAGCGTGTCTGCATAAGAGCCGGACCCTGTTTTCTTAATAACGATTGACGTCGTAGAATTGGCAGCACGCTTTGGTACACCGACCAGGTGCTTGCTTCGAGCGGGCTTAATTGGACCTGCTGCGATGTGGATATCGTGCTTTCGTGCAAGGCACTTAAGAAGCTTGCGATAGCCCAGCCTCTCACCCTGCTTAAATAGATAGCAAGGTATGGGGGTGGACTCGGCCAGTTTCAACTGGTTGCGCAGAAGGGAGCACGCGACCTGGTCGAGTAAGTCGTAGCACCGCTCCATGTCCAGCTCCTTAGGGTACCGTAGAGCAATTAGCGCGCGCGTTTCCAGCTTCCCGTCATCGCCGGATTCTTGCACCTGGCGCGTGAACACTTTGCCCGCCGCAGGGGCGGCCTCCCCGGAGATACCTCGGAATTGGGAGGCCATATTTCTCCAGGTCACACTGTCCGATGATTCGTCCTCGCTGGCTATTAGAATTCTAAGGGGGTGATCCCTTAGAATGCTTGCCTTGAGCACAGATACCCTTTCATACACCGGGTCCGGCCAATCCTGGTTGATGAGACTCGAAATGTCCTTCTCATATTGGTGCCCGCTAATAAGGCCGTTAATACGGTCTATGTCTCTTTGTGCTTCCTCTGGAACGATTTGGGTATGTCGGGTTGTCCGGCATCTCCTGCGGGCCTCCTTCTTTACTGCGGCTCGGAGCTTGTCCGCCATCGCCTGGATGGGCAGATGCACGCATCTTGCTGTGCTAATAAACGCACAGAGATCCTCAGAGATCTGACTAATCTCGTCAAGATGTCCGTCGTTTTTGTGTGCTTCATCTGGTTCTGCAGCCGAGCTTGTCTGCTCCGTCTGGTTCGGTGGACGGGAGACTTCATGCTCGGAGGCAGCTCCAGTGTCCTGTGTCTTGTCCGGTTCTTTCCGGAGCGGTCTGTTGCTCATTATGTCTCTACTTAGAGACAATGATAAAAAAAAAATTTTAAATGTTGCGGCGGGGGATTGATCCCGCTTACTACACGTGGCTGCCTTTTATGGCAGGACTGTACCACTACACTACGAACACTGCCTGGCAGTGCGCGCACGAATATTAGTCACTAGCTGTTGATGACAGTACAGCTACAATTATCGCCGAGATGATATCGACAATTTTAAAGGTGTTCACCGCTCCAGCCCCGTAACTGTGCTGAAACGGCAGCTGAAATGGAGGTTACGACTGTGCCGTTAACTGGCCACTCAACGATAACAACACTACTACACACTGGTCGACGTTCGCCGCAACAGATACCGAATCAGCTGTTCGTGTAACAGGATGAACACTGTAGGTGTCAGATGAACTAACGAGGCCGGTAGTACCTGATGCTTCGTCAAAAAGTTTGAACGAAACACGCCCAGGTATGTACCACACTACGTTGTTCTCGCGGGGTCAAAATGCCGAGTTGGCATCATTTCCGCACTTAGTTTTGTAACTTTTCCCAGCCGCTAGGTCATAACACGTCCGCTTCGTTCGAAACCGAAACTACGACTTAAGCTGCGTGGTACCTGGCGTAAAAGTTCCCGCACCTACTGCATATGCGGGTATCACACGGGAAATGAAAACCTAATGCTCCGCAGAGAATATGGTGATACCCATAAACCGCAAAACGTGTTACTATATGTCTATTGGTCCTGCTAAGTCCCTTCTATGCGTCGTTGGTCATTGCACCCGTATCATAGAATTCAGGGTCGATTTCTGCCATCTTGCGCTCCCATAAGCTAATAAGCCCTTAAGTAAGCTGCAGAAGTCGCAAGGTCGAAACGTCGTTTAAGATCTATCAATAGCGGCGTGCCACTCAAGAGGTAAACTAATCTGTTTTGTGTTGAGCGGTGCAGCCCCATGACACGTTTGAGAAAAGCTGGTTTTATACGAACGAATACTTGAATTCCGTATGAGGCAACAGGTACAATTTTCATCTCGAACAAGGCCATTGCTGACTGTAGCGATAGCTTTGATGGCGTCTGCACCCCTAACACTCGCAACCAAGGCTCGCCTGACCCTGTCCTTAAGGTGCTCTTTGAAGCATCGGCCGTTGGTAGGTTGTACCACCCCCAAGTACTTGAAACTACTCACATACTTAAGGGTCGTTGGCTCTATACGAAGTGGGTCGGATTCGGCTAGTCGCCCTCCCCGGCGGAATTTCATAGCTTCAATTTTATCAATGTTGATTGTCAGGCCGGTATCTTGTACGTACGCGGAGAGTCTTGCCAATGCCTGTTGAATATATATATATATATACGCATTGGTACAGTCTATAGTAGTATGTAATGAATTCCTGATTTTTAGCATTCTCACCATGCGCAACAAGAACATGTTGTTAATTCCGTCAGACTGTGCAGCTGTTTTCGACGACATGGCTTGAGTACTGTGCAGATTGTTGTTGTGAGTATTAGAACAGATGGAATACCCGTTAGACTAAGAACTTGTGCGTACATTTCAAAATGTGCTCTCGAATGCCATTCTGATATAGATCCAAAATCGAGACTGCTACGCTCTGCCTTACTTCTCCATGAGTACGTTAAAGAAATTGAGACTAATTGCGTCAATATGTTTCTTCAAATACGACCGCCAGACTTCACAGCTGTAAATCAATTTGGGGACTAGAAGTATAATATAAGGGGGGGGGGCATAACATATTGGAGATTCGATGATAAAACAACGAAATATCGTATTACATATAAAACTAGCAGGCTGAATGGTTTGCGTGACGTGATTGTTAAAATTTAGCTCCTGTGTTACTTTTACACCAAGATCGCGAATGTTGTTTACTCTAGGTATATATTCTCCATTAATTGTATAAACATGGTCATTTTTCAGACAAGAGACCAAAAATATCATATCATTTTCGGCACACCAATAAAAGATAAAATAAATTGTTATCTGCATTATCTCTTTCCCGTTTTCAAAATAAGAAAGAAAAGTAATACAATCAAATGTTTTTTTTTTAATATGATTGGCGCAATTTTAGACCCCTTACACTAGTTGCTGTGGATTTGCCCTTACAAGAGCCATGTTGTTGCTCTCGTCAAGCACTGCCTTGGACTGGGCAGAGCTAAATATATGATCCACAAGTAAATTTTTAAATATGCACGCCATTGATGATCGTGCCACATGTCTAAAGTTATCAACATTTCACTTGGCTCCCCTAAAAATTATTTAATTAGTACAGGCGTATTTACGGATTGTCGTAAAAAAATTCAGGCGCAATACTATCTTCGTGGGACCAAGCATAAAATAGTGAGGGTGGCTCAGTTATAACATATGCCACTTTTTTTTTATAAAATATTAGAGAGAAGCGTTCTAGGGGTGAGACTACGCGTTTGCTTATTTTCTTAAATAAATTAAATTCCGATACAAACAAATATTTAATGGGTAAAGGTTTGTCTCACCATCAGGTCTTACAGCTAGGTAGCATTCAGCGCATGCTTTTAGGGGTGTTGCGTTTTCTAGGAACAACATGTTAGCATCTTATACGCTGATTTTATTAGGCATACACATAACGAGATATCTCACACTATATTTCTTAATTAGACTTGAATTAATAATCTAATAGGAAACTGACCTGAATACATAAGGACCGAGCTCGCTCACGGCAGCACGTCGCACAGTTCGTGTTGGTTACAAAATCCTCATAGTTAGTCAGATTGAACACGTAAAGTGATCGGTAGAAATGTATCGGAAAATGAAAAAATATCCAGTCTAGTGCAGAATTTTCCACAAGTGGTCCAGGACGTTCCCGTTGTATACCAATCATAGTCCACGATAATAAACCGATGGCTAGCGGTAATAGAACCACAACTCCAACTGCAATTTCCAAAAACACAGCAAACGGAAGCCCAACTAAGCAAAATATCGGGCTAATAAATATTTTAAGACACTTTCCTATAAGAGCATCAAATATCAACTCTACATAAATGAATTATTGTTGCCTTGTTGCCTTATACATACCACAACACAAATGCATTTACCAGCATTATTACATAAATGGGTGTATGGATATACTTTATAAAATGATATTACGGATTTAATAAAAGGATTTGCAAATCAAAAATGTCTAGCAAAGTTTTACACAAATATTTTTTTGACCGTTAACTTAAACGTTGACCACTGCAACCACAATAAATTAAACAAGGTTCAGTTTGAAAAAAAATAACAATGTGGTAAATATAAACGCTGCTTACTTCACTTGGACCATCTTGGATGTACTTATACACAGAGTGCATACAAGGTGGCCCAAGCTAACATTAAACGTCGTTATTTGTTATCCTTCTGTTCCACCGAGAGAGTTGTGCAGGGAACTTCGTTGCAGTGCCAGACAACAAATAAGTGGTAGTTAACGCAGTGCTGCGAGCAGAATTAACGAATATCCTGAGTGCTATTGTCTTCGTGAAACACCCTACGGAAGTGCACGGGGTCATGGAACCCTTGCATGTTGTGCCTGTATAGACGTGTCGGTCATCGCAAGGCACTCCGGCCCACATCCTTCATTACATGCAGCTCACGTATCCGGCAAAAGCGGCCTGATTGTTCGACTCCTTGCATTATGCGGTACAAAGTAAAACTTAGTGGCGCAACTTAGAGCAGCATTTAAGTATCCAACGCTGGACGCGAACACTGCAGTTATGATCTAAGTTACCTAAAATTGTGTCTGATAACGTATTTTTGTACATTTTATATTAATTTTCACCTAAAATTACGCCAGCTTACGTCAGCATGGGTCTTGTAGATAGCACTAGTCCTCCCTATGTTTTTTGGAGCTTACAGGATCTTGTTTCTGAATCTCACTCACCTGGGCTAGAGAGCCAACGGGAAGAACAACCAAGTAACGATCAGTTTAGAAAGCTACAGGCGCTCTAGTGTGTGGGTGCGCGAAGTTTGCAGTTTTCCTTTATGTAAAGTGTACAGGCGCGCACTAGTTACGCCTCGGAGGGTACTACTGCCTGAGTCGTTTCATCCGTTGCCACTCATAAGTTATTTTTTGCCCTTCACGCGAAGCAGTTCTTGAGTCTAACCACGCCGCTGGATCCCAGATAAAGTGTTTGTTACTAGATTTAGTTCATTTTTATTCTAGGATAAAAGATAGAAACTACGCCAGTGCTAGAGAAACGGACTGTTGCCTGCTAACCTTAGTGGCACTTCTCTCTATATGTACCAAAACAAGGTTTGTCAGCCTAGAAATCAAACGGAGGAAAGTGTCTGGAGGAGATGGATAGACGCCGAAGCCTCCCACCTTGCCTGAAACTCAGTGGCAGATGGCGGCAAGAACGAAACCGGGATAATCGTCGAACTTTGGAAACTAAGGTAATGCAGGTTAATATCAATGGGTGCAAAGCCGCACATTGTTTCCTAGCGGCAGCAGTAGACAGACTGAGATTGGACCTACGCCCGTTTTCGGAACTAAGTGAGGGTCTGGCAAAGGCAGCGTACAAAGGGACATAAACGGTAGACGAAAGAGACACCGATATTTGATGGACAAACTATCAAAACGACATCGCAATCCGGGATAAACCAGTCGACGGAGGCGCGGTATTCTATAACCTCTAGAAGGCTGCCAGTGCCGAACACACGTCAACGTGGGCCGCGAATGGTATTTCCATATAGTGAAGATTCAAGTATGGGAAAGAGTATACAAACGGCAAATGGCCTTTACGGCAGCGCTTACCGTCGTTTAGCAGCTAAACGTCCTCCGTTGCGAAACTTATTCATTTTAGTTTTGCATAAGTCAATCTCCAGCTTATTTCCCATGAGATACATGGAAGTCTACTTGTCCACCTAGGAAGGGATCGGACAGCTCGGTACATCCTCTCCTTTGCAAAGAATAGGTTCATTGTGTGCTATTCTAGTATGAACGGATACTCAACTTCTGGATGAGATTCTCTACGTCGGGATTAAGCAGAAGGTTTTTTAGGTGCTCTACGTACTCGGTACTTAGATAGTGCCCTACCCGCTTACGAGATCGGTTAACATAGGTTTATTTTTGCTCATTCAGACGGGCCTCCTCTCGCTTGGCATGTTCGACTTTATAGTCATGGCAACTATGTAGCACTTCCTACCAGAGGCATCCTCTGTCCATCGCTTGGGTTGGAGTTGAGAGTATGTGCTGGCCTTAGCTAACCTCAGCAAGCCGAGTTCTCTGTGTCGGAGGTAACAAGTCTGTTTGAATTACGGCCGGGATCTCCGCGGCCTGAACCTTCTTCACTTGACTGCTCTCAGCATCATTCTTTGGAAATACCGACAGCAGACATCTACACCACTTTCAACTACGACACTTTCGATACTGTCGATACTGAAGGAGTCGCCCGATCGGGTTGTCGCGTCGGCTTCATCTGTAAAAGTTTGCCGTTTCTGACCTAGAGCCAAAACGCGACTACAGCTGAAAAACTTCTTGCAGCAAGTTCATGCACTACAAAGCTCCGAAAATAATTATCATTATCATAAATTTACGCAACAAGCATCTATGATACTCCTGCCGTTATGCCAGCTGGACGTGAAATCTTGACATGCCAACGTACTTAACGCGTACATGATCCAAAGGCCGCAGAACAACTTTTCCTTTATTGTCATTAGCTCCGTCATAAGTTTTGCAATTAAATTATTGCGAGAGCCCTGATGTTCCTGATGAAAAATTCACACAGTGTTTTTTCACTATATCACTATTTGTGGGGTGAGGGTTATTCTTAGCAACAAACGTTTCACATGACCATCTTCTTAAAGTGATATTACACCCTTCATCCAGAAATCCTTCTTGGTGAACTGTGCGAAGTCTTTGTTTCCAGGTACAATGTAAACTACAACCCCTTCACCTCTTGTACGCAACTAAATGCGACATCAATCTCATTATCTTTGTCGGCCAGCTAATCCAAGTAGGCCCATTGCCAACGTATCTTGCGACTACATTCGGCCTTATTCTTGAAGGGTTTAACACCATCACCACCTTCGCTGCTGGTTATGATGTTGTTGCCAGCGATGACAGCAAAGCCAATTCTCCATCGAATTAGACTTCGCTGTCATCTGTCTTCTTGTACGTCACCGTCGGTAGCGACATACGGTAGCGCGGTAGCGACATCTGCCAGCGCGTTGGGGAGACATATAACCATAAGACAAAATGTGGGAATCCCACAAGGAAATCTACTGAGCTGCGTGCTCTTCCATTCTTCTGCTTGCCGATTTTGTCGGCTTTATTCTATAGATGACATAGTGATCTCGCATTACGACCTGCGTGCGATCAAGCGCATCACTTCTTTGGCAGAGGTGTTCCTCTTGTTTAGGAAGCTGGAAACAAACGCCATGAAGACCAAAGCTGTTAATTTCAGAAAAGTGGCTGGCAGCCTAAGACGTTGCACGGTATACGGCCAATCCTTGGAGTCCGTCAGCTTTTCCGGGATTTGAGGTTTCGGCACCATTATAGTGGAACGACTTTTACTGCGCTCATCGTCGAGACAGTGCGCACCGCCTAAATCAATTTTTATGGAAGATGAGGCGACGTCCGACGACTGTCCGAAAATGTTGTATTGGAATGAGCAGATCAAGTGTAACAAGTCCGTCGAGAGGTTGGAGACCTGGACATTTTCAGTGGCTCTCCGGTCTGGTCTTGCATGTGATAATATACCAGATACATAGTTCATGGCTATGATCACCTGCTCTGTCCAAATATGAGCTTCCACGATAAAGGGTCTTGTGGCATAGGATTACAGATGAATAATACACGCCACCGGGCTCGACAAGAGCTCTAGCCAACCCGAGCTCTGTCTTTGACAACGAAACTGTTCAGTATCATTTTTGTTTGGCGCATGGTCACACGGATGCATCAAAATTGCATGCCGTTACTACTGCACGTGCCCCCATTCTATTCTAAAAAAAGTATTCTAAATTGGTTGCTAAGTAGACATATGCATCTACCCCTTTGATTTGCAATTAAGCTGTTTTCTGTTCTTCTACCTTTATATATATATATATATATATATATATACATAATTTATTGTCCGTATAATACATAATGTATATGTTACACCTATTACGAAGGATTAGCTAATCAATGTCACGTGTCCGTTTCGATGAGGCCAGGTCGAGCCCACTTCAGACTTGTGTCAAATGGGTGGATATTGGCATGCAAACGTTTCCACGTTGCATGTCAATATCCTCCCGTTGTTATAAAGGAACGACGACTTGCTGTCATGAGACGACAAGGTTAACAAAGTGACGACTTTGCGAATCAGGTACCTGAAACGCGAAAAGGCACGTGATCCGCGACCTTGGGACTACCCAATTGATAAGTATGTTCTCAACTTGCTGGTTTTTGCAATGTGGGCTGTATACTAAGCTTCGTATGCGCCGCCACCAGCCATAGAAGAACCTAAGGAGTCGGTAACGGTTGCATCGCAAACCAGCGTTTTGCCTTGCCCGAAGGGTGTAAGTGTCATCCCGTCTGGACGCCTGCCGTCGTCCGCGCAGAAAACTGAGAGTTCAAGGATGCACGGACGACCGCATGACCTAAGCGCTCTGCTAAAGATCTTATGAATAGCGGCATATTTCGGGCGTCGGCCTGCACTGATGATACACGATATGTTGTGAGGTCCCGGTTTATCGATAGGGTGATTACATTGTCATCAATAAGGGCTAACTAGGTCTGTCCTTAGTAGCAGGCCAATGCAAATCGTCTCACCATCAAGAAGGCTCCCAGAAGATGAACCCAAGCGGCAACACTTTCAAGCTTTAACACCTAGTAGGTCCAGATCGTTTTTGACGTTCATCTTGCAGCCGGGCAGAAGATCTCGGAATGACTATACGCTTTACAGCATAAAGGTGGATGTGCATAGAAGGCGCCGAGCTAGCCTGTTTTCTCTTAACGAACTAGTCCTGAGAGTAGGCCATACACGTGCATATATATATATATATATATATATATATATATATATATATATATATATATATATATATATATATGGTACGGCCGAAGTACTAATTAAGGGAGAGAAAGATAGAGAGAAAATACGGATGAGAGAGCAGATAGGACTCAATCGGCTTGCGACTTCCGGACATCCTACAGCGCCAGAGGGCGCGATCATCGATCATTGTTGCCGGATGTCCCAGCAGGCTGCTTGATCGTTCGCGATGTGCGCACGTATGCAGGAAGCGATGCGAACGAAATAGGCTCGGGTATAGGGGCCGGCCATCTGAAAATATAAGATCTGATGAAGCAAAAGCTTGCCGCGACTGTTGTCAACAGACTGCTGCCCGTTAGACTAGAGTGGTACTAGAGGCTGTGTACGCGATGGAGCACTGTACGCAACTCGGGATTAAGTTTGGGACTGGGAAGATTCGTCTCGAAGAATCGAAGGCGACGGCGGGGCTCGGGCCCATTGACATTGAATTAACAGTGAATGCAATATACAACTATTTTGAAAAAAGAAATCGTTTTTGGACTAATCCGTATATTTACGATGCATTTAGTACTGCATATAAATGAAAGGTTAGACCTGGCGAACTAGAAGCAGTAATCTCCAGTCCTGCTGTCCCTGTTCTCTATACATGAATCTCTTTAGCAGCCATTAGATACAACCGGTTTTGTAAACATGACAATTCAATGCACTTCGTTTATAATTCGGTAGAATTAACGCCGACATTTTTTGAGGAGGTTTAGGGTTTAAAATACATTTACATACGACTGACAGAAAGCATAACGAGAGTTGGTAAGCCCCCTAACATGCCAACGCTCAGACAGTGTGGGACTCAGCCACCTAACGGCAAGTCTTGGCGATTGACAAGAGTCGAGCCGAAAGATTAAGGCAATACCCACAAAACACCTAGATATATAGACGGCAGTGCCTACATATTTGTATCCTCCTTAAGATGACCCTCCGACCTGCGGGATCCTTAACGCAGAAGATTAACTACACACAGGCGGCGGGGAGGTCTCGGAAATTTTAAATTGTTAGGTCCTGCTTGTCGAGTCGCGCCTTGGCAACAACTCTCGAACGCTTTCCACCATTTTCCTTATTCCTGCCTCTTCCTTTGCTTTCATGATCCGTTGAATAGGCTTTGCAGCCGCGTTTCAGTTTTTGACCGACGTAAGCATGTACGTGACTAGCTCCCCAGCGTGTTCTTTCTGGGCAAGCCTCGTCTGGTCTCGGTCCATCCGGCGCATCGCAATACTGTATGTTCCGGAGAGTCCACCTCGTCACAGTACAAGCATTGCGTTGTCTCAGCCTTCCCTATCCGATTTAAATACACCTGGAAATCGCCGTGACCCGTGAGGACCTGGGTCAGGTGGTATGTGAGACGGCCCCCGGGACGACCCAGGCCCTCAGACAGGCAAGACAGCGCCGACATATAACATCCTCGAACTGTACGAAACCAACTGCAATTACAGTTCGTGCACTGCAAATATTATCAGCCTGTAAAATATGCCAGATTTGTATGCCACGGTAGTAGTTAATAACCGATACTGGAAATAAATACTTCTTGAGTTCTGAATTGAGTTGGCGACACAATTGATGTCTGGTTTTTAAATAGTGCGCATTAGTTTCTACAAGGATTTTACGATTTGGCCAGGCACATCGTGAATCTTAGCGTATCGAGTAGAAAGCCACTGCATGGCACTGATGATATGTTTACCTCAATACGACTATTACTTTCTGACATCATATCTGGTGGACGAAAGTGTTCCGGGCTACGTCTCAAACAAGGTTTTTAATAAAATACGCTCATTATTAGACAACATATACATACACCTTCTAGGCCAAGAGGGTGCCACATATATTAGCACTTTGGAGTGAAAGCTTGTCCATCCCGGGATTAGTGCAGTTCAACAATGTGTCCCAAACTCCCAAGCAGATGCTGCCTTTCTTCGTTAAACGTCAAGCGACAGCTGACCTGACGTAAGAAATCGGATACTCTCAAAACTTCCGTCAAACGGTAAAGGCGCTTACCCACGCGCTCAATCAGGTTGAGTGTAAGGGTGTCTGAATAATTTGTCCATTGTGTGGATCCATTGTCTCGAACGCTAACGGTCAATATTGGTACGAATAATCACGCAAGAGTATATTCTGTATTGCTGGCCTCTGCTAACCTGGAGGCATGACCTGCTCGGTCCACACCTACACTGACTATCGAAAGGGCTAATGAGTTGGTTACAGTTGCCAAAACAAGTACATGGCCACGCTCAAGGGTGTGAAAGTGAAACCGTCAGGTATTTTTCATTGTCCTTAGATAGTTCTGGGGGTTCCAATACACAAGCAAAACCGGCAGATCTCAGTGCCATTTAAAGTGGACTGACGTGCCCGTCGGCCTGCACTCACGACGCATGACAGGCCAAGATGGACCAACGCGGCAACATGATTCACTACTACAATGACGTCGGCGGTATATATTTATATATATGTAAATATATATGCATATGTATATATATACAGGTATATATATATATATATATATATATATATATATATATATATATATATATATATATGCAGCTCTGCTAGACGGACTTAATGTGATTAATAGCGATCGCTGAGCGGCTACCAACAAAGGGGTTGGTGGGTGTAGCAAGCACTCGTTACAATCAGGTTGTGTTTGTTAACAACTCGGCCTGTGTTGTTCTTGCTCCGTCTTTGTCCTGTTGTTGCTGTCGCCGCTTCTTAGGCCGACCCGGCCCAACTTGAGTCGCTGCTATTTTTCTACGAGTGTTCTTCTACGAGAACAACAACAACAGCAGCAGCAACAACAACAATTGCAGCGGTAGTAGTACCAGCAACAACAGCAACAAACTATAACGACAGCAACTGCAACAAAAACAACGAGATCCTCAGTTATCCTTAAGTTTAACAACAGAAGCCGGCACTCGAGCCGGCAGTGTTCTCGCTTTCTTTAGCGGCTTCTTTGCCTCTACGCACCTCTCGTTTGTCGCTGCTTACTGGTCCGCAGTGGGGGTAGCTGGGGTAGCAGCAGCAGCGGCATCGGTCTTCGTCGTCGTCGTCGTCGCCATCTAGTTGCCGAATCCTCTTCTATAAACAAAGAGCATCATAAACAATGGACGGCCGCGTCCATCCCGCATACATCCCCCTTGCTTGCGTTCCACCCTCTCCACCCCGCCCCCATTTACACACAGTGCAATACACCCGGGCACCCCACTTTTCACCCCACCGCTTCTAGGTGAACTACTGTACTCCTCGATCTAGTGTAGGCGGCGAAAGCTCCTTCCCCGCTGGTTTCGTCTGGCGATGAAGCCGGGCCCGCTCGATCGTAGTCGTAGAGTGTTAGTCATCGCCTCGAAGACCACGAAAGAGAGAGAGAGAGAACACGACTAGCTTGCTTTAAGGGCCAAAAGAGAGAGGGAGAGAGAGATAAAGGGACGTGAAGGCAAAGGAGATCGCTTCAAAGATCTGGCTGTTTAAGTCTGAAGCGAGCGCTCGCGCTCGGCAGGGACATTCCAAGCACAAGAGCGTCATCGGCGTCTTACGGATAGAAGAAACGCAGGCAGCCGGGCTTAGGTAGAGTATAGATATAGCTAGTTGAGCATAGTGTCAGCAGCAGCGTCTTTGTCGTCGTGGTCGTGGCCGTTTTCCTCCTTCCTTCTTCATCTTCATCGTCTTCTTGTTGGCTGTCGTCAGAACGAGTGAAGTGCGCATGAAGCACGCATGAAAGTGGCGGCCCAGGGCTAGTCAGGGCTCGCAGAACAGAAATAAAGCAACGACGCGATGCTGACACGGGCGCTGAGAGACGAAGAAAATGCTGCACCGGGCGTATCGAGGACTACTTGGTTGTGGATGAACTTTATTGGGTAGCCAGGCTTGAGGAGTGTTCGGTCACTGTTCGGCAATTTAGCTCGCATCCGGACAGGCGAAAGGTGAACTAGGCAGACCACATAGCAGTGATAGCGTGCTCACTTCGATGCGGTTGCTTTTCGTCTTATTATATATCGAGGAGGAGGAGGAGGAGGAAAAATGTTCCGAACTATTCGACTTGAGCGCACAACACACAAAAATGCCTTGCTGTCCAAAACGTTGCCATATTTGCGCTTCCTGGTTGGATGAAAATCCACGGCAATGTATCAATTGTCAAAACATGTTTTAAAAAGATTTTCTCTTCTATATAGATGTGGCAGTGGTAGCGAGATTTATAAGAATAACAAATATTTTTAACTTTATATTTGTATATCTGTAGCACTTGCTTCAAAAGGCATCACATGAGAACTCAAGCACAAAAAGAAAATGCGCGTATTGTTTAAGTCTCTGTGCATAATAATTTCCATATGTACTCGATCCTGTCCCCTCCCATATTCGTATTCCGGTAGGTAGAACGATTTTCGCACGCAACCTGCTCAACCATAGTAATAAAGCAATATCCTGTGTGGTGCATATAAAGTGTATACACATGGATAAGTTGACATCGTAATATTATTGGCTTTACTAGTGACAGAGTGCTCGCACTTATAAAACACAGCATGTACACCGAACTTTAGTGCAATAAAATATAAACGACTTTTGTATGCACAATAGAGCCAACATTTACCGTGGTCGTAAGGGCGCGCGCACATTTACCGCCGTCACGATGAGTCTATTCATGTCGATTTGTCTTGTTCTTGCGAAGGTTTGTTTTGGGGACCAAGCTCATAGGCTAGACCCACAACAGCAACAACGGCAGCAGCAGCAGCAACAACAGCAACAACAATATCAGCAGTAGCAACAACACCAGCTGTGTTAATGACAGGTCATAAGTTTGAAATTGGGCACCTAGCTAATCGTGTCGTTCTGCCGCGCCTACGCACAGCGGGATAGCAACCGGAGGTGGCGCGGAGCAAGCGAAAACGTTCTTGTAGGCCAACGCAAGGTAGTTGCGTCGAGACGTGATCCTCGCGATAGCAATACGCGGTTGCCGTTCTAGCGTCTGTGTCTCGCCGTGTTGTGCCCTGCTGCCGCACCGTCTAGTGTCCCGCCAAAGTGAGAAATTCCGTCCTGGATGGAATGGTGGTGAAAATAGCAGATGGAAAAACATTGGACCAGCACAAGCAGGTAGTCGCAGTAGACGGGGGCAGCAGCAGCAGCAGTAGATGAGCAATCAGATGAGCAAATGCAAGTACGTGTAACATGAGAGAGAGAGAGAGAGTGATAGCAAAAGGGCGGAAAAATAGAGAGCTCAGGGCAACAGGAGAATGGGATTGGGTGGAGGAACAGAGAAGGGCCAGAAAGAAATGGCGACGCTATCGGCCACCGTACATCGTCGTCGCCGTCCTCATTTTGGTGGGCGGACGGTAAACACATGCATAGGTCATAGTAGTCCCCGCAGTAGTAGTAGAAGAACCCGTAGTAAAAGCAGCCGGAAAAGTAGGTATAGCCTGATGTAGTAGCAATCGTGGTCGCACGACGGAGCTTGAGAAGAAGGGCAGGTTGGTTAACGCACGGTACACGCGTTCGGCGGGCAGGGTCTGGAGTCTGGGGGCCGGGGGGGCGGGGGGGGGGGAGCGGCGGGGCTCACGAGGAAGAATGAGAAGACGGCAGGAACAGTGTGAGCCACCAGCAACAGGCTGGAAGACCAACGGGCCATCGCGCTCTCAAGTCTCGCGTTCGCAGTTCAGTTAACGGATAGCTTCGGGCCGGCCCCCACTCACACACATTCACACTCACGCACACGAAGAGGAGATCTGTCGACGTATGCTAATCTATGTTGGGCGTTAGCTGAATCACATTATCTCATCATCACGTCGACGCCCGGAAGGTGGGCGTCTGCCTACTTGCCCGTTTTCCTGCCTGGCGGGCTGTCTGCGTACATTTTCCGCTGCCAGCTTGTGTGTGTATATAAGTATGAGCGTGGGCGTCGCCACCCTCGGTGGAAGCTCTTGCTGCTGCTGTTGTTGTTGTTGATAGTGATGTTGCCGCTGCTGTTGTTGTTGTTGATAGTGATGTTGCCGCTGCTGTTGTTGTTGTTGATAGTGATGTTGCCGCTGCTGTTGTTGTTGATGGTGATGTTGCCGCTGTTGTTGATGGCGATGTTGCCGTTGCTGATGGTGATGCTGCCATTGTTGTTGTTGTTGTTGATGGTGATGCTGTTGCTGCTGCTCTTGTTGATGGTGATGTTGTTGCTGTCGTCGTCATCGTCGTCGCTGTTGTGTTGTTGCCTCTGTTACTGCCGGAGAAGCAACGGTCACAGTAGCAGCCTGGATAGCAGTTAGGATGGCTTCAGCCATGAGTCGTCGTTGTCTTGGTTGTCCTCACCGATCGTCGTAGTCGGCGGCGTCGTAAAAGTGCGGACGCATCGCGTGCCTTATGCTAATGATACCTATTAAACTTGGCGACGGCCACCGAAGCAGGGATGCATCACTAGTTACTGCGTTCATGTGCTGCTCGGCACACGAGCTAAATAAGTCTAGCGCCGGAGACACTCAGACAGGCAGCGGGCGAACGAGGAGAGTGGGGCCGAGAGTGGGGTAACGGAGAGAGGGATAACACAAACGACCAGAAATTTGGCGGGAAATGCTATGAAAGCGTACTCAATGAATTTTATAGCCTATTGTTCTATGTTTATTTTAAGAAGACACCCACACGCTGGGTAACTTTTCAGTCATACAATAACATAAATATGATATAATGCACAAGCGAGTGCATCAAACGCTGACTACTGCCAAGCTTGCCATTGGGTACAACTGCACGTAGTGTCTACTACAAAATTAATTTGCGCACGTTCGCACATTGGCTAGTATGGCATTTTAAATGAATATACCACGCACGTTAAGTGTAAAGCAATGAAAACCCAATCGTCGTTTGAGATAAACGGCCTTAGCCCTGTTGGAGGTCCTTAAGTGAGCTCTATTACGCTTTTCGAAAGGCAATTTAATTCTATAATATGCAGCTAGAGCTACTCTCATGTTGAATAGCGCTATTGTGAGTAATAGTTTTTGTTCCGTCAGGGTAGATGCCACTAGGGTTATCTCTACATATGTGTTGTAGTTGTGTTGTGTAAAACTACTTGACGCTCGGTGTAAGTGTAACATCTAAATACATCCCTCTATTTACGAACGATAGTAGGCTGGCCATTTAGCCTAAGATTCATCCTCTCTCTCTCTTTATCTCTCTAGGCTAGCCCTCGCCCGCTAAGTATAACAGCCTCTGTTTTTCCTGCATTTATATCGAGTCCAACCGCCTTTGCGTAGGTCGAAAATGTCGATAACACTTATTGAAGTTGGAATCTACTACGGCTGTAAATCACTAAATCATCTGCATTCAAAATAATATCCAGTGGTGGATGCAATCTTTTAATTGCGTAATATATATATATATATATATATATATATTTTTTTTTTTTATAGGACCGTATTCTCCGGACGGCAAATTTATTTACATTCAGTAATTCCTCATTGAGCTTTAAATTTCTATAATTACACAATTTAAACAATTGTAACCATTTAGGACATTTTGCAAAAACAGTACTAGCACAAAACTTGTTAGAAAAGGAAGAATGGAAACACCAATAGCATGGAAGTGGACGACAGGGGGGTATCCCCAATGGACGGCCGAACTCGGCAAGACTGCAAAGATAGGGTTAAATGAAAGATGAGGTGTGTATGAGAGGGAGGGAGGCACTTTTGAAAGCGAAAGACAGAGGTGATTCACAAGCCCCATTGGGCCAGGCATGATTCAAGAACATTCAGAGCGGAAGTGGCGGTATCTGCGAAAACCGACCAGCCCGCTCAAATAGGTATAGACGCCATGCATATGTCCAGCGAACCCCACCGTCTTCTATCGCAGTCGACGTGCTTAAGCTACCATTGCTACCGCGGAGATGCTAGAATTTACGATAACCGGCGCGCGGCCTATTTTTCCCTAGCCGATAAGCGTCTACACGCAAATCCACTTTACCCACAGGCACCCGGCAAGCCCAGCAAGAACGTCAACGAGATCTTGTTGCGTTGAATGTTTGCGGTACTCGATATGAGGATGTGTGCTGTTTCTGACGTTTTCTATCGTTCTTCAGTCTGCTCCTTGTCCTCCTTATTTAGAAGGCGGGCCTCACTTACGGTAGATGAATCCTTCATGGATATTTAGTGAGCCATACGTTGTGCTGCTCATTTGTTACGGATTGCGCTGCTCCCCCCCCCCCATGTTAAATTAGCACACGATTCGAAGACTGGAGGAGCTACGCGATATTCCTCAGAAGGAAATGCAAAGCAAATCTGTTTTTGCCGATGAAAGTAATTGAATACGGGCTGCTAACTTAGATCTATCTACATAGGGAGCGAAGTTGAGACACTCGATATATATATATATATATATATATATATTAATCGTAGGTGTATGCTCAGAAAGATTAGCCCACAAAAAGCTTACTACCACGCCAGTTCAGTCTTGCATTACGGTAATTTTTCGTACTCCGTAGGCATTGCTTGATTTATATCAAGTACGCATATTCACTGTGCTTGCATGATGTATGAGCCAATTAAACGGGGATCCTTAGCCGTTATTTAAAACTTTGCGGTGTCATACCGTTAAAAATGCTAAGAAAACAAAATTGTTGGAAAAGTATTTGTTTAACCTAAACAGTTGCAGCCCGTAACGTTGCACCTTACGAAACTTATAGTACACTTGTTTTTGGGGGCCATTCCTTCTTCTAAGACATCTAGTATCGACTTACCGAATCGTGTTGTGTTTCGTGTTGACGATCACACGTCGCATCGGCTGACTATTAATTCTCCTGGGACACCCAGGAGCTTCCTTTCAGGAGACGTATACAGGGCGCAATGTTCTCTGGTACTTTATTTAGTTTCCAGCATTTCAGTTTCCAAGAAACTGTAAATATAGACATTTGACTCCTCTCGCACTAGAACCACTATTGTGCACAAGCGGTAGCCAATAAGCATTTTCATAGTGCTTTAGTGCTGAGAGCCTCGAGTAGCAAGAGTGGCTCTTTTAAATGGCTTCGTCGATTTGCGTCGCAACAGAAAAGGTCACAAGGGTAGATATTGCTCGTTATGATCCAGGGAGTTTATTTAGCCCACAAAGCATTGTACGTACGGTCGTATGGAATTATAATGTGTAACTCACATCCAAAAATTAAAAGAAAATCAAAAACTCTCTAATTATCTGTGCACTAGCCTTCAATTTGTCACTAACCGTCTAGTGTGGAATCCAATGGCAGGGTATTTTACTGTAGTGACGCATTACTTCACGCATTCAATCTAAAACACAGGTCGTATAGAAATGATACTTTTAGTTATTCTTATTACTTGTGTTATTTTTATTATTTGTCATTCGTTATCAGCGTTGTGCAGACGTAGGAAAATCGATTTAGCGACGAGCGAACACAGCATAGTTACGCTCGCAGGTTAAGCCTACATTTGTGCTTTTGTTTATATAGTACTATACAGCTATGGAAGCACTGTATAAGACGTATAGTACATATATATATATATATATATATATATATATATATAATAATCTCGGTGTACTCTATCACAAGCTTGGCCGGTGTAGCAGATGGAAACGGCCTCAGCAAGAGTGGCTTACTCTCTAGGATTTCAAGCCAGTCTTAGAGCACGATCCGGTACTCTACAATACGACTAAGTTTAAAATGAAATATGCACTCTCTTGGCGCCTTCAGAACAGGCCGAGCTAATGCACGGTAGGAAGGCTCGCATCTGGTCGCCCTAGGAAAAATCACTGCCAAATATGTGATCATTATAGATAAGTGCAATCTATCTAGGGTCATTCGGCGTCTGTTAGGACTCTTTCGATATGAGTCCTACTCGGTATGCGATTCGTTTGCATCGAAGCGTTCAATTATACCGACCCCCCCCCCCCCCCCCGCCCCCGCCGTCGTCCCCATCGACACAGAGAGCAGAAACTAGTTAGGTATCAACCATCTTATTCTTAACCATCTTATTTACAATAGGTGGATCACATTTCTTCGGCCTCTTTGAACATTGCCATTTTCGGTCGTTTTTTACAGACCCGCTCTCTTTCTCTCTCTTTATCTCTTTGCCTGGACTCCGCCGTCCACCGGCGTCCTACGCTGTCTGATATCGGATCGCTCTGGGAGATTTCATTCAGGGTTTTGTCTAGCTAGATCTCTACAAGCATGCGTGGAATACCTTCGTTTTGCTTACTACGTATTGGTAGTAGTAGTAGTAGTAATTAAAGCATCTCACGTTGTCCTCGACTATAATCGGCGAGCGAGTGGTCGCTATGTGCCAACGATCAGTTGTTGTCGTTTATCGCCCATAGAATCAAATGCTATCCGAAGGCGGACATATCAAATAAGCCACATCGCGGTGGCCCATCACGAGATAGCAGGCAATGTCGCGCGCACGCTCTGACGCGTTCATGATTGATTAACAACAACAATGGCAACAGCAACAACAGCAACAGCAGCAAAAGTAGCAAATACAACAACAATAACACTAACATCAGTTGGAACAATAACAGTAACATCAACAGGAACAACAACAACAACAACGAAATAGCCCAGCGCGATGATATGGTCATGGCGCGTAGGCAACCGATGTATACGTAAGGCATAGCTTTCCCATAAGAAGGCGAGCAGCTTTTGAGCATCCTAGATTGGGGTAGTCGGCTTAGTGTTGCAACAGCGGGGAGCAGTTGCTGCGACGGTGGTGGTCGTAGTGGTGACAGCGTCCAGGTTGAAGTCGAAATTTGCTGTAAAGGGAACGACAACGGTGACGGCAACCAGAGTACGAGAGAGGAAGACGTGAAGGAAGATCGTCGGAGACAGAGCAAGATAGAGATGACAACCTTATGTGACTGTGACGTGACGCCTGTTGCCGGAAGTAGACTTCTACCACTTCTAGGCTCACAGCACGGGAGAGCATAGCAGCGTAGTATGTTCCAAACTCCGTCTCTATTCACACAAATTGCGCATACTTCACGATACTGTGTGTGCAAAACGGAAATACCATTGTCAGTGGGCAATGCTACTGCTGTTGCTGTTGATGTTGTTGTTGTCGATGTTGATGATGTTGATGTCGTTGTTGTTGTTGCTGATGATGATGTTGATGTTTTCTTGTTGCTGATGATGATGTTGATGTTTTTCTTGTTGCTGATGCGGTTGTCTCACTACTACTACTTTGAGCAACCACCGGCGTAACGACGACACCAGCTTTGGCGACCGCATCTGCATGGTAGACGGCATGGTGACTGACAGACACTGTTTCGGGCTGCGAGGGCTGCGCGCACTTCACGAAGTGTGTCGTCGTCGTTCCTTGGTCTCTTGTTGCCGCTGAACACCGCTGCCTTTGCTGGTGTCGCGTCCTAGCCAGTCGTAGTCTACGCAGAGTACAGCCAGCTACCCCAGTTCCCCCGAAGACTATGCTTTAGTGCCGGAGCCGGAGCAGGAGCAAAATGTAAGCAAACCCGCCCGCACTTCGGCGATGCGCGTCGTGCCTGCACGTGTGTATGGTTGATGTGGTCTGGTTGAAATCTGAGAGCGATCTTCTTGCTTGTCGAGGAGCCGGCCTAGACATGTGGCCTAGCAGCAACCTCAGTAGCAACCGGCGACGGGCCAGGACGAGAAGGGGAAAGGAGGCGGCAGCAGCAGCAGTAGCAGCATCGCTCGCTACCATCTCAGTGGATATTCGACCGGCTGCTCCCTCAGTGCGACTCGAGAGTGCGGCGGGAAGAAGGAAAGGAGGCAGTGAGGCTGGGTTCGTTCTGTCTCGGGTCTGTTCCACTCATCTTTCTGCTTTTTCTCCCTCACGTTCGGGCCTCGTGCTTCTGCTTCGTGCTTCGTTCCGTCTTGCTCTGCCTGTTTGCCTGCCCTCTCTCGCTCTCTGTCTGTATGTCTGTCTTCCTACGCTGCCTTTCCTTGCACGAGCGTGTGTCTCTCGTTCTCTCTGAGCCGACCTAGCAAGCGAACGAGCGAGAGATCGGAACCGCAGCGAACGTAGCGCAACGAAGTGCAACACGGGCCGCTTTAATATCTACGCACGCTAGCTACGCCAGGGGCGGATGCGGCGGCTGCTGCAAACGCTGTGCCGCCGTCGTCGAGTCGGGGCGAGTAGTACAGGTAGCGGCTACGAACCAAACGGCTAGACCGATCGGCCAACGATCGGAGAAATCCCGCCCACCCATCTGCCCGTCCGCCGTCCAGCCAGCCAGCCAGCCATCTAGCCAGCTCAATGCAATGGCGTTAGCCACATCACCATTTCCGCTGGCGCTGGTATGGCTGCGCCGCTCTCGAAAAGCGCTCGAAAAGCGATAGTAGGCAGCGATAGCGATAGCCCTTGAGTCCCAGCGATAGAGCAGAGCGTAAAACGCTTTCAGTTCCAGCCCACTGCCACCTCCTTCCTTTCTCCCTCCCCTCCCTTCCTCCTACCGCGCCTTTTTACCTCTATCTCTATACTACCCCCCTCCCCCCCCCCCGTATACACAAACCCCCCAGACGTTTGCGGAAGCATCCCAACGTCGTCGAAACGTCGTTAGTTGTTCGAAGATCGTCTCGTCTCGTGATCTTGCTAGCGTAGTCGTATGCCTCTCGTACGAAACCTACCTACTTCCTTTCCTTATTCCTTCCTGCTGCTGCTGCTCAAATAGCGTCGATACAACACACATACCAGGCGGCCGCGTCCATATGCTCGCTGCGTACGGCGGAAATGCTGTGTGCGGTGCGCCGGCGCGTATTTTTTTGTTGTTCTTGTTGTTGTTCTTGTTGCTGTTGTTGTTGTTTATTCCTCTATTGGACAGTTGCCAATACAAAGTCGGGTACGACCACCAATCCACAGTGAAGTTTACACACAACCAACGTGCCGTGTATGGCGTCTCGCAGTCGTCGCGAATGAGTGCAGCGGCCGTGCAACAAAGAGGAGAAACCTACCAGGGTGCTGCACTGCTAAACTACTGAGACTTGAGACCATGCATCGCAAGCCTGGCGGTCATGTTGATCATGAGGACGATGGCGACGATGACTGTGATGATTCGCTCTAACAAACAATGAATGTCGGTGTGACGTTTGATATCATTCGATTTCAAAGGCTGCCTCTTCTGCTTCATTACGTACAGGCATATTCCGAGTGAAAACATCTAGGCGCGATACACACGGTTTAGTAGTAGTAGTAGTGGTAGTAGTAGTAGTAGTAGTGAACCTAACAGAAGGTGGCTGTCTAGTGGGCAAGGCAGAGAATGCATCAGCGACGAAAACGGCGACGCAGCGCTATGGGTTAGACCTACCATAGCTGTCAAAGCGCAAGGATCAGGAAAAGGATGGACGTGGGCAGAACTCGACAGAGGACCGATCGTGTTCAGCTGCTACATCTCGCCTAACTCGGGACGACAAGCCTTCACCAAATTTCTAGATGAACTCTCAGACGAAATCAGAAGATGCGAGCCACGATCTAAAGAGATCTTAGTGGGAGGGGATTTCAACGCAGCCGCGGTAGAATGGGGAAGCAAGGCAACAAACAGCAGAGGCCGAGAGTTAACAGAGTGGCTAGCGCAGCTGGGCATGACACTCTTTAACGATGGCCGTCTGCCCACATTCGAAAGAAGAGATCAAGCTTCATTCATAGATCTCACATTTGGATGCGAAAACACCATAAATAAACTAGGAAACTGGAGGGTCTCAGAAGAAGACTCCCAAAGCGACCACAAATATATAGAATACGAATACGGAGAAGAGGAAGCACCCACCCAGCAGGAGGGAGACATACGCCGGGCGGCGTGGCGTGCTAACAAAATGAACCTCGGCAGACTCCGCGCCCGTTTAAGGATTGAAGGACAAATACTCCTCAATACTGAGAGGCAAATTCGTCCTGAAGATGTTGTACTGGCATTACAAAGGGCATGCGAGGCAGCCTCGCCGCGCCGGCGGGGCGCGTCCCGCAAACATCCCCCACCCAAATACTGGTGGAACAGGGAAATAGCGGGCCTGAAGCGTGCATGCAATGCGGCACGGAGGATGTACACCCGCGCTAGAAGGAAACTTACAGGTGTGGAGGAGGCATGGGAGGGGCTACAGGCCGCAAGAAAAGACCTCACAACGGCCATCAAAAGCAGTATAGAAAGAAAATGGAAAGAGCTCTGTGACGAAGTGGAAGACAACATATGGGGGAAACCCTATAAGATTGTCATGGATAAATTAAGGAGATTACAGCGAACGCTTCCAGAAGAGCTGGCAGAGAGAGCGGTAAGGCGACTGTTCCCAAGCCACGCCGAACCCACCCGCCCAGAAATAGACACAGAGCAGGATGACATACCCTTGATCACTCAAGAGGAAATAGCTGCCGCAATAAGACGGTCACCTAAAGGCAAAGCACCCGGTCCAGATGGAATTCCGGCAGAAGCGGTGAAGATTCTTCTCCAAGAGCAACCGCAAGTCTTCAAAAAGATGGCGGATCAAATCTTAAGGGAGGGAATCTACCCAACGTCTTGGAAGAAGGCCACCCTGGCTCTCATAAGAAAGCCAGGGAAGCCGCCCACGGAGCCCAGCGCGTACCGCCCAATATGCCTCTTGGACACCTTGGGCAAAACACTCGAAACGATCATAAACATGAGGCTAACAGAGGAACTGGAGGAAAGAGAAGCACTCTCAGACAGACAATTTGGCTTCCGCAAAAGGCTATCGACGGAAATGGCTATCGACCTTGTTCTAAAGGAAGCGGAAAAGCAAAGGGAAAAGAACCAATGGTCCAGGGAGCTCTGCGCGGTCGTTCTTCTGGACGTCCGAAACGCCTTCAACTCGCTGAGTTGGCAGGTCATCATAGACGTAATGGCTCAACGGAAGATCTCTCCGTATCTTCAGAAGATCATCGCATCCTACCTCAGCAATAGGTCGGTCAAACACGGGAATTCTGAGTTCGCCATGAGTGCCGGCGTCCCGCAGGGATCCATACTAGGGCCTCTGCTATGGAACATGGCATACGACGACGTACTGAGACTCTGCAGACTGGAAGGAGTACAAACAATAGCATACGCGGACGACCTTGCCATCTTGGTCACGGCGCGGGAAGCGGAGACGCTGCAAGCAAGAGCACAAGCGGCCATTGAGATTGTGAACAACTGGATGGTAGGACACGGCCTCGAGCTCGCGCCCGAGAAGAGCGAGGCAGTACTTCTCACGGGCCGCAAGAGACACGGAAACATTAGTCTAGCTCTGAACGGCGTGAGCATAAAGATCAACAGGTCAGCCCGATATCTGGGTGTGATGATCGACACGGCTCTCTCAGGCAACGAGCACATCGACAAGGTGACCGCGAAGGCGGAAAAGCTAGCAAATAACCTAGCTAAGATTATGCCGAGAACACGCGGCGCAACTGAGGGCAAGAGAAGACTTTTTGCCTCAGTGGCAGAGTCTACCGTCCTATACGCCGCATCAACGTGGGGGCCGAACGCTATGAAACTGAAGAGGAACAAGAAAAAGCTCCTGAAAGCGGAACGTAAACTGGCAATACGAATCGCCAGTGCATACAGAACAGTAGAAACGATGGCCATCCTCGCGATAGCAAGGCTAATACCATGGCCTAGAATGATCGAAGAACGAACACGGCGGAAATCAAACAGATCCCTACGAAAAACCGAGGCCCGGAGACAGACAATTAAGGAGTGGAACGAGGAATGGACCAGCACACCAGCACACATACCAGGAGCCTGGACCCGTCAGGTCATCCCCAACCTCGAGAAATGGTTCAACAGAGAGCATGGAGAGGTCACCTACTGGCTGACGCAGGTATTGACGGGACACGGATGCTTCCAAAAATACCTGCACAAGATAGGCAAAGCTCCGGATGCCAAATGCATTACGTGCGACACAAGCGAGGATGATGACGTGACTCATACAATCCTCCGGTGCCCAGCATTCGAAGACATACGGCAGAACTCACCAGCAATGACTTCTTCAGACATGACGGTGACAGACCTAGTCTCCGCTATGCTGGAGGACGAATCCAAATGGGAGCAGGGCATGCTACTGGTGGAACGTGTAATGAGAAGAAAGATCGAACTGGAACGACAGCGAGCTGAGAGGTTGAGGCGACCAAGGGATGGAACGACGGCCGAAAACCAACAGTAGAAAGGATCAGCTATGAACGGAGTGCATAGAAGAACCTCCATTTTCAATGAAGTAAAACGAAAGTAGTTCCGTTGGAAATGGTTGTAACATACATTCAATAAAAAAAAAAAAAAAAAAGTAGTTGTAGTAGGTAGAAGAGAGGTTGACAGCGGAGCTCGAGGACAGGGGGGCTTTGGCAGATTCACAGTACGGCTTCCGTAAGAGGAGATCTACAGAAATGGCTGTCGAAGAAGTTTTACAAGAGGCCCAAAGACAGAAGGAGAACAACCAGTGGTCCAGAGAGCTGTGTCTTGTCGTCTTACTAGACGTACGGAACGCCTTCAACTCACTGCCCTGGCAAGTCATCATAGACGTCATGAGGGATGTTCAGATCTCGAAGTACCTCCAAAGACTGGTTGCTTCATACTTAAAGGACAGGGTGGTAATTTACGGAGAAGAGGAGTTTCCTATGTCAGCTGGGGTTCCCCAGGGGTCCATCCTGGGCCCGCTTCTCTGGAACATGGCATACAACGGAGTGTTGAACATAGCCCAAATGGAAGGAGTGCAGACGATCGCATACGCCGACGATCTGGCCATCCTGGTCACAGCTCGGGACCCGTGCCTCTTGGAGTGGAGGGCCCAGCAAGCGCTTAACTAGGTGGAAAGGTGGATGCAACAGCACGGGTTGGAACTAGCACCGGAGAAAAGCGAAGCGGTGATGCTAGTGGGAAATAAAGCCCACACCAAGCCGACCTTGACGTTAAACGGAGTGAATATTGCGGTCGTCGAGTCAGCAAAGTACCTGGGGGTCACAGTCGATCGTGCTCTCACGGGAAACGCGCACATCGAGAAGGTGACGGCAAAGGCAGCTACGGTTGTAAACAACCTAGCCAAAATTTCGCCGAGAGCCAGAGGAGCATCTGAAGGCAAGCGACGACTTCTGGCGAGAGTGGCCGAGTCCATAGTCCTTTACGCTGCGCCAGTCTGGGGACCCATCGCGATGAAAAGGAAACGAAACCGCGCTAAGCTGTTAAAAGTACAGAGAAAGATGGCGATAAGGCTAATAAGAGCATACAGTAGAGACCATGGCCGCTATAGCCTTGGCTGGGCTCATTCCCTGGCCAATGCTAATAGACGAGAGGCGTCGACGGAAAGAAGACCCCAGCTGAGGAAAGCAAGAACACCGGCAAGAAACGCTTCGAAAATGGCAGCAGGAATGGAGCAACATGCCAGGCAATGCTCCGGGAGCGTGGACCAGGCACCTAATCCCGGACCTGACCATATGGTTTAACAGGGGCCACGGGGAGACAACGTACTACCTGACACAAGTCCTGACGGGCCATGGCTGCTTCCAGGCGTACCTCTGCAAGATTAAGATCGCGCAAGACCCAAAGTGCGTAACATGCGAGACGGTAGAGGTGGACGATGTTACTCACACAGTCTGCTTGGAGGATGTGCGAGGATGAGAAAATGTGGATACGGGGAGCACAGATGATCGAGAAGATCATGCAGAAGAAAGTGGACCTGGAGTATGATAGGAAACGGAGGGAGAGAGAGAGGGAGCTGACCATCATACCTACAACTACACCAACAAACCGCAAAGTAAAGTGAAAAACATTTCCGCTGGTTTTCAAATAAACTTGCCGTGCCACCAGGGTGGCCGGTCCAATATAAAAAAAGTTGGTAGAAGAGGACAGAACTAAATTGGTGCGACTAAAGCACAGCAGAAAAATAACTTCTACGTTTTACTTCTACAGTAATAGTGATATGACTTCTACGGTAATAATGACGCAAATTTCTGTTAATTAACTAGCTATAGTATACAAATTTAGCATAATAATAATATTTACAACTGATATATACATGAATTGAATAATAAAATAAAAACTATATGTACCGAGAGTGTACGTAAAGTGAAAAGACAGAAATTAGGAATAGGCTATCTAGTGATCTTAGCCATAACATTGTGTGTAACACTGCAGCACGATAGGTGGTAGTGGTGGTGGTGGTAGTAGTAGTACGTGCTAGAGTGACAAGATGGAAGAGTGTCTCGCCACTTATATCTATTTCTGCGAGCGCGGGCGTGTCCGGCTTCGCGGCAAAGCTTCGCGTTCATCTGAGACTAGCAATGCTGGTTTGCGCTATCTACAAGACTTTTCCGCAACGAGGCAGCAGTTTCTACCGGCCAGGGCGCTCTGTATGCCACTCCTTGCCGTTTGCTTTTCTATATCTCTAGCTATCCTTCTATCTCTCTCTCTCTCTCTCGTTCTCTCTCTTCGTTTTGCTCTCTGTCTCTCGCACTTTCCGTATGTCTTTCTCTAGTCAATACAGTTGTACGTCGTTCTCATAGCAAGAAGCGGCGATACGGCGATGCGACGTACCGGCAGCGCGCCCGCATCGCCGCCAAGCAGGCCAACGTCAAGGACGACAGGGCTATCAATTGTCGATTAGGAACGAGCTGCGTCTGGTTGATCGGCTAGTCCTCTGGCTGACGTACAGCAAATCTCTACGAAATCTCCCTACCAGCAACAGCAACAGCAGCAGTAGTCATAGTAGCTGCAGCAGGACTAACACCAGTACACGAGGCGAGGGTCGTCGTCGTCGTCGCCGTCTCAGCGACGGCCGTTGCAACCCAGCTCATCGCATATCGCAGCCCATCTCGTCTCCTCCGGTTCCGTCTCATCCTGTACCATCTTATCCTGGGGGTGTGGTGTGGGGTCAGAGCGGCACGCGCCCCGTGGAATCCCCCCCACGCCCCCCCCCCCGCCGCAACGCTAGTATCAGCGGCGTCAGCAATCCGGCACGGCACGCTACGTCGGGAGAGAACGGTCGTCCCACTTCGTGCGCCGCGATGCTTGCACTCGGCACACCCCGATTTTGTCTGCCTGAAGTAAAGACGTCTCTGCCTGCGGCAGCTATCGACCGGCGACCAACAGCCCGAGCGACCGAGGAGGAAAAGGAGGAAGGGGAGCAACGAAAAAGAACGTAACGGCGTGGCTTTTCGCGCTGCCAGCAGCAAGGCGACGAGCAAGTGAGCAAGCAGCAGAGGCGAGGTGTTGTTAATGTGTGGTGCTGCATCGGTGGCGAGCGTTGGCTTGGCTAACTATCAAACGATATATGCGTTGTGTGCGTGTACGCCCTCACCTTAACATTGCACTTGGCGGCACATCGGGCCGCCAAGTTCGTTGCAAGCAAGCGCTGTCACGTTTACAGGACACGGGTACTGTCCCTGCCCAGCAACAATAGGACTGCTAGCCTGCATGATGGAGAAAACCCGTCAATGCTGGCGTCCCGTTACTACTACTGCTTTTTTTTTAATATTAGGGTTTTATTCATATAACCATATTACTACTACTGCCTGGTGTTACATCACTATTCTGGACGACCTCCTTGCAAGATGGAGGAGGAGAACGGCGGCCGTAAACAACGAGTGGAGGGAAATACTAGGTGTTTACTTATTTGTGGCTGAAATTAGACGCTATTGAAAAATGTTGTTAGTGTTTGTAGCTAGCTAGGATGGATGCGGGACAATGTCGGAGAGGTAGCAGACAGGACGCGGGAAGCTGCCTGAGAGCAGTCAGGTCCCGGGTGGACTACGACACCGACCGCGCCAGGTTTGTCAGTTAACCTCCAGCTAGATAGCTAGTAGTGGTAGTAGTAGTAGTAGTGGTAGTCTGATGGACAAAACGTGAGGAATACTTTGCACTGATGTGCACTCGGTGCGCGACGATGCTTTTGGCCACCCATTTGCCTCTGAATATCGCGGCGATACCCACTCGAGGGGTGAGTATGTTCCCAGGGGGGGTGGAGGGTGGTGGTGGTGGCGGGGGCGAACTTTCGAGAAACAGGGTTCGAGCTCTTAGTTCGAGCGAGTGAGCGACCGAGCTCACCGTGCGACGAAAAGAGAAGGGCGGAGGATACGGAGCAGAAATAAGCAGTGGAGAACGAGGTAGACAGTGCGGAATGTTCGTTCTTCGATTCAATGCCAGCTATGTCGTCGCTGCGTACCACTTACTGTGCTTGTTGTTGGCTCCGAACTGCCACCGCCACCGCTCCCCGGGGACAGATCGGTCAGATGGGACGACAGCGACCCCGCGGCACCGCGACGACCCAGAAGGCCATGGCAAGCCGGCAGCAGTTGGTAGCCTGTAGAAGTAAGACTGGTGGTGACTGTAGCGGTTATGCGGCGGCCGTTAGAGTTGGTGGTGGTGGTGGTTCTGCTACTGCTGCTGCTAACAATGATGGTGATGATCGTTGGCAGCGACGGTGATGATAGGTGATGATCGTTAGCAGAGACGGTGATGATGACGATTATGAGAGATGACGGTAGTGGAGACGATAAAGATCAAGATTACTGGGATACGATGATGATGATGATGATTTTAATGATGAAGGACATCATGAGGACTGCGCCGACGGTGATGATTGTAATGGCTATAATGGTAGTGATGGTGAACCTTCGCTTGCCGATTGCCAACTGGCGCGCCGCGAATGGCAACACGCGTGGCGCCGCGCGCCACCACAGCACCAACAAGAGCAAGTGCCAGATGGCAAACCGCCCACCGTTGGCCGATCGGGCCGCATATTCGAGAGGCATTTTTGGCAGAAGCCAACAGCAGGCTGCGACGATCTTCCCGTGGTTGCTTGTCTGCTTGCTTGTTGTTTGCACGGGAAGCCCTGCGAGAGATTGCTGCCGCTCGTTTGCCGTTTGATCCCTCGGCGCTCCCATCCACAATGTGTACTCCCATGATGCTCCGTATGATCGGAAGCACCGACGAAATACAGTCGTCGTTTTCGTGTTCGCGCAGCTCGCCCCGCTCAGCAAAGAACCGCTCTCAGCCTTTCCTTTCAACTGACTCTTCTCCGCTCGTCAACAAGAACGCGTCGAATGTACATCGTATCGGCGATATGATGCTCGTTTCGCCGCAGAAAGACGTCGAACACTGCTGTTCACATTACTTGCGTAATAAATTATTTATAGAGAGCATTTACAGAAGAAGAGGTCGCCAATGTAATTAAATCCAAAGAAAATGGTAAATCGGCGGGTCCAGATCAAATTGTGTATGAACATATTAGAACAAATATCCGTTTTCTGTGCCCGCCATTAACCAAATTGTATAACGCATGCCTACGCTGCGGCAAAATACCGGAAGAATGGAGAAAAAGTTTCTTGCAGCCAATTTACAAAAAGAAGGGTGAAGCAACCGACCCAACCAACTACCGCGTAATTGCACTTATTAGCGTCGTTTATAAAATTTTTACTTCACTTGTTGTAGAACGCTTATACGACGCCGTAAGGCCCAGATTTACCATTCGAGCAACACGGATTCCTAAGAGGACGAGCTACGTCGGATGCCGTTGCCTTTCTTTTAGACCATGTAAAGACCCGCCAAGATCAAAAAGAGATGACATATGCCGCTTTTATCGATTTTCAAAACTGCATTCGACTGCGTTAGAAGAGACAAACTCCTAAACGTACTTCGAACCTGATACTCTATAGAGGGAACTATGTATAATCTAATACGTGACATGCTGCAAGTGAACTTAATTACTATCAATAACGGGGCTCATTATGTCAGCAGGCCAGTAGCACAGAAAACTGGAGTCGTCCAAGGTGACTCCGCAAGCCCGTTCCTCTTTATACTGTATACAGCTGGCTTGGCGGACGCCCTCAGAAACGTAAAGGCGATACATGCATTTTATGCCGACGACTTAGTAGTGCTTGCAAGGACACGAAACCACCTGCAGTTTTATCTGAAGGAAGCCTCAGATTGGTGCCAACAAAATCAACTGACAATTAACATCGCCAAAACAAAAGTACGACGATTTAGTAGAGGCGGATCGTACAGTGCAGAATATCGGTGCATTAAGATAGGGGGAGTAAATATTGAACTCGTCAATCACTTTTGCTATCTAGGAATAACAGTGACTCCCCGGCTGTCATTCAGCAGACATATAGAGGAAATGCGTAGCAAGTCCACCGCGGCTACCATTCTAGTAGGAGACGTTACTGACATACAACTGAACATCGCGCTAAAATTGTTTAGAATAAAAATTGTTCCTATAGTAAGATACTGCCTTCACGCAATTGCCCCTTATCTTACAATGTCAGACCTTAAAAACATAGATAAAATAAAATTTTATTTTATAAAGCGCACGTTAGGCTTGCCGAAGAACGCATCGGCAACGCTCGCACTAGAACTATGCCACGAACGCACACTACTAGAAGATTTAGTACTGGACAAGATACCGTTCAGTACACAAATTTTAGAAACCTACAGAGAACATATAGAAAACCGCAACATGGCATTTGTGATGAGTCGCTATGTCGAAGGTCCTGCTTTTGGCAGCAATAAATGGAAACTATCATCACAAAAAAACAGACCTATAATATGCCGAACAACATGGCATGGTTACCACTACTTTCTATGCTTAGGCGGAAACTGTTATGAAATCGACGAGTGCGTATGTAAATATTGTGGAGAGTGCAATATCGGACGTTACCACATACTCACCTGCTCGTTCATTGACACATCGTCACTACAATCAAGCGTCAGCGATATTCTTAGCCTACAAAATGATATGTGAACTACATGCTACCAATTCATGGTGAATAAACCCGAAATTTAGAATGTATTATATGCGCGCAGTGCTAGCGCAACTAAGAATTTCGAAAAAAAAATCATTGCTTGACGATTTGCTACCCAGGGGGGCCAGTTAATGCTATTCTCATATTTTTATTAAGTGCGTTTTATTTACAACAAGTAAGATGAACATGATTTAATTATTCCATAAGACGAATTAATGCCCGTGTACGGGTTTGCACTGATATATCCAAGCGTTATCCACAAAGAAGGGATATATTGTATGTAAATGCACGTGCCTCACATTTTCTACTTAAATGTACCTAAAGATGCCAGGACTGTAAAACATAATGAGTAGTTGTTTAGCAGGTTTGTTTTTGGCTAACATTGAAAACGCGTCATTTTAACCTATTTTAAATAGCGTGCTTTGTTAAGTCGCTTAGTGGCGTAGAAACTTACTTGACTGCGATATTTAATAACAGTCGTTGAAAGTACGATCGTACCGTCTCAAGTTGCATTTTAACGGTTGCAATACCCTATCTGTAACTTGACTGGAAGTTCGTCGAAAGGATTGACGTTTACTGCATAGAATGGCATGCAGCTATGTGCATGAAATATCTAGTCAGAGACCGCGAGTCGGTTGTAACGTTTTAGGTATAGGATTACATCAATGATAATAAAGGCACTTAAAGTAAAGCTACACATCCGTGCTACAGGGCACTTGCCAAATAGGCCTGCTGCCTGCTGTGATTGCGTGTTTCCCGGTGCTATACCTGTCGCGGAGAAGCGATTCTTAATTCGTCTCGTAAGTTCGCTTTTGAACTTTTCTAGACCGTCCTTGAAGAGAAGTGGCCCTAGACAGCATACCTGCGACATCGATAGCGCGGGGCAAGGTCGGGTAGGCGCCCAATTCTCCATTTGTTACTGGTGGGAGTGCTTGGATTGTGCCTCCATCAGGACCCAGTTTTAGGGTCATGCTGGAGCTCTAAGCTAAGCATCTATTCCGCCGTTGTTATGGCTCCGTCGTTTAGTTTGCATCGTTGATCAGCCCAGTCGCTAAGATCCACCCCTCCCAATTTGTGAACCCACTGTGCAAACCGACTAGTTCTAGTCGATGACATGCACGCTTAAGCTTAGCAAACCATTTATCAAGGACAGTAGGAATACACCACACGACGCGTAATGGCACTCTCAGTAATTACAAATTGCCTAGGCAGTGATTATTCTGACCGCGTAAACGTTGCCTTTTTAAAAAGGAAAAGAAAATGCTTAAAAACGTGCGCATATACAGGTAGTTCAATAAGTTCTTAGAATGAGCTTTTTAGAATTCGAATTTTGGCACGCTTTCACCGCTAATAGGAACTGCAACTTTTCGACTGCTAGCACTCAATATATTATGGTGATTGGCCGTTGCGATTTCGTTTGATAGCTTTTCCCGTGCAACGTATCGGCGTGATTTGTAAAAATGGGGAAAAAAGAGTTTCGAGTGGTTATCAAGCATTTTTATTTCAAAGGTTGGAATGCGACCCAAGTAAAAATTGAGTTAGACGAGACGTACAGTGACTCTGCGCCATGTTTTGCCACTGTTTCCAACTGGATTAATGTGTTAAAAAGAGGTCGCAGGAGCACCGAAGATGAACTACGTCTAGGAGGCCAAAAAACGCCAACTGATGAGGAAAACGTAGAGAAAGTGCGAAAAATTCTTGGCACAGATAAGCGAATGAATATTAAGGAATAGCGGAGGCATTAGGGATTAGTTTAGGCAGTGTGCATTTTATCCTACACGAAAACTTGAAGATGAAAGAGCTTAGAGCAAAATGGCTGCCGCATTTGCTCAACCAAGGCCAAAAAGACGCGCCTGTTTTGGGTTTACAGCGAAATCTGGCCAAGATGTCGAACAATCTGTCGGATTTTTGGTGCAGATTCATGACCGTCGATGAAAGCCGGGTTCACTACACTCCCGAGACCCAAGAAGCATCTTGCCAATGGTGTGCACCTGATGAAGGACCTCCGAAGAGGGCGCGGACAACGGCATTGACCGGAAAGGTGATGGCTACAGTTTTTTTAGAACGTAGAATAATGCTGGTCGACTACCTTGAGAGCTGTAAAACGATCACAGGAGAATATTATGCAAGACTGTTGGACTGCCGTTAGCAAGAACTCACCGTGAAACGGCCCGCTTTACAGAAGAAGGTTGTCCCGTTTCACCAGGGCAATGCTCCTGCACACAAATCCCGGCAAGCATCGGCAAAACTGGCCCAACTGAGGTTCGAACTTATTGAACAACCCTCCTATTCTCTAGACCTGGCCCCCTCTGATTATTTCCTCTTCGGACATTTGAAGAATAGTCTCGGTGGAAAGCGTTTTTCCAGCAATGAAGAGGTTAAGGCTGCTGTCAATGCCTATTTTCAGTCTAACGACGCGGAATTCTACTCAAGAGGTATGAAAGCTCTGAAATCTCGGTGGGAAAAGTGTATTGAGCTTCTCGGGGAGTATATCGAATAAGAAAAATTTAAAAACATGATTTGGAAAATTCTCGGTTTTCATTCTAAGAACTTATTGAACTACCTGTATTCGCGATGCTTATATTGCTAGCCAATGCTACCCCCTATTAGTAGAATCGATTCGAGAGCAGTTCGCGCTTGCAGAGGGCCCAACGTATCTCCATTTAATTGGGCAGTATGATGAACAACTGGCCGACATGAATCCAGAGCTTTAGACTGCAGGGGCAATGCCGAACTCAAAGTGGAATTGGGAGTAGGCAGGACAAACAGCCATATTTGGTCGTGCGTTTCGCAGACTGAAGGCTTCCACAAGCCAAGTGTATTCGTAAATATCGTGATAAGCTATATACAAAGTATCAGTCGTAGTGTAAGTCACGCAGTCACCTTGCTAGTAGAACTGGCACGGTCACCTCAAAAAATGTTTATGTTGTATTGCATGTTTGTGCTTACCCAATATGGAGCGCAAATAAACGTGTTGTATGTATGTACAAAGATGCATATGTACAGTTATGCTAGACAAACTTATATATCTTAAATGTTTGCTGTGCAGTCAGCCTATGGTGAATAGGTGACGTGACTGAAAGACAGGTATAAATCTCAAACCTCACGGACGATTGTAAACACGCGGTGATTTTTCTCAAGTAATCCAATGCCAACAGATTCCATCTCCACCGAGAGGCTAGTCAGAGAAAGTAAGAGTCTATCATACGTGGCCTATGTTGCGTTATATATTGACAGTACTATTTATATTAGATGTAAGTATCTGAATGCTAATAATTTGTTTTGCAAAGTAACATTAATATCATGTTGATTGAAAAGTACTTTTCTGGCATTTCTTGTGGATTGATTCCCGCATGTTTCCCATTTTGAGCGGTTACTTCAGAGCGGCCTACTATACAATTTGTCGGAGACGGAGTTTGAAAAACGGCTATTCAGAAGCAATTTAAGTCCCTGAAAGAGAAAAGTTAGGCCTTGAAGTAAGGTCTAACAACTTCCAATAGTTTAGTCGGCAGAGTGTTTCCAGATCCCGCAGGCGTGTCATTGCAGGACCTGGAAACACTCTGCGTCGAATTCGGTTGCTTCCATTCGTGTCAGTGATAGGGCGATGCATTGCAGAACGAGGCCAGGGATGCCAGCAGCATCATTGACCCAGACCTGTTTTCGCCATTTTTTGTGATCTCAGAATAGCGATTCCGTCGAACCTATTCCATGAATTCTGTATTCTCATGTGAACTATGCCTGGTCTTGCAGACTCCGCAAGAGATAGTGCTGGACCAAACACGTTAGGTACTGTGGCGTGTTCTTTGCAATTACCTCCGATAATGCCGTGTTTGACCGCGAGTTAAGTCAGTGGCGAATGCAACGTTTTGGTTATAAACGAAATGCAGCCGGCCAATATTAACTGTGTGCGGAACTATATTAATATAGAGATATTATTGGATTAATGTTGAGATAGAGAAGATGTTAAAGCCAGAACATGGCGTTGAATGGCCTTATATATATATATATATATATATATATGAATGCCTATCTTACACTTAATGTAAGATTAATATTGAGGTCGTTGCATCCCTCAGCAGTAGCAGAGTTTATGAAAAACTATGCACGCAATATCAATAGAAGTGTGCCAGCAATCTCAAATATCAATGACCGATCTTCCAATATAACCGAGCAAGGTGGCTTAGTGGCAAAGCCTTTGCCTTGCATTCGGGAGGACTGGGTTCGAACCCCAGACCGGCCACTCTTAAATTGGTTTGCATGGTTTCCAATTTAAACAAGGTAAATGCCGGAGTGGAGTAAACTTAGCCATGACATGAAAAAATCCGTACACGGGCAATTGCCTTACGGGAAATCTAAAAAAAAATCACAATTACTGAAACTCGAGCGCGACGTTACACGGACACGGACGATGTCAGTGTGAGTCGTACAATCATAACGACGTTGGCCAATGCAAAGTGCGACAGTGAGAAGAAAAAGCCAATAGTTTATCGACAATTCGGATAGGAAAACCGTTCTATAACCCGCCTCAAGCTTCGGTGGAGCACACTTTTAAAAGAGCTGTTTGTGGCTTTCGGTTTTTGGCTTGAGCCCAGTCGCGTCACAAGCAAAAGCAAGCATGCTGCCTCGTTGAGCGGCGTCTCACCAAGGCAACAGCATCCGTGAAGTGCAGGGCCAGGTGCGGGCCAGTAGCTATGAATCTTAACGGTGGTCCCTCTAGTAGTTGAAATAGTAGGTGTAGTCGATGTCGCCACCAAAGTAGCCGCTGGTGTGGAATGAGCGTTGTTTTTTGATTAAGGTTGAAGTGTGCGAAAACAGAATTAGAGGTCATTTTTCCGAGTAGAGTCCTTCTTGCTTTCTCTCTCTCTCCCTCTCGCCTGCCTCTCTCTGGTCCTCTGCGCCGTTTCGAATTCATCTTTCGCACTCTCGGTGACAAATACCTGATGTGTCCACAATATACCGTCGTTATTGTGGAGCGCCTTTCCTCGAACATCCAGTGCTTCGTTTGCACCACGCCGGCGGCACTTCCAGGTGCCGCCTAAACTAGAGTTTGAGTTATATAAATATATATATATACACAGAGGGGAAGTGCATACATATAAAGAGCGATAGAGAACGAAAAGAACCGCACCACGTAGGCTCTAAGAGAGCAAATTGTAATGAGTGATAGCCGTTGAGGACTTTGACGTGTCATTCTCGCAAGTGGTAGTCCTCATCATCATTCCTCTCTCTCTCTCTCTCTCCTTCTGCTCATCCTAGCCCTCCCGTCCATACCGCTGTGACACTATATGTGCCTCGTCCATGTGTGTGTGGTGCGTGGCGGTGAGAGTTGACGAAGCAGGAGACAGATAAATGTTTTTCTCCCCTTCGACGCTACCTCCCGTGTTTAGGATGGTAAATAGAAATACGTGTGGTGTAAGTGGGTGGTCGGCAGTCGGACACACGGACAGATGAATAGAGACGAACCCGCACACGAAGCGTCAAGCGGCGACAACAACAACAACGTTGACGCCGACAACGACGACGACAACAACAACGACAACAACACCAACAACAACGACAACAACAAAAACGACGTCGTAGTGGCAGTCAGTAGGTAAATAGCGCAGAAAAGTTCGCAGTTACAAAAGCGGCGTAGAAGCCAAGTGTGAAGAAAACGGCCCTGGGCCAAATGCGAACGGGCGGCCGTGAAGAGCTCTGCGGGCGGACGACGTAGGAAGGCGGCCGGGAGACTAAGGCGGAACTAGTCGTTGTTGGGTGCTCCGAGGGTAGAGAAGTCGTCACTATTGGGTGGTTGGTCGGTCGGTCGGTAGGTCGCGGTCGTCGCGGTAGTGTTGTTCCTCGTTGGGGATGATCGGGTCGTGGTGGAGGTAGTAATTGAAGTCCGTCTCGACGCAACAGCGGCCGCAGCCACAGCACCACCAACGCTGCTTGGAGTAGCAGCAGCAGCCGCCGTACTAGCCGCAAATTGTTGGGAATAACCCCGGGTCGGTTGGGAACGTTGTGACGACGATGAGAGCGAGGGTGAAGTGTGGACTATCCACGACCGCTAGGCTCAAGGCGGGAAGAGGAGAAGCTGTGTTTGAAAGATGATAAAGATCTTCAGAAAGAGGAAAACGAGTACAAGGCGGTGAAGGAATGAAGGAGGGAAAGGGAAGAGGAGAAGACGCGTCCGCCATCACCCACCACTACCATCATCATCAACATCTTCTTCACCAGCACAGCTTCTACGGCCTAGGGGAACTCCAGCAGGCTGTAGCGAACAAGCCACCAAGGCGAACACGAAATTCGAGTAATGGTCTGGCTGAATGAAAAAAATTAGGCTAGAGGGCACGAAGAGCGGCTAGCGCCACGCAGGAAAATAGATGAACGGGCGGCTGGGTTCAAAAACAGCAGCAAAAGCAAGAGAAGGAAACAGTATAGGAATAAGAAGCGAGAAGAAGAGGAAGCAGAGGAAGAAGAACAACAACAACACATCTCGGCTTTGGGTGATGCCGGCGTTGCCGAGTCGGATCAGGTCGGATGGGAGCTGTCCGGGAGAGAAAGGCGGCTCTTCAAAATCACGCTAATGTATTGTGACATTGTGTCGTCTATCGAACTGGTGGGCGAAGTTAAGAGAGTCGTGCGGTCGGCCAGTGGGTCTTTTTCCTTTTATATCTTTCTCTAGTGCCCTCACATTTGCTCTCTCTCTCTAGGTCCCTCTTGCACAATCTTTGCGGTGGCGGCGATGCCACTGGACAACTCGAGTGCCGTCACTCATCAAAACCACCATTGCTGTCACAGCAGCAACAACGAGGGCCAAAGAAACTGATGGGCATGCTGTTAGGAAATTCGATGCACGCACTTTAATGTAGCAGAAACCGCGGCAGCAACAACAAGAAGCGCTCTTGTTGATTGGTAGTGACCGATTGCGCCTGCCTGTTGTGCTGTTGGCGGGCCGATCACTATTTCGTCAGAGAGCATCATCTTTTGCTAGCACCACTTCGATGATTTTGTGACCATTTGATGGCCCGGTGACGCTAATATTTCCAGAGGCTTGTAGGGTCACACACAAACGCGCACTCACTAAATTTAAATTGCCATATATATAAATATATATACATTAAATTGCTATTTTTTGTTTTGTTTACGCCTCGTAGCTACTACTATCCAAAGCACGAAGTTTAGATTTCAAGCTGTCTGAATGAAACAACCCCGTCCGTTTTCTCTGTATAGAGAAACCTCTTATGTGTTTATGATATATACGAATCCATGTATCGTGTCCGTATATAAGATATATCCACAATAAGCGAATGAATATCGCTTCCTCGTGGGTACAGGGGTCATACCGCGATTTCTGTAATCAAATACGTGGGCCTTTATTTTTTTTTCTTATGACTAATGACATATACTGGTATTATTTTACAGTAAAATTGTGAAATTATCAGTCGATTGTGGCACGTAATGTACAGAAGATAGGTACCACTTAGCAGAAGAGAAGCAGAAATCAAAGGTCTTTACCACGTTACGATCGTTTGTTTTGATGTGAGGACGCGTTTCTAGATTACTGGCTATTATGTAAAAAAAAATTATATATATATATATATATATATATATATATATATATATATATATATATATATATATGCATGTATACGTAATACACAATTATATGAGGCTAACATTGGACTACAGTTCAGTCACATGCCCAACACATATAAACACTCGTATGCGTATAAACATACATCGAGGACATTACTGGGTCGTCATTCCGGCGGTCCTTCCGGCGACCCCCCTCCCCGAACCTCATAAGCAGTAGAAGGAGGAGCTGGGCGCTTTCCTCTGTCCGTTGGTCTATCTAGCCTGGTTGATCGTTCGATTGGGTGCCTGTCCCTCGACGGATGCAATTACCTCCCTTACCAGGAGCCATGCATCGACACCAGAGCCAATGAATGCAGCAACTACCCACCCATAGTAGAGGGGGCTGCCTCGTGGGTCCGAATGAAACTCTCTGTTCTCCTTCATCGTCGTCGTTGTTGTTGTCGTTTTCATAGTCCCCACCGCCTTTATTGTTGTTGTCGTCGTCGAGGTTCCAGTCTCGTTTATCTTTTTCTTTATTGTTGCTATTGTTGTTGTTGTTACTGTTTTTCGCTTGTGTTGCTCTTCATGTGCCCTAGCGGCGCAGGGTGCTCGAGCGAGGGGGCGTCACCGATAAGAAAGCTATCGATTGGCCTGTCTCGATCCCCCACCCGCAATGGTACGAACGATTGCGTTAATTACAAGTTCCCTTCGAACGACTACAATAACAATCGCAATAACAACACCAACTGCAACAACAACAACAACAGCAACTGCAACAACTGTAGCAGCAGCAACAACAATAATTCCAGTTTAAGACACTAGTTAATCGAAGAGTGGGAAGCTGCAACACGGCCGGTAGGTACTTAGAAGCTGTGACCAGCTGGGTTGGTGGTTAGCCGTTAAGGATGTGAGCACGGGGCTGCCCAGCTCAAACCTGTTCTGCGTGGTACCGCAGGACATGCATCGTACACAGAGAAGTAAAAAGGCCCTTTTTGGCCCAACACTCCGGGACATACCACGGCGGGTAATCGACTTGCATACACGTTTATGTATGTATGCATGCATACATGTATATATAAAGCGGGCGTCTGTGTCCGCCTCTCTATCTATCTGCTTGTTTATACGCGAGCTGTCAAAGGCGACATCCTATTTGGACGGATTGCTAACCTCTAGGCGTCTAGCTAGAATTTCCTTGCAATCAGCTGATTGGAGTTAGCTCAGCTGCCAATAACAACAACAATAGCAACAATAATGGCGACAATACCAATAATAATAACATAAATCACATTAACACAACATGTACATACCGTCACCAGCGTCATCTATTACTTTATTGGCCATAAGCGAAGCTATTTTGATTGCGCTTCACTGCAAGTAATAACATAAATTGACGAACTCCGGAGACAGCCTATTTATTGCAGGGTGACATATAAGCAACTTTTGCAAATTAAACACAGACAGCGCTATGCATGTTCGCTCATTGAAAGTGATGTGTATTCTATCATGACATTCTTTATTACGTGTTGCACGAGCCCACAATTCTTTCGATGACATTTATAAGAACCGAATCTATTCGCCACGATTATTTGTCCCATTAGGTCAGGTGACATCGCTCCGACGGGCTGGGGATTCCTGAAAGCGCAGAGGTCAGGATAGAGTTATACCATACCAATTTATGAGATTCTTATTTGTCTTAACGTGTTTTGTTTTTCTTGCTGTTCTGTTTAGCTGAGCCAATTGGTATTACGCTCGCGGTAACTTAGCGGTATCGAGGTCATGTGGCTGAAACTCAGAAGGGAGCCAGCCTATATATATATATATATATTTATATATGATGCCTGCGGGGAGGTAGCACATTGAAGCGGAAGTTAAGATTACAGTCGAAGGAGTTAGGGTATCTGGATCAATATAAATATTACAATTATGTTTATTTCACTCAAATTGAGTATAATATACATTTCAAAATAAATACTTAGGTGGGACAAAAAAAGAATTGCTGAAAAGGAAAACATGTTAAAAATAAAGAAAGCAGACAAAGGTAGGTGCAAAACTCTATGGGGCTTAGAGTCGGGTGATTAACCCGGGAAATTAGAAGGGTTTCAGAGACGAGTGATTAGGTTTTCATTGGAGTGCCGTTTCAATTGTAGCAGATAATTGAATGAAGGGGAAGGCAATGTGTCAAATTTTATCGAAAGAGAAGTGCAAAGCAAGCTGAGGTATTGTAGTAGAATTGAGCCACTGAATAACGAACGATGGGTTAAAAATATACAGTGGGTAAAAAACAATGGTAGTAAAAACAAAATGGGACAGGAGGGTGCAATTTGCGGCAAGACAGATAGAACCCAGTAGTAAACAATGAACAGACACTGCTATGTCCAATGGGCAAATTTAAAGTAGAGTACAGGCAGCATACACACAGAAGTGGCGGACAGCACTTATGCAGAAAACTAGTTTAATAGAAGTATATGGGAATATAAAATTAAAGAGGGAAAGATTAGCATGTTTATACGATAATACAAGGGGCAGCGGGCTGTTCACGGATGCGAGAGCCGGTATGTTAGACACGAGGGTGCAGCAAACTGCTACGAGGAATTAGAAACAACGGTTTGTAGGTATGCGAGAGAAAAAAAGAGGGGGAAACGGTAGATTAGATAAACTGGTTAGACAAGGTAGAGTAGTGGGAACAATTGCGATGGAGGGACTAAGGGAATATTAGAATATAGCAGGCGCTGGGATTGAGACAAGGATGCAGGAAAGGAAGATAGAGAGAAGGAGTTACGAAGCAGAAGCATATTAGATGGAAGGTGCTAAACACATAAGAGAAAAAAACGGGTACAATTGAGGGTAAGTTACTCTTTATATGCGGGGTGTAACAATTTCACCGCGTTAGTCTTGCCTAGGTCTGGGTGACCATAACAAGATGCTAGGCACCGCCATGGCTATACCACGTTGTATATCCAATGGCAGCCTTTGCCGGAAAATTCACTAGCGCGTAGGTCCCCCGTGGCCAATCTGAGACACTTGCATACCTTAGTAATAACTCCCTCAGTAATTTCACCTGGGCCTCCATGGCCTTAAAGGCAAAAGGTCGAATATATATAGTATTGAAAAATTGATGAGAAAATCCAGATAACAGATATTGTTGTAATTCGCGAAAAGGCACATAACGGATCATGTAAATTAACAAACGGCAATGATACAATGTAGAATCTCCTTAAGTACAAAAGGGATACTACAGTACTGCCACATCTTATTGGGTTCTTACGTTATGTGACGTTGGGACGACACGAGAGTACCTCTTGCCATGTGTTGTTGTCTCCTTTGTAGTAGACTCAGATAGAATAGATCAAATACTCTATAAGCAGATATATCTATATTCGCCGCAGGCGTCACTGGCACTAGATTGCTGAAGTTGATTGACTGACGGGCTGACAAAAACGTCTTCCACGAAAGGAACAAATGGCGGGTACCGTTTATTTGTCCGAGTCTTCTCTACTTTATATTCTCTCTCATTTTTATTGTCATTTTCAAAGAATATCTGAGGATGAATAATATTGGAGGGAAAGAAAGGGGAAGAAAGGTATGCAGAGGATCGGACTGCTATGAAGCACAACATTGGGCGACTATCTATATACGATTGTCTGCCATCTAGTTTCTTGCAGACATTCGTCTAGGTATATACAGGCCGTATAGAGACCGAAACGACATCCGCAATGTTCTGTTGTAGCTATGGCAAAAAATTGCGAAAAAGAGTCAGCCGAACGGAGCATTGACCACCATTTCGCGCTCTGGTAGCGTCACCAGTACTAGTAATACTAACTGTTCCGGACGTTCTGGCGGCCAGAGTCAGAGGAAGCAAGAGACGTAGAGAGAGGGAGAGCGAGAGAGAGGGGGGGCGTGACACCTCCGAAAGGAACAGCTGGACTCACTTGGACTCAATTTCAGTCAGTTCGAACATCACTGCGAACATCATCGTCGTCATCATCATGATCATCATCAACATCATCGACGTCTTTGTCGTCGTGATGGGCGTCGTTTTCGTCGACGTTACGACGTCGACGAGAAGATGGTGGAGATGAGCGAGAACGAAAAGGAGGAAGAGGAGGCGGGCCCTCGTAGCACGCTTACTCGCGAGCCGCATGAAGCACCCGCTTACGGCGCGTGCTCGACAGAGTACTACGACGACGAGACGACGGCGGCAACAACAACAGTAACAGCAACAATAAAGACAATGACGACGACAACGACATTGACTGACTGGGATTATCGGAAGCCGATAAACCACACACGACTGCAGTGTTCGGTTGGGCTGCTTGGTGCAAGGGTGGGCGTCTGCCGTCGACGCGCGCGTATCGGCGGTTGCCTTGATCGCCTGAGCTGAGCAGCCACTAACAATCGCGACGAGGAGAGGAGTTGAGTCAGATGAGAGCAGACAGAAGCTCAGAAGGAAAGCGAGAACCACAGAGAGACAACGGTCTGGGGTTCGAGGGCCCAGCCGAACCTCAGACCGGAATCGGAGCCCCGGAGATGCAGCGGAGGCAGCAGCAGCAGCATTTGATGTGTGAGACGAAACGAAAGAGGTAACGAAAGAGGTGTACGTACGTAAACAGAAGAAGAGGAATAGAGGGAAAGGAAATTGTGGTGGGTGCATGCGAAACAGTGAGAAACAGTGAGAAAAAGGAAAAGAGTATTTATATATACATATGTGTGTGTAAGAGAGAAGGAAAGAGAGAGAAAGGGGGAGACATACGACGACGAACGAGAGCATGAGAGGGAGAGGGGGAATGAGACAAATCTAGGTGTAAATCGGGGGGCGTATGTCTCGAGGAGGATCCTGTGCTATCAGAGCAGTTCGAAAACGGGTTTGCAGTCGCCCCGCCCCGCACGGTGCTCGCATGCAGGCGAGAAGCGTAAGAGCATGGTCGGTCACTGCTCATTCACTGGAGGACAGTCCTTCACCACGCCGCCTGCATGCCGGGACGGTCGCTCTGCTCGTCGGACGAACGAACGTCGAATGCGTACGCGATGACGACGACGACCAAGAAGTCCAAGGAACAAAGCGAGCAGACGATGCAGAAGAGCGGAGAAAACGGGTCTCTTCAGGAAAAAGACAGGCTCGTCGAGAACGATACGATCGGCTAGAAAGGCAGAATGCGATGATGGCCGTGCTTGTGAACGGAGAGCGGGCGAGCGGCCCGGAGGCTACGCCGCTGACAGCCTCGGCAGCGGCGAAACTGGCAGCAGGCCAGGTCCAGTTCGGAAAAAGCTTCGACTAAGCTGATGTGAGCCTAGCCGTATATGGGAATAATCCAAGAAAAAGCTAAAGATTATTTAAAAGAAAATTGAAACGTCTTGCCCACGATGTTGTTGTTTTTGTTGTTATTGATGTTGTTGTTAATATTATCGTAATTTGTGTGTTCAATGCTATTGTTGTTGGTTTGTTTATTTGTACGTTCTCCTGTTGTAACTTTTCTGGGGTTTTTACTGCTATCATTCTAGATCGATTGTAATTTGTTGCATGTTTCGAGATACGTGGTATTGTTGTTGTCGTCGTCGTAATTTTTGCTTATTCGCTGTTGTGATTATTGCTCTTGCTTGCTAGCTTGCAGTTGTTAGCAAACATGCATGTACCCGGTCATTATTCAGGCGGCGCTTGCAGACAACGTAACCGAATCCAATGATATGTGCGGTGTACATATCGACAATTGAAAAGACTTCTTGAACGCGTTCTAATGAACCTCACTGAACATCAGAGATGACCATATCTCGCCGTTAAACAGACTTTTGATTTAGTTATAAAAACAACACGAAGCAAAAATGTTAGACGATAGCGTACGCGGTTGAATAACGCTATAATTTCAGATTGTCTTCGATTGTGGATTCTTGTGACTTGGCGGGCATGGCAGATTGGTTTATCTTAAACATGTAAAATACGTAAGATTGTTTTCAATTGTATTATAAACAACGGTAGTAATTACAGTAGTGATACTAGTAGAAGAAAGAAAAAAATTAAAGCAGCAACCCCAGAAGCTTCAGCGAAGTGAAACGAGAATAGTTCCAATGGAAATTGTTGTGACATATGTTTATATATTAAAAATTCTAGAGGCTTGTCAATTTCTTGGTGCGTCGTGGTCTGTCTCCCGCACAGAGGACAACATTATCAATGCACTTGGCCTAACGCGAGAGTTTGCAATTGGCGTGTACTGTAGTAAATTCAGGCAGTGGCCATTGTCTAAATGCGGTAATGATTTAAGTGTTTGCAGTTACGTTATGCTTAAACGAAAAATGCGCCACGACGTTAACCGTTTAAGGCTAGCCTATTGAACATTTTGTCTTCGTTTGCATCGAGCAGTCCACGACTTTTTCACGCAGACTGCTACATCGCTGAACCCCATTGTTTGTATCGATTTGCTTGGTAGTCGACGTATAGCTCCACGTAATCTAGGCGTAATGCGCAAAACGTATCCGACTTTTGCCGGGAACGCATAAACCATCGTGCCGACCAGGCCGGTCACGCAATCGCTATACACACGCGTCCTTGATGCTAGACTATCTAGATCGCGTCACATTGTTAACAGTTAACACGCACCGTTAACCGATTTGAATGCAGATTAAAAATCGAAGCAGAGGCAGTCAGATTGTATGTTTTTATTATCGAACGTTGTCCGATCAATGCGCGCTATTGGCAGTTGGATTGTGGTGGAGTACGCTGCGCTGATAAAGATATGAATGCATGGCTTTTGCTGTTTTCGAGTACTAGCAAAACAAAAAATGAAAAGAAACAACACTGCCAGGGGTGTGTCGCCACAGTTCCTATTAAACGCGTGTGTGGTTCAAGTTGTACATTAGCTTTGACGGCTAGGCTGGCTGTCCATTTCTAGGACATGCTTCGCCCACCTGCCCAAGGAGCGTAGAAGCTACCTTGGGGCTGCACAGAGTAGTACCCTAAGTAGCTGCAATGCATTATTATGTACCCTCATCCACATCATTGAAGCTAGAAAGCCAGACGGCCAGATGCGCGTGGGCGGTCATTCTCGAATGGGCACAATGTTTTGTTCCTGATTATTTGCGTCGTAATGATCACAATTTGAAGTGTAGATATACCGGGATTTTGGCAGGTGTAATTTCGAAGTGTCACCCGGATGCGAGTCATACTGAATTTCGACATTCCCATCACAGGGTCAAGCTGCGTCTGACAAGCTTATTTCGTTGAAAAAATCTTTACCTTTTGGCGTGTCGCGCAAATATAGCCGTGTTCATAAAGCAGTCCTTGGTCGCTAGTTGTGAGCCAGGGACACTGCGCAGAGAAAATTATGATAATTAGAGGATTTATGGTAGTAGATTCAGAATGTATAGAATAGCCTCGAACGTAATTGCAACTAAATGCATTTTGATTGCTTCGATCACAAATAATCATAGTAGTAGCGCACATAGCTTTGTCTGCCTGCTCAGACGATTCTGCCCATATAGCTCAGCCATATTACGAAGCTAAAAAACAAAGCTAACCATAAGCTTTAGTTAGCTAACTATCGATCCTATTAGTGTGCTTCGACTTATCGAATTGCACAGCGGATACCCAGAACCATGATAACCATGGCCCTGGATGCCAGCCCAGTATTGACTAAGACTTCACTAGTCCATTTTTGTTGGGAAGTTTTTTCCTGGATTGCCTTCAAGCCTCTCTTGGGTGACATAAGCAACAAACGTGCAGAGATTTGGTTAAACACATGCTTCTTGACATGGTTCCGGATTACCTCACTTGCAAAAAGCGAGCCAACCACAACATTGAGTGACCGCTAAGCTGCGTGCTGGCGACAATAGGGCACGTGCACCACCGCCTACCTGTTGCGCCGCAACCATAATATCAGCAGCAGCATCATAAGACTACCTACGAACCTGACCTACGCCGGCGTCACTGCCGAAGACAACGCACGCTGTAATGCTAATGCGTAGTCTAAACCGACCAATCAGCGAAGAGAACAGGTGGAACATTCGAGATGTTGAATGTTCGAGAAGATTCGATCCATCGTTTAGCATTAATACTATACGAACGCTACGGCGTTTCTTGAGTGAATAAATAGATAGACTGACGAAGGATGGCCTATCATCCACATTCTTCGCTCGGCTGCGCTACGCGCTAGACGTACGTCGCGTGTTGTGGATTACCGTTGCTAAGTCCCTCGCGCTGTAGTACCCGTCTCGCTAAGCCTACATTCCCAGCTAACTTGGCGTAACAACCATCGTTACGATATTAACTACTACACGTGTGCGTTGCATTAGGTTCATGTCCCTGCCGATAGTACTGTCGAAGTTCCCTGAGCCTGTCCAACCATAGATTGTTAAAATAAATCAATCACCGAAACAAAAGTCACACTCAACAATATTTCAAAGAATGCTTTGAATAAGCGCAATTACAAATACATAGTCACAATAAGCATCATCACCAGAATGTCTATACAGCGTTTGTTACAATGTACAGCATTAGGTGAGGCAACACGCGCTCACATATACTCGCAAGTGAATTGATACACTCTACAGTATATAATACACAACGACATCAGGTAAAAACACACTGAAAGCTGTGTTAAATAAAATTAAAATAAAATCTAATTTGGGAAGATGATCCCTTATAATAAGCACTAATAACCCCGATTTAGGATATAACTAGATCACCAGCCCGATTCAGACTGTGAAATAAAAAGCCATTTTTTTACTTCGCGAGCAAAGAGGTGCTTCGATGTGAGGCATCTAATATTTTTAGGAATTATAGTCCAAGTTTCGGGCAGGCGGCATGCAAGTGAGTGTTCACTAGTCTTCAAGGACACTGAGGGCACTGCGAAAGTTGTTGCACGCCTAGCTGATGTCCGATTTGAGGTAGGAATTAGTGGAAACGCAATCTCCGCTGGTAAAATATCCTTGCGAAATTTGATATGCTAGCATAGAAGCCCGCAGCGTGTAGATTTTTTCCACCTTGAGTAGGTTATATAGAGTAAATAAATCATGGACCGAATCTCTCCGTCTTCTAGAAAAAATTGCTCTAAGTGCATCATTCTAAATTACTCTGACTCTCCGGAGAATTCCGTCATATTCACCACCCCAGAGAAGGATACCATAGCATAGTACCGGTAAGAACACGGTCTTGTACACCAAGCAAGCCCTCTGTGGGGACCCCAATCAATTTCATTCTGCGCAGCGCCGATATAACAGCATAGCACTTGGGTGCAATATATTCTATGTGGGGATGCCACTTCAGATTTTCCTGGAGAACGAGCCCCAGGCACTTGGCTGTCTGCGAGAGTTTAATGTTTCGTAGCTCGAGTAGTTGGTTGTTAGGCAATGCCTGATGCCTCGGTGATGAGCGAAAAACTACAAAATGTGTTTTATCGGCACTGACAACTAAACCAAAAGTATTCAAAATGCTAATTGTATTGTCAACATTTAGAAGAGACTGGTGCAAATCTGCATCAAAATTACGATTATTAACTCCGTAGATTAGCGTCGTGTCATCAGCAAAAGCTACAGTAAAACCAATATTTAACCCCTGATTTCTTAATAGGATAAAATTCAGAAAGACAAGAAACTAAAAGGCCCGAGAACCGAACCTTGAGGGGTATCTATATCAACCTGTTTCCACGAGGATTCTATTTGCCCAGCTCGAACCACTTGCCTCCGTCCTGAGAGATATGACCTAAACCAAGCAACAGCCGGCACGGAGCAGCCGAGCTGAGCAAGCATCTGGAACACTAAGGAATGATCAAGACAATTAAAAGCAGCCGACACGTCAAGAAAGACCGCAAGACAAAACTTGTTTGTCTCCACCGAATCAGACACCCGCTGCCATAAGTGGCGAAAGCCGAACTGGCTGGGTGATAGGAAATTAATCGACTCTGAGTGTCGATTTAGCCTGAACAACACCAACTTCTCAACGACCTTTGAGATATAGTCAACAACAGATATCGGCCTGTAATTTGCTGCGCGATTTCGTTCACCCTTTTTCGTGAATAGAGGAAATACCGCCGTATCCTTCAACCGTGCTGGGAAGTTTCCGGACTCAAACGAGCGATTTATAATAGAAGTCAGAGGCCCTGCAATCGAAAAAGCTGATAGCTTTAACAATTTTGCAGGCACACCCGTGACACCTCGGCTCCAGTTTGCCTTGAGACTGGAGAGGACACCAAGAACCTCGGAAATAGAGACAGGAGAGAGTGAAAATACATTATTGTTTCTTTTCCAGCCCTCATCAAGTAAGGTTTGCAGATTCCTGTTTTTCTTGAGGTGAGCGACCGTATTATTACCTAACGTGGCAAAGTGACGGTTTAGCTCATCTGCAGTTTCCACTGGATCTTCCAAAGCTTTATCATCGCCAAGTATTAACGCGGACGATAGGTCCACTGCGTCACGTCGCCTGCCACAGAGTCCGTTGATGAATTTCCAGAGTTTAGCGGTATCGTCACGCAAAAATTCAAAACGATTTTGATAGAATGCTGTCCTCGCAGCGCAGATAGCATGTAGGTAGCGGCGACGGCTGTTTAAATAGGCGGCCTTCGGGTCTACCGAACTTATCTTACGATGTCTGCGGTACAACTTTTTAACCTTGCGACGCACCCGCCGTAAACCTGAAGAGAAGGAAAACTGACACACCTTACCCGAACTGTCAGGATCAGGAAGGTCTACAAGGTCAAATGATTTTTCGTATGTAAGAAGCAGGATGATACTAAAAGCGTCAAATGCAGAATTTACAGTGATTGCATCATACACCGTTAACCACGAGACATCTTGTAAGCGGCATAGGAACGTGTAAATGTTAGCCTTTGTGTGACGTCTACGTGGCTTTAGAGCCGACTTTGCCAAAGGCTTAGTAGTCGCGGAGTTGTCGGAAAGACTTAGAAAAACCGGGTAATGATCAGAAAAGAGCAAAGTTTTAAGAATCGTATGCTGGATGGTAGTAAACTTCCGAGCAATTTGAAACAGCTATGTGGTCTATACATGTACTGCCGTACGCGGGTCTCGTTATGCGATCCACTAAAGGTGAAGTATCTATGAAAAGAATTATGATAATCGCTAGGTTGAGGAACGAAAGTAAGATTAATATTTGCATCGCCCATAACAATGACAGTCATGGAAAGATGAGCGAGAGATACGATATTGCGGGAACGCACGTAGAGCGCGTTAAGATAAGTTTTCTGGATGCCGCGGGGTCTGTCTGTAAAAACGTTTTTTCTTTTACGCGTAGATGTTTTCTGTAGTGCGAGCACTACCAAAGTGCACCGACTAATTATAAATGGGTGAGCGTTTCAACGTGCGTCAAGAGCCCATGTATACCCGCACGCTAGAGGCTGGCGGATTACTGTGTAATCAGGTATCTGGTTTCATTTGCAAACTTGCGGATTGCATGTGCCTTTTCAGTTATACTGAAGACTGTGTCGTGAGACCTTTGTAGAACGTACTTTGTGCCAACGGTCTTATAGGCCATTGTAATCCTCAAAGCGTCTACTCGGTGGGGTTTGCGCAACCTCTCCTCTTGCTGCCTGTGAACAGTGCGATTGACGGCTAGCCCGGGGCTGCGAATAAATGTATGGACTCAACCACAGACATAAAGATGCGCCTTCTTGACACCCGTAGCAAGAGCTTTTTGCTAGTTCACACTCAGCTGATCAGTGCTGCAGTATTCACCTTCGGCTGACCAATCGCTCAGTTTTGAGTAAGTCAATTTATGTGATGGTCTGATCACTTTGGAGTCGTTGGCCACGGAGCAGGCATATAGCTCATATCCGTGTGTCGTCGCTACTGTTCGTGCGCTGGAAGACCCATAATAAAGAACATGGCAATGATAAAAAAACCGTAAATCTCAGCAAGCATCACATCATCATTTAAAACGACCACCGCGAGATGCTGCAGCACGCCCACAACTCCGGCTTTACCAAAACAGATTCTCATATTTGCATCGCACGCATCATCGGTATTAGGCCATTCCAAGCTACCAATTTTTGCAGGAGTCCAACTACTACTACTACTACTACTACCACTGCTACGCGAATGCCACCAACCCCTAGTTCCACGAACCTAACTGCTGCTGTGGGATAGCTCGATGAAGCCCGCTCGATAATTACTAAGTTCCTTTCCTGCCACCGCCCGTCCCGAGTCTGCAAGCTGCTTAAAACAATAAATTAACGAATGATGTCGTTGGGGACGTCTTTTGCTTCCGTCCGCCACGTTCCCCGCCCGCCCGCCCGCCGGAGCGGCGGCCCCTTTCGTTGCTGCTCAGCGCTGCCGCTGACGACCACGGACTACGAGCTCCTCTGCAGTCGGTGAGTCGCCCGGCCCATCCGGGCGCCTCATCGACCCCAGCCGGGCGCCTCATTGAGCCCACCCGGGCGCGAGGGTGGCGCGCCTAGTGACAATTCGGCGTTTGTTTTTGGAGGCACACATAATCTCGGCGGCGGCGGCGGCATCCGCCCCCGCCTCCAGCGCTGCTAAGCGCTGCTACCGTCTGCTTAGTGCTACGCCTAAGCGAACGCTAGCTACACGTAAGTTATTATCGACCTGTGACCGGTGTCAGGGAACACTCTGGGAACAGTATGACAGAAGTTGTCTGCCATCCGCTGCAAACAATGTTATCAACGAAATGCAGACGACGTGCCTGCCCAAGTAAGCGTGCTGCTGCTGCTGCTAGGTACTGCTATTGCTTGCTTATTGTTCAGCGCGTCGACTTCTGCAACTGCCAGCCGTCATAGAGGTTACGGGCGGGTGATGGTGCTGGACAACGTTTCACTCTACTCAAACTCTACTGATTGCCGCTGGTTGTTTTGCGTTTCGAAAGCCGCCGCGCCCTAGCCGATCATTGAGCGTCGCTGACTGTGGCCGCAATAATCAAATGTTGGCAAAGGGCTTCGTGTGATTAAGGCTAGGTTTTGCCGTCGAGAGAATGGCACAAAGTGCACCACCGTCGCCGGCACCCCCACGGCAGCAGCAGTAGCTGGATGGGTATCGTTAAGGGCGTCCGGTTCTCGAGGCGGGTCTGCTAGGCAAGCGTCTTCAATGCGGCTCTCCCAGTAAGCTCGGCGGTCAGTCAATCGCAAAGCTGTCAATGTAGCTGAAAATCAGCTATTTGCGAGAGCATTTAACCTCCTCCTCCTTCGCCCGCTCGCCTTGCCCTGTTTCTTTTTTCGCGACTGCCGTGGACCGCAATTTTCCGATTCGGTGTTGTTCAAAGCTGGCGCGCTCATATCAGACAGAGAAAGTTGAACGGCTGTTAGCCCAGCAAAACCGGTTGTCGGAGACATTCTAAGGCTGACTGCAACAATACGAGTAGTTGATGTCACATGAGACACACAAACTACATACTCGTACAACAGCCTCGACCGACGCACGCCAGACGGTACCGCCCCAAGTTAGTCTAGTGCTCAAACACAGTTAAAGGCAAACGTCATCAATATCATCATCACCATCATCATCATTACCACCACCATCATCATCACCACCATCATCGTGGTCGTGGTCATCATGACCATCATGATCATTGCTACCATCATCATCATCATTTGCACCATCGGCATAGTTCGTATCACGGGGACGGCCATTTCCCGTCAAAGTTTCTTTCGGCTTCGAACGAGACCCGCTCGCCGGATGCTGGGAATGGTCGGCAGGCAAATGAATATTAGAGTCGTAGTAATGGTGGCGGTTGTAGTGGTGGTGGCAGTGGCAGTGGTGGTAGTGGAAGCAGTAGTAGTGGTAGTGGTAAACGATGCGCAAACGAAGATGTTGCCCGCTTCATTCCACAGGGCTGATTCATCCGTGAGAATTTGTCGAACATACATACATACATAGATGAGTATGCGCCGCTCACCGACCATCTGCGGCTGATGAATCCGCGGGGGTGGGCAGATATCAGATTCACCTCGTGACTTTGCTGACCATACGTATGTACGCCGTTGTTGTGGAATAGGGTGGAGAATGCGTAATCGTCTAGGCAAAAAAAGTCAAACACAACCTGCTCGACCCCACATGACGCCCCTATGCGCCTATGTCCTCAGGAGCGGGTGACCCCGTATGCTGCTAAGGGTTTCTTCTCTTGTTCTTCATTAGACGCTGGCCTGGCGTCTCTGTACAGGTAGCCTGCCTATACACCTATTGCAGGTTTAATCTATCATTGTGAGTCTGCCGTTACCAATAGCAAATGTATGCATGAATTATATACATCTATTATGAATCGTTACAAAACGTTAACCTTTCTCATTTTACTAAATAGAAAACCTCTTCTTTATTTATCTACTCCCCCTAAACGACACATAACTAAATTGTAACTTTGTGAATGTAGATCAATTAATCAACAAAGAGATTTACTTATACTGAAACGTATAGATTATGAACCACGAGCACATCTTAACTGTATAATTCAGTATTAATCCAGCATAAAGTAATGCTATTTTACACGATTATTTCACATCTAAGTAATATGTTAGCACTGGGAGGAGAAAACAATGCCGTTAGGTAAAACGTGTGGTCGAAACAGTTGTACATAAATTTCAGATTCGTATTTTTACGGACCAATTCAGAAATGCTTATCCAGAACGAGACTTATTGTCGCCCGAATCCAGTTGTTTTCAATTAAAACAAATGTTTATTTGACCTGGAATGCGCCTATCGCAAAACTATTTCCCCTAAAAAGGACGCGGATCTTTTTTATTTGATATATATATATATATATATATATATATATATATATATATATATGTATATGTATATGTATATGTATATATATATATATACTATATATATATATATATATATATATATATATATATATATATATACGTTAGGATAGGTGCTAGGTATGCCGCTTGTCTAATGTTGAGCATGAAAGGTACTTATTCCTAAACCTGTCGCCACGGGGAGCGGCCCTTTAATATAGCGCACACCGTAGCCTTACGGGTGAAAGGAGCCTGGAGGAACATATTGCGGACGGCGTTCAGTCGTTGACCGTCTACTTCGAATAGGTTGCGTTATTTACAACAAAGCTACGCATCGTCAAAACTGGCTACATAACAAATCCCGATTTGTCTACTCTAACAATGCGGGACAGATTATAATGATGGTACCCGCTACAGGTCAACAGGGGCCTCAATTTGTACATCATCAATTCGTGCCACAGGTTGAACACCACCAAAGAATAAGTAATGATGCTCTCTGTTCAATACCTTAGCTGTTCCGACTATCTATCAAACCAGAGCTAATTATTATTAAGTAATACTATTATTTGAGCGTATTCTCGATTGCAGGATAGCTGCCGTAACCTAACTCTCTTAAGCCGTAACAAAGCAGTAGCGAATATTTAGGTCTCTTCTCGGCTTCAAGGCGAGAAGCTCACACGTCGGTAAGTAGAGGTAGTCCTATAGTATCCTAAACGGTTGTAAACGTTGATCCTTTCTGAGTCTGGACTTGCACAGGGAAACGACCCCTCTTAGTGACAATAACCTTGAGTCTCTTCTCGTATGAGATGTAATTGAGAAGCAGGGATATGCGGATACCCATTTGGAGATCCGCCATATTATCGATTGACGACTGCACTGTATCGATAAACGCATCAGACGATAGGCAAATTTTGTAGTCTAAGCTATACGACAGTATTTCATACCTCATTTTTTACATAACGATCAGCCGCAAATAGCAAAGCCGCATTCTTGTTAATACTCATCCTACGAAATATCGGAGTTCCTGAAATGAATCAACCACAGAGGCGAAACGCGATACAATTTGATCAATAAGTAATCTGGTCATGTGCATATGCTAGCCAGTCGAATCGATCTGGACCATTCTCACAGACGACGAGTGAGTTCGAGATAAGAATTACCGTGAGCCTGTGCACCCGCCACCGAACGGCATCTTTGAGGTACGCAAGATTAGAGATTGATACAGTAAACGAGGAACGACACAGCGCATAGAATACGGCTTATCACTTCAGGGAGATACAATCTAGATGGGACTGTCGGAGAAGGACGGAAACGACGAAATTGGCTTTATTTGCATTTACAATCAGGACGAAATATAAATATCTAACTTTAAGTGGTTCATACTGAACGATTACGTGGTTTTCATCTGCAAACGCAATTTCTAAACCAAGCTTCGTGGACTGGTAATTCATAAACGAATCAAGTTAAAAAAAGACCAGACAGTAAAAAACGGTCTAAGGACAAAACCCTGAGGGGTTCTTCTAGCGACTTGCTGCCAATTAGATTTAATGTGTTCAACCCTAACCACCCACCTTTCGCCATACAGATGGGACTTTATTTAGGCGACCGTGATTGCTGTGTTTCCTAGCGTGGAAGCGTGGTTAAGAGAGCTGAAAGCTGCCACAACGTCAAGGCAAGTTTGCTTCGACGGAGTCGGTTAATCGCTGCTATAGCGGTGAGCCAAGACAAACTCTGTTGAACAGCCATTGATGAGAAAAATTCATCGACTCAAAATGTCAGTCTAATCGTATTCAATACCAGCGTTAAAAAACCTTAGAGATGTAATCGGCAAGCGAGATTTCCCCTATAATTAGATGGTCAGTTTTGCACGCCATATCAATCAATCAATCAACATATCAATATCATCGTATTAGACAGACTTACTCGATTTGCTCTCCTCTTTGCTCTCAAGCACGAAGCAGTGCGCCTCTCTGAGGAGAAAATATTCACCGTAAATGCTAAAGTCCATCGCACAAAGTACCGCTGGGTTGCCCACGATCCAGGTGATGTCTATTGTCAGAAAAAGCATTCGAAGTGTGGTATTTTGGTGAAGGAGAGACCATGCCGCCGTACATTAAGTTTACATCAGTACATTAAGTTACGTGCGTGTTCTTCAAACTGTTGTGAAATCGTGGATACATGGGGTATTGCCGCAGTGACAGATGTGATGCATCACAAAATAAGCATCAAATTTAAGGCTTACATTTAAGATGCAGATGTTAGCGTCATCTAGAGGGTCCGACTGCTCCAGCAGGTCTGGAGTGAAGAAGTGTAGTAAATTTGCGCTCTCTATAAACACAAGTGTGTAGCGGCTCTTCTCGTAGACGGATGTCAACCATTGTCTTTAGGCCATCGATTACTCAGTACATTTCCTTGACGGGTTCCAGTAGTTTCGTGCTTCGCTCGATGCCAAGAAATAGCTTCAAGCGTCGTTATGTAACAAAGGACAGGCAAATCGAGTTGGTTCGTGCATGAATGGGAAAATCGCAGGGTAACATTCGAGGTACCTAACCATCTTTCCGCAACGGGAAAACAATTACGATCTAGCGCCTGGGGACAGTACCACGTCTATAAGAGTACGGAGGCTGTCTACGGAAAACTGATAAAAGTTCCCTAATACTGTAAGTCATCAATAAAGCACCCCTTGACTGTGCGGATGATACGTGATACTGAACAAGATGTGCGGAGCAGGAGATCCATCTCCTTCAGCAGGAACTCTGTACGCATCTATGAGTTGCATGTCTTCGTGCGTTTCCCATTACCATTACATTGCATTTTTTTGGAATGCGGCAACTCAGCGAACATACTCAAAGCCCAGCTGGTGTTCAACCAGTGCCCCTCGATTTAATCTCTGAAATCCTTGCAAGTTATCTACTAGAATAGTCTGGTGCCAAGGGGTGTTTCCGACGAAGAGCCAATATGATGTCTATTTCGGTCGCGATACAGCGTTTAGCGGCCTTGCAGATTTATGGTCGATGCGGAAAACTTTTATATGCTTTGACGCCTTTCGTACGTTTAGTAGCATCTCTGACTTAAGCCTCTCTCCTCGGGATGCATGGTTCTCCCTGGTGGTTTGATGAATGATGGAACGCCATACCTCTACGAGTAAATGGGTGTCGATGGGACGGGTAGAGACTACCAGTAAATGGAAACAGCGAACTCTAGTGGGAGCTTCGGTTCCGACGTTTGCCATTGTGGTAAGGGTGTGACCGCTTTTATAGTTATGGTCGATTTTTGTTAAATAATAATAATAATAAAACTTAGTACACGCGCTGCGTACATTTGTGCATCTAAGAAGCACGTATTCAGTGCTATTTGCTAAAGTGCAGCGCTGTCGAAGCAACGCTGTATAGGGAACGTTTAGTGTAAGCAAATCCGGAGCATTAAACGCGTCGCAGTGGAGTATCGATTTGAAACGAACGGATACGTGCATATGAGCCGGTTTGCCTATGAGGGGTTGAACTAATTTCTCCGTTCCGTTTTCCGTTTATGTTATGACATCAAAGCACCGTTTTTTATTGTTATTAAATAAAAGGCTGTGGGGTACAATGGATCATGGTCTAATATGCAGTGTTTTCAAGTGTACGCGCCTGTAAACTCGTGACGGGCAAACATTACCAACCGTCAAATAAGTGAGCACAATTTAAATCTGCATGCGCCTATTTGGCCATCCGCCAAGTGAGCAAGCCATTTGTAGAGTCGAAACGAGTCACGGCCTTCGGCGTAATGAATCGTTGCTGGCTAAACTTATTGGAACGCACATCAAAGAAGTGTCCCAGCAAGTCGCATTTTGCAAATTGACGTAGAGCGGATTTGTTACACTGCTGGAACCGTAAATCTATACTAGGAAGACCGGCTTGGTTTGATGGCAATTCAACCGCAGGCGTCTCCGAAGCGTGCTTTGCCCTCCTTTACCAATGTTCTATATTTAGCCATATGGAGCCTCCAGGCCGGCGAGCAGTATGTGAGTTTGGCAAGAACAAGACATACGGAGACCAATGTATGCATCAGGGGGTTCTCAATGTGGAGCAACGCAAAATAGTATTTAGAGAGCGTAATAATGGCTTTTACAACCTTGCTAATGTGCTGGCTAAATAATGCTGCATGACACAAGTTTAAACTAAGAATACTATAACTGGACATCTGGTAGCCGGGCCAACGAACGGCCTTCCCACCAACCAAACCATACCCAATATAACGCAATGATAAATTTAGAAAAGGACAGAGTTAAATAATGAGTGTGCACAAAAGTGTGATACGATGGACGCTTAGATGTTAGGTTATGCTTGTATATGTACAAGCAAATATAAACTTAAACCTTTGTGAAAGAAAAAACGTGTCTAGTGTCAAAATATGCTGGCAGATTTCGGCACGGATTCCTACGATATAACCAGCGTTAGTAACTAAGCGTAAGCAAGACAAACCAGTGCGTATCGTTAATCGTTACTTTGCAAATATTTCAAAAGTTACTATTTACCTTAGATTTGAAAGAACTCGACAAATGTTAGCTCACCCTCAAAGTGTTGTCTCAATTTAGCATGGTGTGAACCTGAGAAGCGCGCATTCAAAAACATTATATTTATTTATTATTTTTTTACGCTCTGACAACCACATTTTAGGCGCTCCTATTGGGCTAAGTTGCCTGTGGCATGATATCGCCTACATGCATCTATCGCCACCGCGTCCTCGTTACTGGAACTATATAGGCTTTCTCCAGCAGAGGTATGAAGCAGCAGGGCAATGACAACTACGTCCAACAAACACAACCAGCAAAGCCGGGGCTCGAACTTGCGATTGTTTTGCTAATCATAGTTGCCATGGCAACGCCTCGCTCCGAACGATGCGTTAGTTGCGTAACCACCGTGGCTACAAATCAACCGCCGCTAGCAAACAAATGTATAGCTATACGATAATTCATCAGGCTACTCAGAATGTACTAGTGGTACTGAACGCAGTTTATCTCCTAAACATAGCCGCAAGAAAAGAGAACATGTGCTGAGCTTTATGGAGTAGAAGGACGCCACGCGAATTGTCATACCCGACATAGTTGTTTACTTTCGGACATTTGTGATTGTTACGGGTCGGGAAGTGACTGAGTGCGGGGCATGGCAAACCGCAAAACCTTGGTTGATGAAGGACAACGGACGATGTGCAGCGCAGAACGCAGGTCGATACTCCAGCAAACTCAATAGGCGAAGTAATTGGAGATCCTAGATACTCAAAGTTAAAAAAACAACAGTCCCTAAGTTGGCGGATGTTTAAGGAGGATTCATAGTGGCTTTTATATTTATAGTCGTGGCACGATATACAACAACACGAAACAACAGCCTCGCATATTTGTGTGGGGTACCCTGAGGAGGATCACTTTCAGAACTAATAACATCCGATGCATTGCACGCGCCTTTTACGATAATGTGTACAATATTGAAATCTAATGGAAATAATCAACTGTGACCCCTTCGTGTAGCGAACAATGCCACGAAGTGCCATGCAATAGTGTTGGTGAGCGGATTTCTTGCAGTATAGGCCTTAGCCAATAATTTACTGCACAGACATTGCCTAGTTGCATCTGCGCAAGGCGTGTCGTTTACCAAATTGGTGTTTACAACAAACAAGTATCATGAAAGCAATCGTAAACACTGCAAATACGAGTTATTTATTACGTGCGTATTGATTAGTTAGTTTTGTGTTAATTTGAATATTAAACAGTTCAAATACGCGACATAAAAAAAGTTGTTGGATCAATTCAGCTTCAGCCACCGACTGAACTAGAGATTTCTCTGAAAACGCCTTTCATGTAACAATACCACAAAATGCTCAACCAGCTATCGACCACGAAATCAATTGAAGCAGTGGTCCTTGCACGTACAGCGGCAATCCGACGTACCTGTTATATATGACAAAGCATAACTGTGATACGAACCGACCGGGGCCGAGACAAGGAACGTAGACGACACCGTGAATAATTTATTCACCCTCTTTAATTATTTTGTAGTGAATAAGAAAGTCGTACTGCACCGCCGCCCGCCTCGCCGTTGAAACATTCTTCTACGCTATTATATCTATATATATATATATATGTGTATATACGTGTATATATATACGTGTATATATATATATATTTATATAGGGCTACAAAAAAGTTTTTTCGGTTTTGTCCGTAAAGAATCCTTAAAAAAATCGAAACAACAATTTTAGACCCAATATATATATATATATACATACATAATTAATCGACCACCCAGTGGTACAGATTCCCAGATTCAGTGAGAGACAAACTTTCACATTAGGCCGATAATGAGAAGAGTCTCGAGAACGCAAAGGCGCGAGTTCATGCGTGCGGACACTCCAGTCGAACGGGATTGACAGACTCAATGAGTGAGTGACTGCCTGACACTGTCACTTAAGCGGATGACGTCGGCTCAGCCGCAGCATAAAAAGACTATACACACACAGGTGATTGCCTTTCGGTGACTGGCCAGCTACCTCTCTAGAGGTCCGACGGCGACCAGCGACTTAATAGCGATAGCGACACCGACACCACCAACAGCAACAACCACAACAACAACAACAACAAGAACGAAACTATGGCGCCCATTGGAGCAAGGAACACCAGTGCCAGTGAGTGGCCCTGCCGCTAGGCCCCCGAAAACGATCCCTTTGTTTGCTCTGTGGCCCGCAATCGAAACTCGAGTCGCACCTCTCACTGAGGCGGCCTGGGAAACCGGCTATACATAGATAGAGTAATAGAGATATGATATATATATATAGATACATATATAGATATATACATAGATAGATAGAGATATATATTATATATCGATATATATATATAGATCCTATATATATACATATATATATTATATATATATATATACACATATATATCTATATATATTCTATATATATATACACATATATATATATATATATAATATATTGTAGATGTAGGAGTGTAGAACCGCCGTCTGTGGGGGCCTGATTGCCGGTTCGTCGCTTAACGTCCCAGGCAGCTTTTTGGTCCTGGCCCTTTCGACTGCTGGCGCTGCTGGGGTAACGTCTGTGCAGCATTTCTTCGTGCGCTGCCAACAGACACACAATCGTCTGCCCTCCGCGCAGCACGGTGGAGAACGTAAGTCTTCGTACGTCCGGGACGAATAAATACGATGAAAACGGCACTGTGGGTCCGGCGCACGTAGGTATGAATCTACGTGCTTGTAGACATAAGCTTGTGTGGGTGGGTGTGTTTGTGCACGTATAAGTCTGTATACATGGGCACAGGTAGGCCCTTGCTAGATGCGAGGTTGTAATGTGGTCTACATAGAGTTTCGAGGTGCACGTGACAGCAACAGTACGGCACGCATGCGGTGACAACGGGCCACGACTATCACTGTTAGCAATCGAATGTTTCCGTCCACCAACGTTGCCGCTCGACAAACCGTTGCTGCACGAATGCGCATGCTGCTCGTAGGGCTACGCAGCTGCTCAAATGCCACGTGCAATACGTGTGTGCAGGTATTCGCACCCCAAGTGCAGAGTCAATATTGTACACGCATACACAAATGAATATATATATATATATATATATATATATATATATATATATATATATATATATATATTTATATACGTGTGCGTGCATGTACGCAAGAGCTGCTAAAGACAGACGACTCGCAGGAAAAATGGGCTTAGACTAAACGAACAAAGACCAAGACGTACGAATGGGCAGAAAGCGGACGCTTAAGGGCTTGGGGGTTTGGGGGCAAACGCGGCGGAGGAAAGGGCGGTATGCCAGGGAGGTGCCCGATGTGTTGGGGGTGCTGGAGAGTAAGAGAGCGATCAGAGCAAAGCATACTGACGATCGAACGGACGGAGGCACCACCACCACCACTAATAACCGAAGAGGAACTATGGACGAGCTAGGGAGAAGCAGGCGGGCGTAAACGACGACGACGACGACAACGACAACGAGGAAGAATCCAGAAGTGGAGCGTTCATCCATTAATTTCCATCTTGTCTTTCTCACTTAGCCTATCGAGATGTCGAGAGTCTGCCTGGCTATCGTGGCTATCGTTGTCTTGCATTTCCGTTGCTATTGTCGTTATCATCATCATCACCATCATCGTCCGTCAGCGTCATCCTCGCTTGTCACCGCCTTGAGCCAGTTTATTCGCTGTTCGCCGACGAACACGGCCTCGACTGATGGCCCGAAATCGCACACAGTCAACGAGCGCACGCGTTCCTCTAATCGCGTCGAAACCAGCCTGAACGAATGATTTGTCTCAGTTCGAATTTCGTGATTCTGTCTGTCTGTCTGTCCGCCCGCCCGCCTGCCTGGATATCCTGGGCTTTCCTTGCCTCTTCTCTCTCACACATATCTCGCCGTATAGCCGCCATCGAACTCCAGCTGTTCCCTCTTGTATTCGCTCTCTCCTATAGCATATTTCTATTCCTTGGTCTATCGCTCTCTTCTGTTCAAACCGTCTTGACGACACCGCCTAGGTCCTCGATTTTGCCCGCCTCTGAAGGAAACGACAACAACAACGATCACGTCGTCATCGTTGCTGTTGTTGTTGTCGAAGTCGGTGGCAGCGGGGGCTTCTTGAGCAAAGAGATCCTCCCCCCCCCCCTTTAGTAAATAATTTCGTCTTCGAGAGTCGGGAGAAACGAAGACGAAATGGGGGACGGGGCAACGAAGTAGTGGTTGGCACCAGTACTTAGACGCTGTGGCGAGCTTCTTGTTTTCCGTTTTCTAGCCATCGCTGTTAAGCTTTTTGCTTGACGATGGTCACGGATGTTCTGACATATTAGGCAGATAGGGACTCTGGGCAACTGCTGCCCTGATGCAAGGAGATGAAAGGAAAAAACATCAAGATAGTTACTGGACGTCACTGCCATGAAGTCTCGGAAGCTGTCTCGACTAATGCTCGCTACTTGCTAAATGTCTAGCTTATTCGGCTAAAGTTAGCGTGTAGAAATGCTTCGGCTCGACACGCGAATGGAAAATAATAACTAACAAATTAAGTATATGAAAAACAACAATATATCAAGACAATTATATACAAGACGCGGTAAATAGAATCATCATCTATACTTGTTATTTTACCCATGCGTTTAGTCAAACCACTTCACTATATGAAATCGTAGTTTGAACGACGCAAACCGTAAGTCGAGGTGATTTACAAGCTTTATGCCGACGACCTAAAGATATACATTGAAGTTAAAGACGACAAAGACAAGGCCCAGTTACAGAAGGCAATTGATGCCGTGCTACTATGGGCCCACTTGAATAGAATGGAAATATCCACTTCTAAATGCGCCGTGCTGAAAACAGTCAAGGACGACACTTCATATTTTATGAACGGCCCTAGCATACCTGAAGTGTCAATATACAAAGACCTAGGTGTTACATTTGATTTCCAAATGAAGTATACTTCTCATATCGCCGAAGTTGTAAAATCTGCGTCTCGGCTGTGCAATCTCATTCTTAGAGCGTTTATCGGGCATGACCCTGCAATGTACATAAAACAGTATAATACGCTTGTTGTACCAAAGTGGACATATTGTTCACACGTGTGGGCGCCTTTTTATAGAAAAGATGTAGAACTGCTCCAGCGAGTGCAGGATAAATTTGTCAAACGAGTTGCATGGCGCTGCAATGTAAGACGCGAGAGTCTCGTACTCCCAACAGTGAGCGAGTACCAAATGCAAGTTGACGTGAGACTTTTTAAACACCTAATCCGGAGTAATACATTTAGTACTTTTTTCACATTACGTCCAAATAATCTACGTAGTGGTGTGTTAGTTACTCCACTGGAAGTTGCTAATGTCGAAGTTGTGAATAACGCGTTTGCATGGAGGGTTTCGCGACGTGCCTATCAGTGTAAAGACTACTATGTGATTTTAACACCCCCTTTTCAATAAAGGAGATTTTTGATTGTATTGTATATATATATATTAAAATTGATTCATATGTTGATACAGGAACCATCTTGAATCTGAAAATCTTGGTCGCTGTATAAACACGGCATTTTTTGTTATCAATATATAGTGTGGCAGCCCTTACTTTGTTTGCTAGATTTTTAAAGAGATGGATTGATTTACTTTACTGATTCTCCATATAGTCTAAGAATATTTTACTTTCAATAAAAAGAGTGCCCTTCCTTACCTTAATTGCCCGTGTTTTTTCTTTTCTCAATGATAAAACCTACCTTAATTACGAGGTCGGTCCGGCTGCGAATAGCTAGCGGAAGCGGGAATCTACTCCTACCGAACATTACCAGGTCCCCTGCGTAATAATAATAAGTTACTGATTGCGATAAAGAAAATATAAGTTAACTCTTTTTTTTGGGGCTTAGAGTCCCACGCTAATTGGATGATATACTTATTGTTGAATCACGTCGTCACTAAATATTTAGAGTTACTTTAAAATTTTAGCAGCAGCGTTGTTGATATCGGTATTGCCCAAGTTTCTATGAGCTATAAGCGTAGGACATACCACGTTTATTAGTACTATTATCACAATAGTATATATGTTAGTAGTAGTAGTAGTAATATTGGCTGGGGTCAGCCCAAAAGTATTTTTTTATTAGTAGAAATATTGGTCGAACATCGGCGAACGACTTCCAGAACGAGCCTCGATCAGTGGACGAACTGATAGCAGAGATGTGTGAGAACGAGCAAAGGTGGTTACGGGGAGTGCAGATGATAGAGAAGATCATGCAGAAGAAAGACCTAGAGTACGAAAGAAAACAGGGCGAGAAAGAGAAGGGTAGCTGACCAACCAGATAACTACAACTACACACAACCACGAAGTAAAGTGTCAAACATTTCCATTGGTTTTAAAATAAACTTGCCGTTTAAAAGGCGTAGTCGACACAATAAAAAATAAGTAGCAATATTGGTAGCTATTAGTAAACAACCTCATGAGCATCGCTTGGAAACTAGAGTCGCCTTTTCTGGCAATCTTTTCTGAATCATGCCATGAAGAAGCGTTTTTATGAAGCGCACCTTACTGTTAGTAGCAATAGTAGTAGCAATACTAGTAGTAGTAGTAGTAGTGGTAGAAGTAGTAGCAGTGTTAGTAGCAATAGGCGTAGCAGCAGTGAGAACGCAAGTTAAAAAAGCCACTCACAAATAGTGGCACAATGTTGCTTCAACCCTACATTAGATTTCCGTCCTCTAGACGATTGCGTCTGTAATCCGCCTACAGTGCTCCGCAGGATTAGAGAAGCCGATATTGGCAGGTAGAAGAGGTAGTTGGTAGTTCGTTTGCTAGAGCAGCATGTGCTCCCTGCGCGGAGGAAAGGTTGTACGTCCTACCGCACCGTCTCGGAAAATGGCAGGTGCTCCTAAGGCTAAATAAGTAGTGAGGCTCACTGAGGGTGCGTTAACAACGGGAGCTCACCCCTCGGGGTATATTACCCGTCCGCCTACCTAATCACGAAGAAACTGCCGGTAGCATCCCTACCAACGCCGCGTACGTTGCCAATAATTACACAAGGCCGACTTAAAACCAGAGCATGGCAGCATGGCACATCTCAGCGAACCCCCTGCAAACAAGCCTCAGCCCTCAAACGTCCTGCCGTGGCGACTTCGTCCGACTGATCGCGAACATTCAGGAAGCAGATGATCGCTAAGCAATGACTAAATTGCAAATGAATTGCAAAAATTCTAGTTTTGCGTTCTTTATAATGCGGGCTAGTCATTTGTTGCACGCCACCACAACACTTCATGCCGCCTGTTTAATATATATATATATATATATATATATATATATATATATACAAGTTACAACAACGGGGTAAGCCGACAATTAAACGATATATATATATATATATATATACATACACGTTTGAACTGCGCTGCGACTAGGGTTCATTGCCGAACATCTATATTCAATCTCGCCCAGCTCGGTGCTGCGAGCGAGTACAATCTAGTCTAGAAGCGAATTCAGCACACAGTAAGCTTCAGCAAGCTGTAAGGTGAAGCTCGTCTATTTGTCACCTCAGTATGACCGGTGTATGGCGCACGTCTTTCAGAAATCTTTCGCGCGCCAGCATGCGCGGTTAAATCGGTCGCTTAGTTGCACTGTGCAAGTGGTTAGCGGATCCAGTAATGGTAGCTTAGCGGTGGAACAGTGAGAATCTGAGCGCGAACTTAGAACAACCACGACAGTTCTTCACGTCGTGAACCGCGACAACAACGACGACGACAGATGAGGGTAGCGGTGACGTGAGATGGCTACAGCGCTAGTCCAGCAAGGGCGCCACACACTGAGGGCTCGCATGTATCGCGTTGTTTGCAGGGACACTTGCAGGAATAAGGACCACAACAACAACGACGAGCCCGGCCAACAAGGTTCACAACATCAACAACTGGCTTCACAAGCAGAGCAGAGCAACGCACCCAGCTATAAAAACAGTCCGGCAGTCAAGCTCCGGCGGACCAAGAAGAGCCAGTCAGTTGGGCCCAAAATGTGGGAATGGGTCCGTTGGGGAGGTGGGGGGGGGGGGGGGCGTTTCCCTCTACTTAGGCACCCCCCTCGACGCTCTGGACTTAAGCGCCTCTCGACGTTCCCCCGACTTAGTAGGCTCCATTGGACGTTCATAGGCGGCATATGGGACAGGTCCACGACGGAGGCCGGCCAGCCTGCGAGCCTACCTACCTACGTACATACCTATCTGTCGGTCTACCCTGCTTACGTCCTTTCTCATGTCATCGCCGCCCGTCGTAAAAGCATTAGCAGTACCAGCAACACTCACTATTTACCTACCTACGATCCGCCCAACAGCGCCGTTCGCAGCGCAGCAGCGACGAAGACGCACGGGGAAGCCGAAGGGGGCTGTCGGCGTAGATTAGAGGGACGAGCAGGAGGCGCGCTAAAGCGGATTTCACTTGCGGGTTGTGTCGTTGTGTTGCGTGGCGACCGCCGGTTCTATGTGATACTACCTCGCGTTGGACCTATGCAGCCTCGTTTTGACGCTGCGCTGCTAGCTCCTGCTGTTCGGCTGGCCGCATGGCCGTAGCAAAGACTTAGGGTATCAGTTGGGCACACCTATAGCGCAGTAATAATAATAATAATAATAGGAGCAGTAATAGTTATGACAGTTCCTTGTGCTTCCAAAAGGGGGAAAAGAGAAGTCCGACAACAGTTTCCACTAGTGCTGCGTCTATTGTTATTATTACAGCTATAAGCAAGTCAAACATCCTGTCTCAGATGGCGAAGCTTCACCACCGGCGGGTATGCGCGTATGTACGTTCATGCATGAACATACATAAGGTGTGTGCCATACGGTGTGTATGGTAAAGTCATCCGTTATATTGATGTATGCACGTGTGTCGCTATATAGTGTTGCTATAGCATCATATCATCATCATCATTGTCATGCACGTTTTTTCTTTCATTCAATCATGTTCGTTTGATAACAGGAGGACAGAGACACAGGTTAAGCCATACCTTTCCTTAAACGAGCCCCTCCATGCCCCCATAGCCTGCCACCTTCTACCGTTCTATTACTTCTCGTCGTGTCGTTGTCGTCGTCGTCGTAAATGACGAAAGTAGCTGTATGTCTGCCTGAATGTGCGTGTGTGTGGCGTGTATATGTTCTTGTGCACGTTTAGGTTATATGTGCCGGTTCGTCCAATGTGTGAGCCGCCTTGGACCGGGGGATTGGCTTGAACAAGCTCTCCGACCACTGAGGGTGGTGGTAACAACAACAACGGCAGCAGCAGAAGCTGCGGCAGCGTCAACAGCGACTTAAATGGCTTGAAATGGGCGTTGATAGCTCCATCATAACGGTGTTTCCAGAGGACTTCGTTGTGTTCCTAGCCGCCGCTGCTCGCCTTCTTGCTTGGCCACCATTCTATACCCCATCGACTCGACCGTTGTTCCACT